>CM030358.1:25580622-25758859 GCA_017893485.1 Hemerocallis citrina
TCAAGTCAGTAATCTGAAAGACTATGAGAGAGCGCAAAAACTGGTGAAAGATTGATTACCTCTTAATAGAGATGGATGGGGAGTATTTATAGGCATCTCAGGGAACAGATTAGACAAGTGATTCCTGTGTACAGATAAGGAATGTAATCCCTAATCCCCAGTGAAAGGATAGATATGAATCAGGGCCGTTGTTTAATATTAATCAGAAACCCTAATTCTATCCTGCTGGACCGGGTTTATTGTGGGTTGAAACCCGCACCCAGTTGAGGTGGATCCGTTCGCGGGTTAACGGTTCTTTGGGAGGAAAACCTGTACCCGCTTCAAACCCGTTAGTAAGTGAAATTACCGTTTTACCCCTGGGCTTCAGGATTCGTGCCCAATTTGGACGGTCTCGATTAAACCCTCATTTTTAGCCACATCACGAGCCCCCCACTCCTAAAGGCTGAGGATGATCAGTCTTTGAGGAGTAGTTTGACTGTTTTAGTGGCTAATGGAGTCGTATCGGAGTCCGAATGGGGATTTTGAATCTTGAAGTGGGTGGTAAGGTAATTCTTCCTTCTTTCTTGGAGTCCTGTGGTATATCAAGTTTTTATCTATCTTTTCGGACTATTTATCTAATTTTGCGGTGCGTTGGCTAGTCGTTCGGGGGTTTCAGCTGTACATCCAAGGTAATAATTGTTTGCTCGGAGGCTCAAAAATGTCCCCCGAATTTTCCATTATTTCCTAGAATTTTTAGCTAATTTTCCCGAATTTTTAGCAATTTTTCGTGATTTTTAGATAAATAAAATGATTTAGATAAATAAAAATTGATTTTTTAATACCTATTTATGACGTGGCGTCATCTGAGCCCTTGATCAGGGCGGAGCGCGAGTTTCGGAGTGATCAGACGGTTCCTGCTCCTCGGCGAGTTTTTCCGCCGTATACGAGGGTCGGTACCTCGGTACCTCGGCTCGGCTTGGTACTTCGAGGACCAGCGCCTCGGCTCGGAGAGTTGGTGCCTCGGCTCGGAGAATTCGAGGTATGTGGCATCATCTGGGCCATTTATTTCAGCGTGGATCTCCATAAAATGCTATCCTGTCGTTTAGTGGTCGTGGCCAAATCTGGGCCATCCATCATGACGAGCGCGCTTTTTTACTAGATCCAACGGCTGATGTGGGTCGGCGTGATTTTTTTGCCATATACGAGGGTCGGTACCTCGGCACCTCGGCTCGGAGGGTTAATGCTTCGGTTAGGAGAGTTAGTGCCTCGGCTCGGAAAATCCGAGGTACGTGGTGTCATCTGGGCCGTCTTATTTCAGCGTGGATCTCCATAAAACGCTATCTTGTCGTTTAGTGGACGTGGCCAAATCTGGGCCGTCCATCATGACGAGCGCGCTTTTTTACAAGATCCAACGGCTGATGTGGGTCGGCGTGATTTTTTGCCATATACGAGGGTCGGTACCTCGTCATCTCGGCTCGGCACGTCAGGGCTGTTTGGCCGAGGTGCTGAGTTGTCTGTTTTGGAGGAAGCGTAGCTTGATGGTTCCACCTCTCCGTGCCCAGTGGCTCGGCTGTTCGGCTGAGCTGTTCGGTAGCTCGGCTGAACAAGCCGATGGCGGGCAGCTCGGAAGAGACGCATGGCTGGATCTGGGCCGTTCATCATGGCGCGCATCACGAGGATGGGGTTCAGATCACGAGAAAATGCTATCTTGTCGTTTTGTGGTCGTGGAACGATCTGAACCGTCCATCAGATTCTGTCACGAATTTTGGAGAGGTCCGACGGTGACTTCGCCTCGGGACGATTTTTCTCCATATACGAGGGTCGGTACCTCGTCATCTCGGCTCGGCACGTCAGGGACCCTTGGCCGAGGCGCTGAGTTGTCTGTTTTGGAGGAAGCGTAGCTTGATGGTTTCTCCTCTTCGTGCCCAGTGGCTCGGCTGTTCGGCCGAGCTGTTCGGTAGCTCGGCTGAACAGGCCGATGGCGGGCAGCTCGGAAGAGACGCGTGGCTGGATCTGGGCCGTTCATCATGGCCCGCATCACGAGGATGGGGTTCAGATCACGAGAAAATGCTATCTTGTCGTTTTGTGGTCGTGGAACGATCTGAACCGTCCATTAGATTCTGTCGCAAATTTTGGAGAGATCCGACGGTGACTTCGCCTCGGGACGATTTTTCTCCATATACGAGGGTCGGTACCTCGTCATCTCGGCTCGGCACGTCAGGGACCCTTGGCCGAGGCGCTGAGTTGTCTGTTTTGGAGGAAGCATAGCTTGATGGTTCCTCCTCTCCGTGCCCAGTGGCTCGGCTGTTCGGCTGAGCTGTTCGGTAGCTCGGCTGAACAGGCCGATGGCGGGCAGCTCGGAAGAGACGCATGGCTGGATCTGGGCCGTTCATCATGGCGCGCATCACGAGGGTGGGGTTCAGATCACGAGAAAACGCTATCTTGTCGTTTTGTGGTCGTGGAACGATCTGAACCGTCCATCAGATTCTGTATCGAATTTTGGAGAGATCCGACGGCGACTTCGCCTCGGGACGATTTTTCTCCATATACGAGGGTCGGTACCTCGGCACCTCGGCTCAGCACGTCAGGGCTGTTTGGCCGAGGCGCTGAGTTGTCTGTTTTGGAGGAAGCGTAGCTTGATGGTTCCACCTCTCCGTGCCCAGTGGCTCGGCTGTTCGGCTGAGCTGTTCGGTAGCTCGGCTGATCAGGCCGATGACCGAGTTGCTGACTTAGTGATTAAAGAGTTTTTAGTTTTTGTTTCTTGTAACGTTGTCACTTCTCCGCTTGTCGCTTTGGCTTCTTAGTGGGCTTTTTGCGTTTCCCAAGGAGGCCCAACTAGTTAGGGGTTATAAGCTTTCGCCCTCACTATCAAGCTCATTTCTTACTTTTCACTCTCAAGTTTTCACTTTCGATCTCTGAGTTCTCTGCTGGTGGCAATTTTCTCCCCAAGGCGTTACCGTTAGCTGTCGCGTGGGCCAGGCGATTTCCGGCGAGATCATTCCAACCGTGAACGTCACTTCAAAAGGTCAGTTCACTTAGCCTAAATAATTTATCTAGAGATGTCTCGAGTGAACTCGGGGAGTGGGGCCTCGTCTTCGGGCGACGATGGTGCCGAGGAGAGGAGGAGGGCGGAGATCCGGAGAAAGGGAAAACATGTCACCGAACCGTCTGTGGCCGAGACGAGGCAGGAGAAGAAAAAGAGGAGGGTGGAGACCCAATCTCCCGTAGTGGCGGTGATTGTGGAGAATCCGAAGCAAGCCCCCGAGATGGGACGGTATCCTTCTGTCCTGTCCGGGCATTCGGGGGTCAGGCAGTACGAGGGCGACCTGCTGGAGAAGGCGATTTATGGGAAGTCCAAGATCGTCGAGGAGCCTAACCTGGCCCTTCCCACCGAAGCCGACGAGCTCATTTCGTTGTTGTCCGAGAAGGATCTGCTTCGGGTCAGAAAGGCCTTCGCCATCCCCCCGGAGTACAAATTGATGCTCCCGGGTCCCGGGATGCGAGCGAATTCCAGGCTGCCATCATCGGATATGTGCATGTTCGACGTCGACTCCTTGAATGCCGGGCTACGTTTCCCGCTGCACCCCTTCATCCTTGAGATCCTCGGCTAGTTCTGCCTCGCGCCGACCCAATTCATGCCGAATACGTGGCGCCACGTGAACGCCTTCTTGCTTCAGTGCTACAGAGCCGAAGTAAATCTGGATCTGACGGTCTTCCGAGGAATGTATCGGATAAATAGGCAGCACAAGACGGAGTATCGATATTACTTGGGGCCGAGGAAGGGTGTTAGGATTATAGAAAACCCTGACTCAATTAAGGGTTGGAGAGAGAGATACTTTATAATAAGGGGCGAGGGGATTCGGCCTATTCCGACCCGGTGGAAAGTGGAGGTGCCGAAGTTCGCGCGGGCTGACCCTGTTTTGTCCGAGGCCGAGGAGGAGGTGGCGAGGAAGCTAATGGCCCTTCCGATGTTGAGTTGGAGGGAGTTGACGGAGGAGGTGTTGTTCGGGTCCGGCCTAAGCCCCATCGACCCGAGTATGCTCCTGACATCTCATTTATTTTCGTTTTTCTTTCAAGTTTTTAGTTCGTCTTGCTAATTTACTTGTCCATTTTTTTGTTTCGATTCAGAAGCAATGAAGATCGACTTCAACTCCATGATGGCTGATAGGTCGAAGTTGGTCGGGGGTAGGAAGAGGAAGAGAGCGGCCGCGGCTACTTCGTCGACTCCGCCGCCCACGGTCGCCTCGACCATCACCCCGCCCCCTCCGACTGTTGACACGCCCTCGGAGGTCGTTGTTGTTGAGGAGCCCTCGTCTCCTGTGGCCCCTGGCATGATTGAGGGGGCCTTCGACGTGAACGCGGCACTGTCGATCGAGGCACCACCGCTGACCAGGGATGCCAAGGAGATTCTGACCGAGCAGCACAAGCAGCTGTTCGTGCCGAATTGGCGAATGAAAAACCATGATGGGTTCCTCGGCAATTCGCAGATGTCAGTGCAGGTCGTCAAGCACTTGGCGACCCCGAAGGATCGAGCCGCGCTACGAGCGGGGACGGTGGGCGATGACACTTATGAGGTGGCTCGGTCACTTGTCTCGGTAAGTTTCTTGTTGCTAAGTTTCTTGCTGCTAAGTTTACTGCCCGGTTTTTTTAGCGTGCTGTGACGTTGTCTTCGCAGGCTACCTGTCACTTCGGCCATCTCCTCGAGACATTCGCCGAGCAGGAGAAGGAGTTGAAGGCGGCGAGCGACAAAGACCGGTTGGCGAAGGTTCGGGCGGTCAAGGAACTCGAGGCCGAGCAGAGGAGAACCGAGGCCTTGGAAGTCCGGGTGGCCGACCTCGTTGCCGACCTGGAGAAAGTCAAGGGGAACCTCGAGGCGGAGTCTGCCAAGGTTGCCAAGGCTGCCCAGGAGCTGGCTGCGGCGACGAAGGCCTTGGCCGAGGAGAAGGCAGAGAAGAAGGCCCTGGCAATGAAGATCCGGGCCGAGGTGGAGAAGGAGGTCGAGGCCGAAGCGAAGAAGCACATGGCCGAGAACATGGAGCGGTCTTATCAAACGACGCTCGACCATGTCCAAGAGCAGATCCCTGACTTCGAGCGGGACGGCTTCCGCCTGTGGCCAAGGTCGTCTTCAGGCGACGAGGGGGAGGAGGGTGAAGGCGACGAGACCGAGGGCGAGGACGAGGAGGTGGAGACCGAACCACCTGTGTCGAACGCCAGAGTCAAGGGGAGGATCGAGGGGCCGTCTGACGACGCACCCGAGGTCGGCGCGGCGACGCAGGTGGACCCTTGATCCCCTCGCCAATTCTTTGTAATTTCTTGTTTCGTTTCTTTCAAAAATGTAACGCCTTTTTGCGGACTGGCCACCGCCTTAAATGAATGAAAAATGTTTTGACTCCGAAATTTGTCTAAGTGTTTGGTTCGGTAGTGTAGTATTTCAATGCTATCCCTTTCTCGTTTCAGATTGTCGAGCGGACCCCTATCACCTCGGCTGATCGGCGTCGAGCCGAGTTGTTTAAGAGATCTCGGGAGGATCGTCTCGAGGGTGAGGTTCACTTGACGAGGAGGATACTTCACAACTTAGAGATTAGGCATAGTGAGGCTTTGGCCGAGCTGCATCATCTACGGATAGTCGAGGCTGAGCTATCCGCTAAGGAGGAGGAGCTGGCGCGAGTTTCAACGGAGCGGGATGGCTTTGCAAAGAAGGTGGAAGAGCTGCAAAGGGTGACAGTCGACAAGAGTATCGAGGTGACCCACTTGCGCCGCGTTATATCCGATAGTGCTGAGTACCCCGGTTCGGCAAAACTTCCTCGGTTTAAAGTGATAGTAAAGGATGACACACTGAAGGATCGAATCGTTGAACTGGAGGAAGAGGTTGCTCGGCTCAAGCCTCAGCCGGTGAGGGATAACGTCCGGAGCACCTCGTGCACTCGCGAAGAGATTGAGCGAGGGATCACATTCTATCAAGCGGCGAGTCGGACACCTATCGTAGGTAAGTCAGTAGCCGATGCCCAGAGCGGTGTAGCGGTGTCCTCAAGCGGTGCTTCGGTTGGGGCAACTATCAGGGTCAGTGGCAAGGAGGCGTCCCGGTTCGTTGGACTGGATTCGAGCTCGGAGGTCAAGAAGCGCCGACCCAAAGTGTCTCTGAACCGGAGTATACCTCTTCCTCGGAGGTAGTAGGCGGGTCGTGTCTTGTCGTTGTAACCTGTTTGCAAGCTTTCATTGTTGTAGTCCACTTTGTAATTTTGTCCAAGTTATTAATAGAATTGGGGCTGTTTTATCCGAACTGTTCTCTGTTGTCTTCTTGCCCGTGCTCTAGTTGCGCTAACTGGGGTAGGTTTGGAATGAGTCCGCGAGGCTGGTGTTGGCACCGCCGAACACCTTGGCCTCGGAACTTTCCGTTTTGCTGCGCTTCCGAACCTTGCTCGGTCCCTTCAGGTACGGCTCGGTTCGGCTGCTTAGGCGCAGTTGTTTCTCGACTGCGCCCACATGGCCTGACCGTAGTTTGAAGACCGGGGTGACTCCTGCCGAGCGAAGTGAAGCGATCAGGACCGTCTGATGTTTGCACGAATCTTGAGGCGGGTCCATTTCCCAAGAAAACACTATCTTGTCGTTTTGTGGACACGTGGCTGAATGAGATCCGCTCATCACGCCCTAGCGCACCTTATGAGATGATCTGATGGTGGTTTCGTCTCGGGAGTTTTTTTTGCCATATACGAAGGTCGGTACCTCGGCCGCTCGGCTCGACAGTCGCGGGGCAGGTTGTGGTCGGCATCTAACTCCGGCCCGTTTGAGGACGAGTCGGTGACGTAGAGTCGAGCCATTGGAGAGATCCGATCGTTAGATCAGTTTATGGGATGCAGGAGCAGTTCCGAATGGCGAGCTACCTCTAGTCCGCTTAGGAGCGAACTTGCGAAGTAGAATCGAGCCAAGTGTTGGACTCCGATCCATTCAACGGCTGCAGGAGCAATTTCGAACGACGATCTACTTCCGGCTCGTCTATGGACGAGCCGAGGAAGAAGAATCGAGCCGAGTGCTGGACTCCGAACCATCGTGAGGTTTGTTTAAGGGATGCAGGAGCAGTTCCGAATGGCGAGCTACTTCTAGTCCGCTTAGGAGCAAACTTGCGAAGTAGAATCGAGCCAAGTGTTGGACTCCAATCCATTCAACGGCTGAAGGAGCAATTTCGAACGGCGATCTACTTCTGGCTCGTCCGTGGACGAGCCGAGGAAGAAGAGTCGAGCCGAGTGCTGGACTCCGAACCATCGTGAGGTTAAAGAATTCAAGGCGGAGATGCGATAGTACCGTAAATGTAAAAGACTTTATTTATTAATATCAAATGATCGGTTGCTTCTAAAGTTGCTAGCCGTTATTACAATGAAAAAATAAAAGAAAAATCAATACTAGTAACAGGAAGGGTGTGGTCCGACATCTCGAGTTACTTAGAGGGGCGTAGCTGCTTTCTCTTGGTATTTCAAAAGATGGTCGGCATTCCAAGTCCTGGGTATTTCTCTGCCTTGAAGATCTTCTAGCTTGTACGCACCGGGGCGGATCACTTTGGAGATTTTGTATGGTCCCTCCCAATTCGGGGCCAGTTTGCTTTTCTGTCCGGGGAACGAGATGGCCAATTTTCGGAGGACTAGGTCCCCTTCTTTGAGGTCCGTTGGGCGGACTCTTTTGTTGTACGCTAGCTCAATTCTTCTTCGGTAACTTTGTTGCCGTATAGCAGCTCTTTCCCAGATTTCGTCTATCAAGTCTAGGCTTGCTCTGAGCTCTCGGGCATTCTGCTCTTCTTCAAAAGCTATCAAACGAGGAGAGGGTATCCCAACTTCTAGGGGAATGAGGGCCTCGGACCCATAGGTGAGATTAAACGGGCTCTCGCCTGTTGGGGTCCGCTTCGTGGTGCGGTAGTTCCATAGCACGTTGGGCAGCTGATCGACCCACAAGCCCTTGGAGCACTTGTCTAATCTTTTCTTGATGCCTGAGAGGATCTGTCGGTTGGCATTTTTGGCCTGGCCATTGGACTGGGGATGTGAGACGAAGGAGAAGCGGTGTTGTATGGCGAGGTCCTCACATAAGGTTCGGGGGGCAGCCCCGGCGAACTGCGTTCCGTTGTCTGTAACTATGACCCGGGGGACGCCGAATCGGCAGATCACACTTTTCCAGAAGAATTGAACGACTCTATGCTCAGTGATTGTAGCCAGGGGCTCGGCCTCTATCCATTTCGAGAAATAGTCGACTGCCACGACTAGGAACTTTAGCTGTCCGGGAGCTGGCGGAAACGGCCCTAGTAAATCCATCCCCCACATTGCCAAGTGGATTGGACTTGATAGGGAGGCGAGTGGTGCTTGTGGAAGGTGTCGGATGTCGGAGTATTTCTGGCAGGAGCCGCATTGCCGAACGTGCTGCTCGGCGTCCCGTAGGAGAGTGGGCCAATAATACCCATAGTTCAACACTTTGCGCGCTAGGGCTCTGGAGCCAGATGAGCCCCACCGATGCCCTCATGGAGTTCTTGCAGGGCGTAATCAGCTTGCCGGGGGGAGAGGCACCTCAGGTAGGGCCGACCATCTACCTGGGTAAAGGAGCATTTATACAGAATGCCTTCGATTAATACATAACGCTCTGCTCGGGTTCTTACCCTTCGTGCTTCCTTCGGATCTTGGGGGAGGAGTCCGTCTCTCAAAAATTCGACGAGGGGTTTCATCCAATTGTCTTCGAGGAGGACAGGCAATGTTTCAACGGAGTCGAGTGCATCGTCCTCTATGCTCGGCTTCAGGAGGACTTCTATCAAAATAGTCTGTTCGAGGCCTTGAAGGGAAGAGGAAGCTAGTTTGGATAGGGCGTCGGCCTGGGCATTTTCCTCTCTGGGGATCCTATGGATGAGGGCCTCCTCAAACAGCGCCATGAGGCTTTTGACTTTAGCCAAGTATCTAACCATCCTGTCATCGCGGGCTTCATACTCACCGAGGACCTGATTGACGACCAACTGAGAGTCACTAAAGATCCGCAGGCATTGTGCCCCTGCAGTTCGGGCCATTCCAAGACCGGCTATTAGCGCCTCATATTCGGCTTCATTGTTCGAGGCTTTGAAATTTATACGGAGGGAGTACTGGAGGATGAAATCGTCTGGCCCGGCCAGAATGACCCCGGCTCCACTTCCCTCATTGCAAGAAGATCCGTCAACATAGACCGACCATACAGGTGGTCCCTTCGCTGTTCGGTCGGTCTCAGGGATAGTGCTCTCCACAATGAATTCGGCTAGTGCCTGGGCCTTGATCGCGGTTCGAGGCTGATAAGTTATATCATGTTGGCTCAGCTCGATCGACCACTTCATGAGGCGACCGGAGGTCTCGGGTTTGTGAAGAACCTGTTTCAGCGGCTGGTCGGTAAGAACGACCACCGAATGGGACTGAAAGTAAGGTCGAAGCTTTCTCGCGGCCATTATCAGGGCATAGGCCATTTTCTCAATCTTCGGGTACCGGAGCTCGGCCTCCCGGAGCACCTTGCTGACGTAGTAAATGGGCTTCTGAGCCCTTTCTTCTTCTCTAACTAAGACCGCACTAAGCGTCTGTTCGGAAGCTGCCAGGTAGAGGTAGAGGGGTTCGCCAGGTGTTGGTTTGCTGAGAAGAGGTGGATTGACGAGGTATGCTTTAAGCTGGTCGAATGAGTCTTGTTGCTGCTGCCCCCATTCAAATCCTTTAGCCCCCCTGAGGGCTTTGAAGAACGGGAGGCACTTCTCCCCGGACTTCGACAGAAAGCGCCCTATGGCGGCTAGGCGACCGGTCAACCTCTGAACTTCCTTGATATTTCTAGGAGGGGCCATGTCCAATATGGCTTTGATCTTTTCCGGATTCGCTTCTATTCCTCGTTGGCTAACCATGAAGCTGAGGAACTTCCCTGACGAGACGCCGAATGCACATTTGTTCGGGTTGAGTCTCATATTGTGCTTCCTCAGAACATCGAATGCTTCTTGGAGGTCAGCCACATGATCAGTGCCTCGGATGCTTTTTACAAGCATGTCATCGACATACACTTCCATGTTACGGCCGATCTGGGCTTGGAAAACCTTGTTGATGAGGCGTTGGTATGTCGCCCCTGCATTCTTTAGGCCGAATGGCATGACTCTGTAGCAATAAAGGCCTTGGTCGGTCACAAAAGATGTCTTCGGGATATCCGGGGGGAACATTCTTATCTGATTGTAACCCGAGAAAGCGTCCATGAAACTGAGGAGCTCATGTCCCGAGGTTGCGTCAATCAGAGTGTCGATGCTCGGCAAAGGGAAGGGATCTTTGGGGCAGGCCTTGTTGAGGTCGGTGAAATCAATACAAATTCTCCATGTCCCATTGGATTTCTTCACCATTACTACGTTTGACAACCACTCCGGGTAGTTTACCTCCTGTATGAATTGGGCCTTCAACAGCTTGTCCACCTCATCTTTTATAGCGAGCTGACACTCGGGGGCGAACTTGCGCCTCTTCTGCTGAACCGGTTTGGACCCCGGGTCAACGCTCAGACGGTGGACTAAGAGTTCTTCGGAGATACCGGGCATGTCTGCAGCTGACCATGCGAAGAGGTCCTGATTGCCCCGGATGCATCTCACGATATCTGAGTATAGTGCGGACGGCAGGGTCTTGCTAACAAAGAACTTGTGGGTCGGCTCGTGCTGAGAGAAGAGCACCTCCTCCAATTCGTCCACCGGTTCGGAAGTTGGACGAGCGGCATCTTGGGGGATTTCCAGTGTTTCTAAGAAGAGGATGGGTCCGAGGGTAGAGGTCATATAACATTTGCGGGCCTGCTCCTGATTGCCCCTTACTTCTCCTACTCCGGACCGAGTAGGGAATTTCATTTTGAGGTGATAGGTAGAAGGGACGGCTTCGAGGGCGGCCAAACCGGGCCGACCCAAAATAACGTTGTAGGCGGCTGGGACATCTACGACCATGAAGTCCATTGACTCCGTGCGGGTAGTAGGAGCTTTGCCAGCCGTGACGTCGAGGGTAATCACCCCTTCAATAGTCACCGGCACTCCCGTGAACCCATGGAGCGTGTAGCCGGCGGACTTGAGTCTGTCTCGGGAGAGCTTCAGGCCTTTGAAAGCGGCGAGGAAGAGGATGTTTACGGAGCTACCATTATCCACAAGTATCCTCTCCACTTTGAAATTCGCCATGTGGAGGCTGATGACGAGTGCGTCACAATGTGGGGTGCGAACCCCTTCTAGATCTTCGTCAGAGAAGGTGACGGGCACTCCGAGGCCTTTGGGAGGAGGGGTGGTTCGGACTGAGTTGACTTCCCTGATAAATGCTTTCCGAGAGGACTTCGAGGAGCCCCCCATGGGACCCCCATGGATGAGGTGGAGGACTCTTTCTTCCTCAAAGTCTGGCGTCTCTTCTCGCTCCGGACGCTTGTTAGCTCCCCGAGGCTGGGGAGGTAGTTCGGCTCGGTCCTTTCTTACAAACTTCGTCAGCTGCCCCCTCTGGATAAGGGCTTCAATCTCATTTTTCAGAGCGCGACAATCGTTAGTGTCATGCCCATGGTCCCGGTGATACCGGCACCACTTCTCTTTGTCTCTCCTCTTAGCGGGGGTGTTCATCCTCAGAGCAGGGGGTAAGATCCCTTCTTTCTCTACCTCCATCAGAATAGTGGAGATGTTGGTCGCGAGGGGGGTGAACTTCTCGAATCTAGGGGGAGGTCGGTGCTGGCTGGCATTATCCTTTTGGAGCTTCTTGGCGAGGGAGGAGCGGAGGTTGGAATTGAGGACATTAGATTGAAATGCTACCGTAGCGACCAACTGGTCGAGGGATGCTATGGACCTGGCTTCAGCTGTGAACCTCTTCACATAATCTCTCAGTTTTTCCCCCTTCTTCTGGTGGAGGTGCAATAAGGAGATGCTGGTCTTTTCAGCCCTTCGGCTGCTTACAAAATGGGTGACGAAAAGGGTTTTGAACTGCTCGAAGGAGAATATTGAGGCAGGGGCAAGGCGTGAGTACCATTCTCGAGCTGGACCCTTGAGAGTTGCAGGAAAGGTCTTGCAGAGGAGTGCGTCGGAAGCTTGATGGAGGAGCATCAGGGTCTTAAAGCTTTCGACGTGATCGACCGGGTCGGTCTCCCCAGTGTAGGTCTCAAATTGGGGAGGCTTGAAGCCGAACGGTACTGGTGCATCCACAATGGTTCGGGAGAATGGGGGTCGGCCAGGACGTAGGGTCCTTCCCCTAAGCTCCTCTTCTCGGTTTATCTGACCCAGGCGCCTTTCTACTTCATGGAGACGGCAGTTCATGGTGTCATCTCTCCGACGGTAATCTGCCAAGCCTCGAGACTCATCTTCGTATGAGAGAGAGCGAGGGCTGCGGCGATGGTAACTTCGGGAGCGACGAGGACTTGGGGTACGCCGGGAGTTGGTAGGAGCAGGACGAGGAGATGGGGACCGTCGGCGAGGGCTTCGGACCGGAGGAGGAGATGGGGAATGTCGGTGGGGACTTCGGACCGGAGGAGGAGATGGGGCCTTTGGCTCATTAGGATGCTGACGGAGGTTGAGAGCCTGCAGGATGGTCGCTTGGAACTGCTGGAACTCGGCACGTGTGATGGGTGCCTCATTGCTCCTAGGCCGTTGCCGACCTGCGGGGGAGTATGCCCTTCTTCTTTGATGCTCGGGTGACTCTCTCCGACCCCTCCGGTCAGGGGACCTCCGGTAATCTCGGTGGCGACGGAACCGCTCATCCGGGTGGTGTTGGTGGGAGGTTTCCCCCCGGGCTCGCTTCTCATCCAGATGTCGGCGAAGGTCATCCTCTTTCTAGCGGTTCAGGACAGCATTATGGCGACCAGAAGCTTGAGGATGATGGGAGGCCATGGAGTCTGTAGAGGCGTTGCGGGTGGATACGTGTTCTTGGTGAAGAGGCTGTTTCTGAGGGTTAGGACCCTTTGGGTCAGGAGGGGGAAGGTTCTGTTGGAGCGGGTCTTCCGCTGTTGGGGGAAGTTGCCCTTGTTGCTGAGCGGGATTGGGGATGACTTCTTGCTGCTGATCAAGGTTGGGTCCTCGGTTGGACCCCCTCGATCTGACTTTCCTAGGAGGCATGGCGGGAGGAGATCTGTTCACCAGGAAGAGGAGAGGTTTCTATTCGTTAGGTTCCCACAGACGGTGCCAATCTGTTGCCGCTAAATTTGGCGTGGGGGCAAACAGATAAACTTGTGGATTCTTAGGGAAACTGAACAGTAAACCTGTATACCTGTTCCGCCGATCTTCGATCGTCGACCTCGCCGTACACCTGCAAAAAGTGCGAGACACCGGGGTTGTTCCCGGCGACGCACCCTCCGACGCTCAAGTTAGTAATCTGAAAGACTATGAGAGAGCGCAAAAACTGGTGAAAGATTGATTACCTCTTAATGGAGATGGATGGGGGATATTTATAGGCGTCTCAGGGAACAGATTAGACATGTGATTCTTGTGTACAGATAAGGAATGTAATCCCTAATCCCCAGTGAAAGGATAGATATGAATCAGGGCCGTTGATTAATATTAATCAGAAACCCTAATTCTATCCTGCTGGACCGGGTTTATTGTGGGTTGAAACCCGCACCCAGTTGAGGTGGATCCGTTCGCGGGTTAACGGTTCTTTGGGGAGGAAAACCTGTACCCGCTTCAAACCCGTTAGTAAGTGAAATTACCGTTTTATCCCTGGGCTTCAGGATTTGTGCCCAATTTGGATGGTCTCGATTAAACCCTCATTTTTAGCCACATCAAGTAGTTAAATTGAAAAGTAATGGATGTTATGTGTATTCGTACTATACGGATGTCGAATAAGTATATATATATATATACGTGGCTGATGTGAAATATATTATGAAATGTGGGAAGTTATGGATAATTAAATAGTTGAATGCAGGATTGGCAAAGTATTAGCTATATCGTTGTATTGACGATGTTGTTGTGTTCAGGATTCAGGTTGCATTATCTTAATTTGGTATTCGTAAGTTTAAATTATTTTCTTTATACTATTTTAAATTTGTTATTTGATTAATAACTATACTCACACCAGAAATGGCTAACCCCTTAGTGTTTGGGGGGTTAGGGGAGTCTGAGGACTACCCTAGGTCCCCCACTGTTGCAGGTTCTCATCAGTGCAGAGGTGAGGCGTGGAGTGGTAGTATAACTTTTTATTTTAAAAATTTGTATTATTTAGTTATAGGAATAGTGAAATTTATGATTTAAATTGTATTATGGGTGTATAAGTATGTATATGACGAAGATGAGTATAGTGTGAGGTGATGTGGTATGTTTGTGACCCGTACCCACCTCGTTGTGGAGTACCGGGCTCTGTGGTAGGTTTTACAAGGATTTTTCTAAAAATTTACCTCGTTTTTCAAAGAAATTTATAGTTTTTAATTGATATTTGATAATCCGTTATGAGTTTGGCCCCCAGAGTATTATATTATATTGCCTGTATGTATCTGCTCATTTTAGCCTGGGGAGCCCATGAAAATATTATGTGGATTGTGAGCTACGGAATTTTGAGCAGAATTCCGTAAGCTTTTTGTGTTTCGGGGCAAATTTACGGGGGAGACTCTGTCAAAATTTTTCCTGAAATATAACTTTCTTAGTTTATGATTAAAGTGATATAGAAATTGAAAGAATTGAATTTGGAGACTTAGTTTTCAAAAAAAAAATTTTGGGGTGTTACAGTCGCCATGTCAGACGCTACCTCCTGCTTCGTTCGTAGCGCCGCACACAGGACCCGAGCTGCACGTGCCCCTCTCTCTGTTTTCTGCCTTCGAACTCAGCGCCAGGACCATTGTTGACTAGGGCCGGCCCTGAGTTCCCGGGGGCCCTAGGCGAATTTCCGAAATGGGGCCCCTAATAACATATATATTTTTTAACGTACAAAATACGTACCTATATTTATAAGGGAAGTTCAAATTTGGGGCCCTTATAATCGTGAAATCTCCTGGGGCCCAAGGCAGCCGCCTTACCTACCTCTAGGGTAAGGCCGGCCCTGCTGCTGACTCACGTGGGCATCAACGTCTTCTTCTGGTTTGGACTTTGGAGATTGAAACGAAATAGCTCATATTGTTTTTTTTTAAATTTATTTTTTTAATTTTATTTAAATATAGGTTAGCCGTCGTTGCTCTTCCTCTTTGTTAAGCGCTTTTTTTCTCTTCCTCTGCTGTTGTATTTATAGGAGTAGAAGAGATAGGAATTAGGGTTTTCTTTTGCAGAAAGAACCCTTCATCTTTATTTATTTGAAACACGTCCTGCAATTACAAATAAAATAAGGATTTAGAATTTAAAAATAAAAATAAAAATTTAAATTAATTAGTTCAAATTAAACTAACTAATTTTCACATTAGCTCTATCAAAATTCTTTTAAAATTTGTTTATTCTTTTTACATTCTATTGACAATTAAAATTGTACTTTCCTTCTTATATTGCCAAATTGTAAAATTTAAAATTCAACAAATCAATAAAAATAATAAATCAATAGTTTTGCTTTGTTTGTTGATTTTTACCAAAAATCTTCATATTTTGCATCAAAAGTCTTATTTCTTCAAAAATAATTAATTACATGAAATCTTATGGAAATAAGATAAATTATCAATAATATAGACGAATACAAGCGATATTTATGGGTAAATGAGTACAAATATTTGTATAAAAATTAGACACATTAGCCTACTGGGGCGGAAATTTCTTGCCCGTTGCTCTTCTTCTCTGTTCAGTTGGCCAAGGTGCCTCTCCATCTGGTAGAGACGGCGGTCGACCGAGTCTTCCCTCCGGTCATACCTTGCTGAGGCCCGGGACTCGTTCTCGTGCAGAAGGGGACTGGGAGTGCGACGATGGTAGCTCGGGGCAGGTTGAGGACTAGGAGTACTATGCTGATAGCTTGCGACAGGTTGAGGACTGGGAGCCCGCTGACTGTGGTCAGGAACAACATTGAGGGCCCTCAGGACTGCCTCTTGAAATTGCTGGAACTCTGCCATCGTAACAGGAGCCTCCTGCTCTCGGTGGTCCCGAGGGGTGGGTCGACCGACTGAAGAGCGGCTCCTCCCTTGACGACGCTGGGTGACTCCCTTCTCCTCCTGGGAGAGTTGGACCTTCTGCGATCTACCCCATACTGCTTGTTGACGATGATGTGCTAGAGATCCTTTGGCATAGGGGACTGTGCGAGCCCATGGAGTCGGACGAGGAGTTGTGTATCGACACATGGTCACGATGAGGAGGTTGCCCCTGTCGACTCCGGTGAGAGGGTCCCCTGGGATCCCCTTGTGGCCCTTGAGGAGCCTGCTGGGGCTGAAGTTATTGAGGAAAGGGCCGTCCAGGCTGCGGTTGCTGGACAGGTTGAGGGAGAGGCTATCCAGGCTGCTGGACTTATTGAGTGGGGGCCTCTAGGACAGTACAAGGAGAAGGAGCGAGAATGGCCTTGTGGTTAGAGATCGTTGGCTTCCCCTTTTTGGGAGGCATGGCTTGAAACTAGTTTGGCTGATGAAATAAGACTGGATTGCTATTTCTGTTTTCCCACAGACGGCGCCAATCTGTTGCTGCTGATTTCTGGTGTGTGAGCAAACAAATGAATTTTTGGGTTCTTGAGGAAAACAATAAAGCAAACATGTTGACCTTCACCAACGCGTTAACTTGTTTCTTGCCACTGCCACGAATCTGCACAAAGTTTCATACAACGGGATGGACCGTGAACCCTGCCGCGAACTCTTGTCAGTAATTTCCAAGATTAAGAAAGAGCTTTAGGTAGAAAAATATTCATTACCCTGCCATGGTGGGGGGAGAAGGGTCTTTATAGTCGCCTTAGGAACCAATTTTGAGATAAGGATAAATCTCTACTTCCAGATGTTTATGGATAAGATGGAGAGGTTAGACTCGTTTCGTGATAAGAGGGACAGTTGAAACTGTCTCTTAGGGATAATCACGAATTTGAATCACTCTCTATCCATCTGGGTTGGTTTGTAGCGGGTTGCTACCCATACCCAGCAGGACAGATCCGTTTTGGGGCTATTTGGCCTTGAAAAAGTTTCAGTTCCCCATTCGGACCCGTTTGTAGGTGAAATTACCGTTTTACCCCTGAGAGCTTTAAGATTTGTACTCGATTTGAACGGTCCTGATTTAATCATATTTTTGGCCATATCAATTATTATTATGATTGTCTAATGTATTTATTAATGGTATTAATTCCAATACATGTTGTTTGTTTCTTATTGATAGTGATCTCTTTCGAACATTATTTACGATGCTTTTCGATATCTTTTGCTTTATTAAAGTCAAATTCTATATAATTTGGTATAGTCATTTCAGATTTTTCTCTCGCTAGTTTGTATCTTATAATTTCTCTGAATAGTGGGTCTATCTTAAAATTATCTGTTTTTTCTATTTTTTATTTCATGCTTACTAGTGAAAGTATAAATATTTCTTATTTGTATACTCATAACTTATTCTATCATTTCTATTCCTGATATCTGTGGTACATGACTAAATTTTTGCCCTTATTTTCTTCTGGCATACTTATAGATAAATTCGGTTTTATTATATATATATATTTTTGGGTACATTAGGTTTTTTTGTACTATTCCTGTTAAGGTATCTTGTGTATTTGATATTATTCTATCATCCATTAGGGATATTTATAGGGGTGTATTTATTCCTTTCTTAAAATAAGCTTTTATTATTATTTGTACCGCTCCTAAATATATGTGTCTTAATGGTTTTCTGGCATTCACATTTATTTTTTTTATTTCTTGTCTTATTATTCTTTTCGTTATTAATGGAATTATGGTTTTTCCTTATATTTGTTCAATGTCTATAGGTTTTTCATTATTTCTGGCTATTATGATGATATTCTTTTTTCTTTCAAACATTGGAAGTTTAAATATCACTTTTGAGTTTATATCCAATTTGGTTTATCTTATTTTATCGTATTTTATCGTATTTTTGTCCAATTTGGTATATTATATGTTCTATAATATTTAATAGTTGATTTAGCTTCTTGACCTACATTATCTCTATAATCTTTTAAAAATTGTTTCCTATACCCTAAAGTATCTATTTTTGGTTTTACTTTTTAATTTACATATGCACTACATATGTTCATACTACATGGATCTGGTAATTTTAGGAAAAATGAGTCAAGGATTGGATCATTCTCTTCTTTTGTGTATAACTATCTTGAAAATATTTTCTGAATTCACATGCATAGTTATCCAAATAGCACGTATCACAAATTTCTAAATTGTTTAGTCTCCATCTTGCTTGGTTCTTTTATAATATATTATGTCTTTCTGTTTTTTCGTAGACACTAAATTCTGTTTTTATTGTTTTCTCGTAATTTATGAAATTTCTTGTGTTCCTTTATCATCAAATTGTTTTGTATTCCGTATATTACTTCTTTCATCTTCTGTTGCCCCATTCCACCATTTCGCTATTACTCCGATAAGAATTGCTTCTATAAATTTCTCATATGTATTTCGGGAGAGGTTTTGTCTAAATCCTACTATTATGAATGTTTTTTTTGTTCTATTATTCTATCTACATCTTTTACACAGTCTAAATATAGTCATTCTCTATTTTCTGTTATTCATTCTTCATAGCGTTATGTGGGTTCATATTTTGGTGTGCCTTTTTCCTTTTCTAACTTATTTCTTTCCTTACTTTATCATTTCCATAGTAGGTTATAAGGTTTTTTACTTGGTGGTGATCTTAAGTATTCGTACATATTAGTTGGAATTTATATAGTTTTGTTATGATCTTGTCTTTCTTTTGATCCATTTTTATTTCTTCATTTGTTATATCTAGATTTTTTAAGGATTTCTATACTTCCTCTGAATTGGGATTTGCCGTTAAATCTTTATTTCTAAAATATTTATATTAAGTTTTGTTATGGTTTCTAACTCCATCATATCTTCTTCCGTTTTGCCTAATTCTTATACTGTATCTTTGGTTATGTATCTACTTAGTTCTTTTATGTTCTTAGGGCCGGCCCCCACCTAGAGGCCGGTGAGGCGGCCGCCTCAGGCCCCTAATTTTTTTTGCAATTTTAGGAGCCCTCAAATTTGTATTTTTCTTTACGTATTTTGCACGTAAAAAATTATATTGTAATTAGGGGCCCAAAAAAAAATTATTTGGGCTTTTCGCCTTGCGCCCCTGGGAACTCAGGGTCGGCCCTGTATGTTCTTATTTATGATTTTTAAACCTTTTCTTATAGTTTCTACAAATTCTTGGCCTATGTAATCTTTTTCCAACTCTTCAATATTTATCATATAAATTTCTGATTCTATGTTTGAATTTAATTTGCTTATTGATATTTTTACTTTTGGACTATTAATCATGCCTACCTTAATATTCTATATGCTAGTAGATGTTGATAATACCAACTTGCTTCTTCGTTTCTATAATCTAATACTTTGTATTTCTTTAGGTAGGTTTTGAGTTACCTTACTTGTTAGTACTAATTATTTTAATCTTTCCTTATCAGTTATATGTTTTCCTTCTATTAGTCTATTATCAACGTATCTTATTTTAAATTTTTGTAAGATTTTTAAATCTCAATTTCTTTATTTTCTATTAAATATCCAAATTTTAAATAGGGTAGTGAGTTATGCAAATTTTTCGTTTTAATGTTGTGTAAGATATGGTCCTTTTTAGAAAATTACTTCCAACTGTCCTATTTTTATAAATAGTTTGAGAGGTATCCTATATTTGCAAATACTTTATAAAAAAACCCTATATATGAAATCTACACTATGTTTGTCCATGATTTTATTTTCTTTACTGTTTACTTTTCGTATTAGCTTTGTAATGAACTTAAACGTACAGTTTACTCTCTTCAGGCCACATTGATATTTTGTTCTTAATTCCTGGCCGGTGCCAAGAATGTCTACGTTCCATTATACTTCCGAGTCTGTAATGTCAACAAAAAAATGAATTACAAATATAAAAGTTAAAATAAAATAAACATGTAATAATACATACAAAGTTATAAATTTTAAAATTACATGGTAGAGGATGATTTAGAATTTGAGATAGCCTAGGATTATATTGAAGAGAAGACATTGAACTTCTGGTATGCACCTTAACTTAACATAAATCTAGGATCTCATCGCCTTAAATTCCTTAGTGAGCTTCCACTACAACATAGCAATCATCTTCAATCTTCATTGTTAGTCTTCTGGATATTGGGTTTTCAATCTTCCAAAGTATGTTTTCATTGTTCGTCTTCTGGAGTGTTGCTACCACTTGATGAAGCGTCTTGTATCCCTAGAGTCATGTCATCCGCTTTCATTAAATCTTCACTGCAAGCGAGCATCGCCAAAGTCTTCGGCGTCAAGCGATTTCTTCTCTCGCTCAATATCATGCCACTAAGAGAAAAAAACATTTTCCAATGCGACGGTGGATACCAGGAGAGTTAGTAGATCTTTTGCTATTTGAGAAAGAATATTGTATGATGTGTAGGGTTGTCAAATGTGCATTGTCATACTATGTGTATCGATATATTGGCTAAATCCATTATTTGCAGTTTGTGTGAGATTATATATTTTGCTTCTCTAATAAATATTGATGTAAAAGATCGATAACAAATGTCCGTATCTTAGATGAGAGCTTCTAATAATATAGGATATGACTCCATTAGTTACGCTTTGTTTTTTCTCGTTCATTGTACTGTGTGTGCAAAGTTGAATTATAATATGTTAGTCATTATCTCATTTAGCGTTATGAAGATGATGAAGAACGAATAAATTAATGAGCTCTTTGCTCAATGTGTTTGAGCATATGGACATTGTTAGAACCACTAGAGAAAGCAAACTATTTTGTAAAATATAGTGTAATTTTGTATTAACTCATATTGTTATTATTTTAATGTGCAAATCATAGTCAATGGCATATGTAAGTTGAGTTTAACAAACGAAGCAATTTACAATAGTAGTTCTAATTTGTGTAGTCATTGAATACGTCATAATAGGCTAGGACTTGTGAACTACATGTTAAATTGTTTATTCTTGTTAAAACTCATAATTTTGCCAAATGACACCTCAGTAAATATGACAATTGAAAATTTTGTACTCAGATTATGATCACTAGAAAAACTATTTAGTATGACCTCTAGGAGTACACAACTTTCTGAGTCAATACATTATGAAATTTGTGATTTAAGTAGCTTTGTGACTAGATGAGACGATGATTGGCTAGAAGTATTTAATCACCTATGTAGATGATTATTGAATGTTTGTCATATATATATGGAGGATGCATCACTCGTTATTTTGATGAATTAAAAATTAGTTAAATGCTAAGATCAAAATATTTCAGATTTGATAGAGATGGTGAATATGTTTTAACAATTTTAGAGAAGTTTGCATTTGGCATAATCTATAGTGCACTCTATTTACAATAGTCAAAACGGCATTGATAAAAGTTAGAATCAAACACTTAGCAAAATATTGAATTCTATATTATTGACTGTTGTTAGACTTTGTGTAATTGTGGGTGATATTGTATTGTTAATCATATTTCCAAATATGTTACTACACTCTAAATTATTTATACCCTTTAGACTATGGGATAGAAGCACAAATATTTTGTTAAAAAGAAAACATGTGGTATGATATATTTGTTAGAGTACATGACCCTAGAAGGTCTAAAGAAGTACCTATAACAAATATTTGTGTGTACTTAGAAAGTGCAAAATGTAGTTCTGTGGACAGATGTTGGATCTATCTAATTTGTGTTAGAAGAATCTAGACTTACATAGTTCTTTGAGGATGTGTTCATCAAAGATAAATGTATGAAATTATCTAGTCCTACAAATACGGTCAATGATTCACAGTTAGAATCAAGAACCAGCCTTACTGACACTTAAAATTTTAGTGGCAAATGAGCCAAGAAGAGTCTTTAGTAGATAATGAAATGAATTTGTGGTCATACAATAATATTTTGAATTAGTTGATTCACTGAAAGGGGCTAAAACTATAGTAAGTGAGGTTTATAGAGGAAACTTAATTTTGCAATGTGGGAAAGATTTGTTTGAAGTCTACTCACATATTTGTCATATTGCTACAATAAGTATTCTTCTTAACCTTCCATCTATTGAAAATTTTGTTATTCATCCGAGATGTTTAAACAGTTTTGTACTAAAAGTTTTGTACTTAATATTTTGTATTGAAAATTTTTGTACTTGATGTTTTGTACTGGAAAGTTTTGAACTAATATGTTTGGCGAACAAGATTTATAATTTAGTAAAATCATTGTATGTTCTTAAAACACGTATAGCCGATGAATAAATAATTTCATAAATTTCTTAAAGAGCCTAATATATGAATCAAGTAATTCAGATCAGTGCCTTTAACTTTGCGGTGTGTCAAATATAATGGCTATTATTTAATTGTTCTGTTGACATGCTTGTTCTTGGAAGTGACATCTCTATTACAAATAAAGTTAAAATTGTGCTATCCAAAGGATTCAACATGAAAAACCTAGGTATTGTAGACACCATAGGTGTAAGGGTGAGTTTCGGTTGGTAAGGGATAGCCCTTAGTCAAACTCATCAAATAAATAATGTGTTTCAAAAGTGAGGATATAGTGATTGAAAGTGTGTTTTAAAACACCCTATGATTATGATAAAAGGTTGACACCTAATGATGGTGCAACTATGAGACATGTAGATCATTCTAAAAGAATTGAAAGTCTCATGTATACAAAAATCTACACTAGAATGACATAGCCTTTGAGATAGGTATGATATGCAGATTCACTAATAATCTCGTACATATTTGAGTGCCTTTAAGAGATTAATGAGATACCTGAGTGGTACTCAAGAATTTATCTTGTGCTACTCAAAGTTTAGTGAAAGTCGACAACTAGTGAATATGTGTTCACACTAGGAGGAGCAGAAAATTATGGAGATTAAAAGGCAAACAAGCATTGCATTCTCATCCAAGAAATCAGACCTCTATATATTATTCTCTGCAGGAGAAGAGGCTGAGTGGATTGAATGACTTATTGCTAATCATCCATTGAGAAGTTTAACGTAAATTCTCTAATTCTGTTACGCGACTATCAAGCTACAGTGCACTGTAACTCGTAACTCACTTCATAATAGTCAGAGGAGTATATTAAGGCTGAAAAATGCCTAATTGAATTTTCTTATTAATAGAGTGCAATTAAGACAAAATATGGCTAATGCTCTTGCTAAGAGACTTGAAAGTGATTTAATTATCAAAACTGTCGGGAAATAGAGTTAAAAGCTATTGAGTTAAAAGCTTTAACATCCAACTTGTTTTGAGATTTAGAATCCAACTGTAGTCATAGAGAAGTTGATAAACTATATAATCAGCATGGTGGGTGTCATAACATTATAAATAAAATTAGAACACATACAAACACTAATTTAACAACAAGAAAACATCACTCGATCAAACAACATACAACCTAGCAATAAAATCTTTGGTAGATTAATTGTATGGTGATCATATGCATAACCCTATTAACGATACTATATGAGTGCTTGAGAGATTCGTTCTTTAGATTCAAAAGTGGCACGATGTCAGGAATATTAGGGTTAGCTCGTGTAAACCCTCAATAGACCCAACGAAGATGAACAATACAACAATATGATAATGAATATGATCTACTTGTAATAATTTCAATAAAACTTGAATTTGATACAATGTACAATTCAACAGGACAGTGACTTGCCTGTTAGATGATAATTTTGAATATAAAGAATAACCGGATGAGAACCTCGGGCGACAAATCCACGAACAGCACAATAGCACGTGCAATATACTTGCAAAAGCAAAGAGCCATGCAATAACAGCAAAAAGAGAACTCAACAACAACCAACAACAGCAAAGTCAGTAATGGCAGCAATCGTCAACGGGGTTGACGCCGACGGGTGCAGACGATGGTGGGGGAGGGCGGCGCAGCGTCGACGAGCGGCGCAACGGGGCGGCACAGCGTTGACGAGTGGCGCAGCATCGACGGCGGTCGACGAGCGACGCAACGGGGCGGCACTGCTGCTGGTCAACGGAAAGGATTAGCAAGGGGAGATCGAGGGTTCTGCTGTTCGACGTCGAGGCCAGAGGAGGAGGTCGCTAGGGGTTTCGGTGTGGTAATGGCGTCGACAGGAGGGCGACAACAGGGGGGGTGGTCGCCGAAGGTAGAGAGATCCGCCGGAGAAAAGGAACAGGAAGGGCAGGGGGTTTTGCTGGCAATCGGGAAGAGGAGCAATGGTGGGGTTTTGGGTGCCTGGCCGATGAGGGAAGAGGAGGGCGGTGCTGGGGAGTCGACGGGGAGGGGGGGTATGATCGGAGCTGGAGCACAGGGGAGGCCAGAGTTGGCCGGAGAAGAAGGTGAACATGATGGGTTCAAAATGGGGAGAGAGAAATTAGGAGGAGAGAGAAAGAGGAGAGAGAAGAGAGATTAGACGACTATAATTTGTAATTTTGTGTTTTTGATGTTTAGAATGTGGTTATATCATTCCAATTTTGATGATATATCTCTTTTATGGATTCTTATTTCATTCCAATTTTGGTGATTCAGAATTAACCATAATTGATTTGACTATTCTATCATTCCAATATGAATCATAGTATAGTTCTTGTGTAGAAACTATAATAGTTTTTGTTCTTTATATTGTTAAAGAAACTTGATTGTGATGCTTGTGTTACATTTTGCTAAGCTATAATTGAATTGTACTAAGTTCTTTAGTGGAACTAGATACTTTATGAAATTTGCTAGAATTCTTAGAGATGTGTTTCTTGATATTCTTGTTTTTAATAAGCTAGCAAAGATGAAGGAGTTGAATCTGTCAACATAGATTTCAGAATGATGATTTGCTCAAAATGGAGGAGTAAACATAAAGCAATTTGCAAGGATATAGTTTTGGTTTATTGCTTTCGAGAAAAAATTTGTCACTTACTTGATGAGTTTAAGACTCGTGTGTTTATTGAGCTTAAAACTCTTATTTTTGTTCTTAAAGTTTATTTGCTTTGTTTGATTTTGAAACTATGACAGATTTCTCCAGTTGGTTTAGTCATTATGAACTATTATGTTGTGATAAGGTTTGGGAACTATTTAATTATTTTGGTTTAGTCTTTTTTGAACTATTCGGATTTATAATTGATTTAGTTCTTATGAACTGTACATTGAGTAATGCAATTCTTCTATTTAAAGACTGCTATCAGGCAGTCAGCTTCATGTTGAACTAATGAGATAATCCAGTACGTTTATATATTGAAAATATAGGAGATTGTTGGATATATAAATATATTCTCACTATATGAATAATATTATGTGTAATATTATTCTATGGGTAACACGTGTGTTAAACGTACTAATTGTATGGATATCGGAACGCATGTTGAATGGGTTGAGAACTCAGGTTTGTGATAGTAGTCTAGGTATTCCAATTTTGATACCTAGGAGAAATATCTCAAGCAGTACTTTAGTTTAGAATATTAACCCTAATTTCATTATCTCTCATAATCTCTAACAATTTCTACGTGTTTTTATTACTTTGCCTTCATTGGGTTTGAGATATAATTCGTTCTCGACTTTGTAGTTGTGATGGTAAGAGATAGAGATCTTTTTCTCAGCTCCCATTCAACCACCTCCACCTCTGCCAATATTCCTATTTGGACTTGATCGATAGGAGCGCTCATCACATTTACATATGACACATACGACACTTGCTGCAACTCGGGCAATTTGTGATGTGTACCATATGTTTCTGCTGTATTGGAGCCTTGACGAGTAAGCGATGTTTTAGTTATGCTTGTTTTTGTAACTACTATGCAGGTAAAAGCTATACTCACACTTTCAATGTGTAACCATCAGTATCAGTAATACTTTGTTATGTTTACTTATGCTTTACATTATCCTTCATAGCAGATAATGGCGTAAATGCAGTTCATACGCTTGTGCAACTTAGTTCATATCAGGCATCGTATGCACACCAAGTGTTTTAATGAAATGTCATCATTAGCACCATATATAAATATAAATGCATGCTAAATGCTTGATTATATTATTCAGTTACATACTTACATTACCCCACACCACATATAAAGTTTTATATGCGCTCTAATTATGTTCCCATATTCTAAGATCACTATTGTGCCATATATATATATATGTTTGTGGGATTGGACCTCGCGCTTGTCCTAAACCTACACCGTTGACTCCACACTCCCTTTCCAAGTTAATGCTTATGACTATCACATTTATGTGCAACACTCGTTGTAGCTCGGCCTATTTTGATATGTGCACCATATGACCCCATTCTATATTGGGCCCTTGACTAGGATGAGGTGTTTGACAGTTTGCTTGCTTCTATAACTATTGGTGATGCTTTCTATGTTAGAACTCGATTTTATAAATATGAAAAAATACTAACAGCATTTATGAAGAATAGAAATACAGTAAGAAATATTAGCAAACCAAATGCTTTGTACAGAGTCGAGATTAAATATTCTCTCCTTAAAGCAAAATTCGCCCCGTAGTGTGACGATGACTTACTGAATGTGAAAAGCCTCATCAGTTCACTGGGGGGAAAATTCTGTCCGGGGCAAAAAATTTAAGATAGAGCCGGTCCGGCCCCGGACACGTGTGTTTGTCATTTTGGCTAAGTCTTCTCTCCACTACACGTTAGTGGTAACCCCGGGTCACGTCCTTTAGTCCAGTTTTCTAGTATATATAGTAGAAAAAATCTTTTCCAATTTCTGATATGGGATTATCCATTTTATCAAAGTTGCCAAGTTAGTACATTTCAAGTACCCAACTTTGGACCAACATTTTCATTCATACGGAATTCGTTTTTGGCAAGTGAGTACACCACGGAATAGTACTCGTCGAGAGGATCGTAATCCACTCATTTTCCGGCGCCGTCGGTGTCCGGAGCCTGCCGGAATCTGGTCCGGAAAACTGCAAAAATTAATTCCAACACTCTAAATCTTACTTATGCTTTACATTTACTTTCATATAATGATGCAGATACTGACTTTAGCGTTAGAGGGGCCGGATTGGCAAGCAGTTTGCTTCTCTCTAAACTCATGTTCGTGTTTGCAAGTACAATTTAAATCCAGGTATCAACAATACCATCAGTACAATTGAGTATTCCATCAATTTTTCTTCTTCTTTTCTTTTAACTCCATTTTACACCAGAAGAATGTTCTGAATTATTTTGGAAGGTGCAAAGTTTGTAAAAAGGTGACAGTTGAAATTACAGTCAAATGAAGGTGCCAAGTAAATTTCAGTGATCATTTTCCCTCTTCAGAGATAACTTAGTATAGTATGTTCATGTTCCCAACTGGTAAACGTATGGGTGGGTCATTAATAATGAGAATCACTATTCACTGCACCCCCCAACTTTCAACTAGTGTATGGGGTGTGATTCATATCAATTTATTAGCCTATGTCCAGAAGCTTCCTCTCACATACCCAGTACTCAGTCTGGTGTCCGAACAATTTAATACTTTTAACTGTTTCGCAGACAGTATATACTTGCATTCTTTCTCTGATGAGGGTCTGAGACTCTGAGCTCAAACATAATACTATTAGTTCTGAGAGTTGAATGCGAGAATGGAGTGGTATGATCTGATTTTAATCCAGTTTCGCATTATTTGCAAGAAACCTAACCTCAACTGTATAAATATTAAATGATATTACTGGCCATAGGTATAGAATAGCATATTATACGATATATATTGCACGTGTTATACCTGTTGGAAATTAGAAATTGATGAAAATGATTAAGCATTGGTCAGAACAAATGAAATTTTTAGGGGCTAACGTTACAAAAGAAAAATACATGCTACGTACACTAAATTGAGGCAAACTGATCCTAAATTAATTGATGTTAGTTCAATCAAGATGGGTTAGGGCATTATGTTGGGGTGAATTGTTAGATTAATGTGGTGACGTATTTATCAAGGTTGGTCGGTTCATTGGATTTTTTTTGTTTATTAAATTGTTTGTGTATGAACAAGGGAGATTATACCAAACTCGCATATATATTTTTTGACCTCCACAGCTTTATCTCTAAACATAATCTAAGTATTTAATAATTTTTCAGTGCATGAAATTTGTTCTTTAATTCTTTACTGTATATCTTGCCTATTTACCCTACTTCAAATTCTTTATCTTACATCTCTTCTTCACATTTCTCTCCATGAATTAATTGTCAAGGTCCATATCATCCATTATTGCTCGGTTTAAATACAATCACTCATGCAATTTTAGGGTCAACGTAATAGATCCCTAGTGGTAGGAGGCTGCTAACAGCTGCATTTACCCACTATCATGGCTCACCAACATTTGCGGTTTATAAATAATCCAGAGTTATTGCATTCTCTTCATAGCAGCATTGCTCTAATTCTCTGACTTTCCATAAAAAAATCGTTTTTTTTCCCTAACAACAAATGTTCAAATATAGTAAGAATAAATCTGTATATCTTATTTCCTATAGATTAGGAAACAGATTCTCTCAAATTTCTCATATCTTTAATATTCGCCTCAATTTATTGTACCCATTCTCTAAGAAAATAATGTATATAAAGAGGTACACAGTAGAAGAAAATGAACTTGAGAAAAAATGATTTTTCTCAATTTTGATTTCAATATGATATAAGAGCCTAAAAATATCCTAGGCTAGGTGAAGAAGAAGAAGATCCTGATCCTGATCCCCGTCGTCCTCCCGATCCCGATCCCGATCCTGATCCCGATCAGCCAGCACCACCGAAGCCCCGAATCCTGATGCCCCACTGTGCACACCATCGCGAACCCCATTGTTGTTGTGGATCGCAACCCAACTCCGGGAACCCATCCATCCTTGTTGTTGTGCACCGCAACCAGATACCAACCCAACCAAATTCCTGCACTGCCATTGCCTTCATTCCGACCACATCGCATCTTGCTGCCTCTCCATCACCGAGCCTCATCACCGTCGTCGACATACCCTGGCGTCGTCTATCCCCCGCAAGCCCAAATCGAACGACGCTACTTCTTCTTCTTCTTCTTTGCTATCTAATTGGGTTTGTTTGTCAGCCCAGATCTCATACCAGACCCGCAAAGTAGTCTCCTCATTGGTTCTGCTTTGTTGTTTGTTGTTGTGCCCACCTATTGTTTGGTGTTTGGATCGGAGGGTGCTGCTAGCTGTGCTGCTGTTGGTGCTTATTGGATCTGAACCCAATCCCAACCCAACCCACAACCAATTAATCGTTGTTGTTCTTGCGCCAACCCACTGCCACTGCTGCCGTCCCTCTTGCTGATTGGATCTTTTGTCACAAGCACACCATGAGACAAACTGACGGATCTTCGAACACTAAGGATAACACATCGATTATTGTACAATCCGACAATTCTGGTTTTAATGTTCTGATAACTCTTGATGAAACCAACTATGATGTTTGGTCTCAGTTGATGGAGATGCATGTTTTTGGATGTGAAAAGATCCAATATATTCGGGAAAAGAGCACAGTTCCTGCTAAAACGGATGCTGCATATGACAAATGGTATGCTGACAATTAGAAAGTTAAAGGCTGGTTATTTATGTCCATGAAACCCAAGATTATGAAGAGATACATTCGATTACCTACTGCTCGTGATGTTTGGGATGCCCTTGCAAAGAATTCTATGATGGAACCGATGAAGTTCAAGTATTTGCTCTAAACTAGAGATCCTTCTCGGCAAGGCAAAATGGTAGGTCACTCTCTATTTATTATGGAGAATTAACTGAGATTTTCCAAGAGCTGGACCACCATGACAAGGTGATCATGAAGAATCCTGATGATGTTGAACTATATCGGAAATGGATCGAGTGCTTGCGGGTTCATATCTTCTTGGCAGGATTGGATGTTGAGTTTGAACAGGTTGGAGGTGAAATCTTGCGAAAGAATCCCATTCTTGATCTTGAGGAATCCTATGCATATGTCCAACGCGAGGCTTGCCAACAAAGCACCATGAACAATTTCTTTGCACCCTCTGATGCAGCTCCAATGGTGGCTCAGAACCATACTTGAAAGAGCCACCCGGGTCGATCTGGACCAAAACAATCTTATGAGTCGAGGAAGTGTACTCATTGTGGCAAGATTGGTCACACAATAACTCGCTGTTATATGATTATCGACTACCCGGAGAACTGAGATCATAGCAGGGAGACTAGGAAGAAGAATTGTAACCAATCCACTGTTGTCATTGGAGTTGTTGATGGAGCTGAGAAGAGTGTTGGACAAGCCTCTGCATTAGTTACAGCTGCAGGTAATGTCACGCTCCGCTTCCAAAAAATATGGAATACGAGTACGTAACGTAGGCCCAGTGAATGATGTAAATACTATCCGTAAGCTGTACCAGGCTAGCTCAACAATATTCAACAACAAACACAACCACGCAGGAAGATACAATCACAAGAATCAAGATAACTCCAATAAATTAAATAATCCAATAACAGTAGTATCCAACACCAAAAGAATCCAACATCTGGGAAAAACAAACCCCGGGAACATAAGCCCAAAATAAAGTACAAAGTCATAACAATGTTCAAGAAATAAACTAGCAAGAAAGTAAATCTAAGCAGTGCAATTCAGCTCCATCTTTAAAATCGTTGCTTGCCAATTCCTTCTAGTATAGCTCCTTTAGTACCTGTAAATACTTGATCTAAAAATAAAGAAAAGAGTGTCCTTAGAGCAAGTCGTGGACAGCAAGTAGAGAAAAACAAAGAATAAAGGAAACATGATATATCAAAAGGAAAAGGACAAGATCAAAGTCAAATAGCAAAGCAAAGAGCAGGCAATAATGTCAAACGTCTATGTTTAATCAGGCATGTACAGGATCAAGCATGAGATGATAAATGCAGGTTATTAATCTATCTAGTGCACGTACTACTGCGTCCCACTCTACAATTTTGGCGCAAGCACACAATGTACACTTTGGACTGATGGTGAATTCACGGTCCGTGTACTCGGCCCAGTAATTATCAGGTTTTAATGTTCAGTGTCAGTGATTATCAGGCGGTATTTTATGGCCATCAGTATAGGTCAGTACAGTAGGACCCGACCGAGTACAGTTTCCGATTGTTCACTACCAAGTCATCCCATAATACCCCGGTTTGTTAGCATTTTATTTCATCCTATGTGAGCATTCAAGAAGGTGTCAATGTTGTATGAGACTAAGTGTGACTAATTCTATTCGTTATAGACAAATTATGAAGCAACAAGTCATATATACACACATCACATAATCAGGACAGCATGACCTTGCTGTACTAAAACATGGATTACTGCTACTACAGAAAAGAAAATGTAGATCCGTCAGAAGGTCTAGAAAGTAGAATTCCACAGGGTTCCAGCAAATATATATAAGGCATATAAAAGATACAGAAGCTAGGGTGAAATCTCTATTCTATTCAGATTTTATGTTCAGGAAGCAAGCTGTAAATTGTATTCACCTATTTGGTTCAGGTCAGAAAACTCATCAAATAAATCTATAAAAATTCTGGGTCATTCCTACACATGTCTAGGTTCGGCTTAATTTATTTCAGATTTTTATTTTACTTTTAGCATGGTCAAATAAATTGTAAAACAGCAAGATATGCATACATTTGTGAATTTGAAAATTCTGACACAGCTGTACTTTGATGAGAACTAACAGGTTACACATCGGAATTCAGATCCGCAAAAAGGGGTAGTAAACTAGATATCTGAGACTAAATTTCATGTTCAGAAAGTTATTTCAAAATATAACAGCAACATAGTCGAAAATCTGATTAAAAAAGGGACAACTAGCAGTCCAGAATTTGTTTTGACGTGAATAGTCAACAATTAAATCGTACAATCATATTTTTCATGCAAATTAATAATCAAAGTACCAATAGGTGTTTAATATGCATAATTTCAGTTTCTTAGATGCAATTTTCACAAGCATGGTAATCAATCAAATTCAGTCTAACAGGTTTAGGTCATCAAACGAGTCTACATATGGATCTAGTTATTTTCATGTAATTGTGTATATGCAAGATACAACATGGATTAGGTTTTAGATCAAAGAGAGCGGCACGATGTTATGAATATCTCGGGTTAGCTCGTGTAAACCCTCAATAGACTTAACGGAATTGTCAAATAACAGCATGATAAGGAAAAAGGACCGGATCTACTTGCAGAGATCAAAGGAATCTTGAACAAAATAAAATACTAGTTCAAGAAGAGATTAGCCTGTTATTTAGTAGATTCGAATAAATAGAATAACGGGATAAGAATCCCGGGTGACGAACCAAAACACGGCGAGACACGCACAAAATCCGAAACAGCAAAACCCAAGACAACACCCAAACAGCTGATCAAATACTCCACTCTGGATCCAAACAAAACAGCAAACGGCAACTTAGACCCTTACCCACACAATGACAAACACCAAGTCTACCCACTGCCTTCTCTTCTTCCCCATTGAGAGTGAGAGAGAGAGAGAGAGGGGGGGAGAGGCTTCAGTGAATGCTGCGAGGGTGCGAGGTAGCGGTGACGACGACAACGGCGAGGGCGACGGCGAGAGTGACTCTGTTTCCGCTTCGAAAACAGGGGAGACAAAGTGGCGGGTGTTCGGGACTTGGACGAAGACGATGAGCGGCTAGGGGATCTGCGGTGGTTGCAAGGGTGCACGGGGGACGAAGACGAGACAACGATGAGGCTAGAGTGACAGGCGGCAATGGGTTTTGAGCGGGAGGTGATGGGTTCAAGCAGGAAAGGCAACGGAGGGAGAGATGGCGATGGGGATGGTCGGAGGATGATGAGAGGTTGAAGGAGAGGGTGAGGGGATGAAGGTGGTGGTCGGAGAGGCGACAGGATGACGGTAGGGGCGATGGGAAAATATGGGTTTGGTGGTTGGGGTGAAGGCAAAATAGAGAGGGAGATGGGGTCGGGGAGAGAGAAAACGGCAGAGAGTGAGAGGGGGTAATAATTAATTAGGGTTTAATATGGGGGTATTTATAGGGGATTAAGAAATTGGGTTCTGGGTTGTGGTTTAGTGGGTTTTGGGTACCGGTTTTGTAGAACCCCGTATTTTCAAATATTATTTTAATTATTTGAAAATGAATTTAAATAATTTTTGAGGATTTAAATAAATATTTTCTAAGAAATTTATCTTTTGTACACGTGCAAAACACGTGCAAATGACTTTTCAGAAGTTTGGAAAATTAAGTTTTCTCTATGAAAAATCATTATTCATTATTTGAAAATTAATTAGCATTTTTCCAGATTTTTCTGAAATTAATTAGTACTATTTGCAATTTTTGAGAAAAGAAGGACTTATTTGCAAAATTGACAGTTTTGAGGGTAGAGTGCAAAATGCATTTGCTGGGCATTCCGATCAGCACTTGTTGAGGTTTAAAAACATATATTTTCTATTAGATCCCAATTTAAATGACATTTGAATTGATTTTCAAGAAAAGAATTATATATGTAAAAAGTATTTTTGGAAAGGATTGTTTTGCAAAGAGGGAACAAAACCCTAATATTTTACTCCAGCAGATATAAGGGATTTCCTATTCCCAGCCGTCATTTAGAATATCCAGATTATTGAGATTCTTGGAGGAACAAGAAGAGGATTTTTGGATCTAGCAAAAGGAGAAGCTTTTGTGGATTTTCTTCAAGAACAATGTGAGTTGGTTTGTTTTGTTTTGTTTGCTTTGTTTGATTTGAATGATGAATGAAGTAAGATCTTTGTTATGCCTTGTCTGTGATCGTTACACTATTGATTTGTTAGTCTTATTGTATGTATGACATGGATCTATTACTTAATATGGAGGATGAAAACTTTTATTTGACATTTGGATCATGTATGAGAAATATTAAAGATTTGTTGAGGAAAAGTTTGATTGATGAGATCATATTGTTGGGAGACATATTGAGAATTAATTTTGTTGTGATTAGATGGTAAACACCTGGACCTTATGATTGTAAATCAGATTTGGATTAAGTTATGGAAGACTTTTGTTGAAGAAAAACCCTAATGGGAGAATTAAAGAATTAAGATCATGAGAATATGAAATTGGAGAAATTGAGTGATTGAGTAATGTAACCAGGATGGAGATTGTTGAGAATTGTTTATTTGCTTGAATATAAATTAATTTTATGATCGATGAATCTTTAGAATACTCCCGTTTGATTTGTGTTCAGATCTATACTTTTTGTAAATCTGTAGCTGACAGTCGACTGGCCTACAGAGCAGTCGACTGGTACGTGCCTACTGTGTATTTTTGAGTCTCGAGATTTGTTCGGGACAGTCGACCTGGACTGAGGTCAGTCGACTGGTCCTCTGGTTGTATTTTTGTTCAGTTCTTTCGGGACGGTCGACCGATGACTTGTCAAGTCGACTGGTCATGCCTTAGATTATTTTTGTAAAATGTTGGGATATGCTCTCTGGACAGTCGACTGGTCCATCATGCAGTCGACTGGTCCTGTAGGATCTTGTATTTGATTCGAGATATTTTGTTTAGTGTTTGATTTTGAGACATTAGTTCAGTACTTGATTCTGAGATATTTGTTCAGTGGTTGATTTTAAGATGTTCAGTTAAGTATTGGCTTTTGAGATGTTCAGTTAAGAACATGACTTTGAGATATTTTGTTGAGCCACTTGTTAAGTGGGATTTGTTCAGATATTTGTTTTTGAGTCTCTAGAGGTAGGTGACCCTAGTATACCGGTGTTTGTTCAGTTATTTGTTGAGGCCCATTGAGGCAAATTTTCAGTTATTTAGATTTTTAGTCCGGTAGGGTACACTACTCTAGGAGATTTGTTCAGTAACCCAAACTAATAAGGACAGGCATTAGTAGTGTCATGACGAATGAGAACTTGAGTTATGCACCTCAGTATGGCTTTTGATGTAGGATTTAATCTCCTGAATTATCCAAGTAGTTAACTTGAGATGTGTGATTTATCTCCGGAATTATCCAGGTAGTTAACCTGAGATGTGAGGTATTTCTCCGGAATTATCCAAGTAATTATCTTGAGATGTGGGATTGAACTACGGAATGATCGGAGCCGAGGCGACGCTTTTGGGATATTATTGTGATGATGAGTCTATGTTTAGATGTGGGATGATCTCCTGAATTATCCAGGGAAAATACCTGTGATGTGGGATCAATCTCCGGAATGATCAAGCATGGGCAAATTATCATAGTTTATCTTCATCTCTTAGTAGTCATCGTTGTCAGCATGTAGTCATGATGTTTTCTTGAATCACTTTTATGCATTTGGATTTCCTGTTTTCGGCACACACTTGGCTTTTGGTTTTGGTATCACCCGTTATTCTTTTGTTGTTATTTCATACTTTAGTGTTTGATCGTTATTCGTTGGATATTATGTTTAGAGTTCATTTATGTTATTGTTTTGATTAGTCGCCACTCACACCATTTTTATGGCTGACCCCTTTAGTTTGGGGGTTAGGGTTCAACTCTAGCCTCACATGTTGCAGGTTATTGCTTAGATTGGAGGTTGGATGCTTGAGTGGGCATTTTGAGATAATTGGATTATTTAGTGTTTGGTGTAAAATTGTAAAGACTTATTTGAGATCATTATTGAGCTGTAAATAAAGATTAATTTGTGTTGAGATATTTAGACTTCCGCTGTAATTGTAATAATTGTTGTAATAAAAGAAGAAAAATTTTTAGTGGTGTTGTTGGTGTCTATTGTTCTATTGAAGTGGATTACTGGGATTTCGCCACTTATTTTCTAAGCTCTCATATTAGAAATTTGGGGCGCTACAGAGATTGGTATCAGAGCTCCGCTTCAATGTAATAATAGACTTAGTATGACAACCAACCTAGGCGTGGACACTAGAGAGTGAGTACCTAGGTGTGGACATCAGAGTGTGAGTATCGCATAGAATTAAATTATGGTGTTTGGTTTGAAATTATGGTTTGGGGTATGGTTATGGCTTTGCCATAGGGTAATGATTTGAGTTTGAATTGTATGTGTGCTCTAACTTTACCCTCGTTTTGCAGTATTCACAATGGTTGCACCCAGAGGTAGAAATGGTGGCAACAATGAGGATGGATCGGGTAGTTCTCGAGGAGCGGGAATTGACCTAGAGGCTGAGTTTGCTAAGGTTTATCAGACATTGAATACGCTGATGGCACTTAATGTGGCGCAGCAGCAAGCGCAGCAGCAGAACCCGCCGCCGAATCATGGAGCTGGACATGGATTGGTGAATGCCGACCCCATTAAGCAGATTGAATCCTTTAAGAGGATGAGGCCGCCAGTCTTTGAAGGGCAAGCTGATCCAACAGCAGCAGACGATTGGATTCGGAAGATGGAGACGATCTTCGAAGTATCGGAGACTCCAGCAGCTAGTAAGGTGAAGTTAGCTTCTATGCAGCTTGAGAAAGACGCTGGTGTCTGGTGGGAGTCACTGAAGAGGACTCTGGGAGATCAGCCTTTGACGTGGGAAGCCTTTCTGGAGGAGTTCAGAGATCGCTTCTTTCCTCTGGATGTTCAGGAGAAGAAGGCGACTGAGTTCATGAACCTTCAGCAGGGGAGCATGACTGTTCGGGAGTATGAGACGAAGTTCGCTCAACTTTCGAGGTATGCACCAGAGTTGGTCATGGATGAAGCAAAGAAGGCCAAAAAGTTTGAGCAGGGCTTGAGGCCGAACTTGAGGTCAAGGATGGTTCCGTTGGGTATCAGGAGATTTGAGAAGCTGGTCAGGAGGGCCGCGATGACTGAAGAAGATATGGGACTGTTTCAGAAGAAGCAAGAATCATGGAACCGGAACAAGAGGCCAGCATCAGGCCAGAGTGGGAAGGGATTCCCGGCGAAGCAGGCAAAGTTCAGTGGACCGGTGCAGAAGGCATCTGGAGCTCAGGGGGTGACCTGTTACTACTGCAAGGAAGTAGGGCATTACAGGTCAGCATGTCCGAAGTTGGCAGAGCATGTTTGTTCTTAGTGTGGGCAGACTGGACACTCAAAGCCCCATTGTCCACAGCTGAAGAAAGATGATTCGGGTGGAAGCAAAGTCCCGAAGAGGCAAGGGCGAGTATTTGCATTGACCGAGGAGGATGCGAAGAACTCGGAAGATGTAATACAGGGTATGCAGGAATTTTGATTTCTTTCATTTTGAATCAGTGTAATGAATAAAAGCTTTTATTCCAGAACAATTTAAGATTGAGTATCATTCTTATTGTAACAGGAGTTGTTTTAATAAATGGAAATAAAGCAAAGGTTTTGTTTGACACTGGTTCATAGCATACATTTGTATCGCCAAGTTTTGCAAAGATCTTAGGTTTGGAACCTAAGTTATTTCCAGGCAGAGTTTTGTCGGTGGCAACGCCGTCAGGTGAAGAGCTGGTAGCGGATCGATATTACGAGGGCTGTGATATCGAGATTGGTGGAAGGATGTTCGGCATCGACTTAATCGAGCTACAAGTGTTGGGAGTGGATGTCATTGTAGGCATCGATTGGATGGCTATTTATGATGCCACAATTGATTGCAAGCAGAAGGAGGTGTTGGTGAAAGCACCAGGTGGACCTGCAGTAACTTTCCGAGGGAAGAAGAAGATCCCGCAGGTGGCTGCAATGGTATCTAAGAAGTCTATTGCAGATGAAGTCAAGAGCATTCCGGTTGTTCGAAAGTTTCCTCAGGTGTTCTTGGATGATTTTTCAGGACTACCGCCGCAGAGAAATGTGGAGTTTTGCATCAACATTCAGCCGGGGAGTGCGCCGATTTCCAAGGCTCCGTACAGGATGGCACCTGTAGAGCAGGATGAAGTGAAGAAGCAAATTGAGGAGCTTTTGAGTAAAGAGCTTATCAGACACCGAGTTCATCTCCGTGGGGAGCGCCAGTGTTGTTGGTCAAGAAGAAGGATGGGTCGATGAGGATGTGCATTGATTACAGGGAGCTGAATAGGGTGACTATTCAGAACAAATATCCATTGTCGCGGATTGATGATTTGTTCGACAGACTTCGAGGAGCAGCGGTATTTTCGAAGATTGACTTGAGGTCAGGATATCATCAGGTGCGAGTCAAGGAGGAAGATGTGAGCAAGACAGCTTTCAGGACTCGTCATGGGTTGTATGAGTTCTTGGTGATGCCATTCGGGTTGACGAATGTGCCAGCAGTGTTCATGGATATGATGAATCGGGTGTTGAGGCCATTCATTGATTCCTTCGTAGTGGTCTTCATCGATGATATCTTGGTATATTCGAAGTCGGAGGAGGATCATTCTAAGCACTTGACAGCGGTATTACAGACATTGCAGGAGCACAGCTTGTATGCCAAATTGTCGAAGTGTGAGTTCTGGAAGTCTGAGGTAGCCTTTCTTGGTCACATTCTTTCTAAGGAGGGAGTGGCTACTGATCCTCAGAAAGTGGAAGCAGTGAAGGATTGGCCCAGGCCGACGTCAGTGAAGGAAGTGAGAAGCTTCTTGGGATTAGCTGGTTACTACAGGAGGTTTATTCAGGGGTATTCTCAGATTGCAGTTCCATTGACAGGTTTGACCCGGAAGAGTGTGGCATTTGTGTGGACAGATAAGTGCGAGGAGAGTTTCCTTGAGTTAAAGGAAAGGTTGACTACTGCACCCATATTAGCATTGCCGCAAGCAGGGAAAGATTATGACATCTACAGCGATGCATCTCTCAGAGGTTTGGGATGTGTCTTGATGCAAGAAGGCAAGGTCATTGCTTATGGTTCGAGGCAGTTGCGTCCGCATGAGAAGAATTATCCGACGCATGATTTGGAGTTAGCAGCTATCATATATGCATTGAAGCTATGGAGGCATTATGTCTATGGTGAGAAGGTCAATATGTACACTGACCACAAGAGCCTGAAGTATATCTATCAGCAGAGGGATTTGAATCTTCGTCAGAGAAGATGGTTGGAAGTTTTGGAAGACATTCGTCCTGAGATCAAGTATCATCCGGGCAAGGCGAATGTAGTGGCAGATGGACTTAGCAGGAAGAGTAGTTTGTCAAGGTTGATCACTACTCGAAGAGAGTTGGCAGCAGAGATTGATCAGGCAGGTATCGAGGTGGTACTGCGAGGTTTAGGGGCATCTTTGGCTCAGTTGAGGCTGCAGCCGTCCTTGAGAGAGAAGATTGTGGAAGGTCAGAGATCGGATTCAGAGATCCAGAAGATGTTGCAGCAGGTTGCAGAAGGCAAGTTATCAGAATTTCGTGCCCAAGATGGAGTTCTTTGGTTGGGTGAGAGGTTGTGTGTTCCAGATGATGCAGAGTTGAGAGAGAGTATCTTGCAGGAGGCACACAGCACATTGTTATCAGTTCATCCAGGAGGTACGAAGATGTACAGGGACATCAAACCACATTTTTGGTGGTCTGGTATGAAGCGAGATGTAGCAGATTTTGTGGCAAGGTGTCTGACTTGTCAGCAGATCAAGGCAGAGAATCAGAGACCTGGAGGTTTGTTACAGCCTTTACCCATTCCGGAGTGGAAGTGGGAGAATATCAGCATGGACTTTATTACGGGTTTGCCGAGGAGTTCGAAGGGCAATGACTCGATTTGGGTTGTTGTGGACCGATTGACTAAGTCGGCACATTTTCTAGCCATGAAGATTACTTGGTCGATGGAGAAATTGGCTGAGTTATACATTGGAGAGATTGTGAGACTTCATGGAGTTCCTGTTTCGATTGTGTCTGACAGAGACGCAAGGTTTACTTCGAGGTTTTGGAAGAGCCTACAGGCAGCTTTGGGCACCAGGACTGATTTCAGTACAGCATTTCATCCACAGACAGATGGTCAGACGGAGAGGGTGAATCGAGTGCTGGAAGATATGTTGAGAGCTTGTGTTATGGACTTTGGTGGTAGTTGGGAGAGATACTTAGCATTGGTTGAGTTTGCCTATAACAATAGTTACCATGCAAGTATTGGGATGGCACCGTATGAGGCTTTGTACGGGCGGAAGTGCAGGACACCTGTTTGTTGGTATGAAGTTGGCGAGAGGCAGATGTATGGTCCCGAGATCGTACAGCAGACGTCAGAGCAGATTGAGCTGATTCGCAAGAGGTTGGTTGAAGCTCAGAGTCGGCAGAAGAGTTATGCTGACACTCGACGAAGAGATTTGGAATTTGAGGTTGGGGATGCAGTTTTTCTCAAGGTTTCTCCAACCAAAGGAGTGATCAGATTTGGTAAGGGTGGCAAGTTGGCGCCGAGGTATATTGGGCCGTACAAGATCATGGAGCGGTTTGGCAAGACCGCATACAGATTGAAGCTTCCAGAGGAGTTGGCTCAGGTGCATGATGTGTTTCATGTATCATTACTGAGGAAGTATGTGGCCGATCAGAAGCATCAGTTGGTAGAAGTTCCCAAAGATCTACAGGTGAACTTGAGTTACAAGGAACAGCCTGTTGAGATCGTTGATCGTAGGGAGAAAGTCCTTAGAAGCAAGGTGATACCTATGGTCAAGGTATTGTGGAGGAATCAACAGTTCGAGGAGGCTACTTGGGAGCCAGAGGATCGCATGCTGAATGATTTTCCTGAATTGTTTGAATGAATGTATTTGTTGTAAGTGATTGGAATTCTTTGGATGATTGTACTGTTGATTGACATATGATGTATTCCTTTATTTTGATTGTGATGTATATGAAATTATTTGGATTATGATCTATCTATGAAGTATTGTTTCCTTTTGTTGGTATGTGTTTGAACTCATTAGTAGTAGTTCTGAGGACAGAACTCTTCTAAGGAGGGAGTGATGTAGAACCCCGTATTTTCAAATATTATTTTAATTATTTGAAAATGAATTTAAATAATTTTTGAGGATTTAAATAAATATTTTCTAAGAAATTTATCTTTTGTACACGTGCAAAACACGTGCAAATGACTTTTCAGAAGTTTGGAAAATTAAGTTTTCTCTATGAAAAATCATTATTCATTATTTGAAAATTAATTAGCATTTTTCCAGATTTTTCTGAAATTAATTAGTACTATTTGCAATTTTTGAGAAAAGAAGGACTTATTTGCAAAATTGACAGTTTTGAGGGTAGAGTGCAAAATGCATTTGCTGGGCATTCCGATCAGCACTTGTTGAGGTTTAAAAACATATATTTTCTATTAGATCCCAATTTAAACGACATTTGAATTGATTTTCAAGAAAAGAATTATATATGTAAAAAGTATTTTTGGAAAGGATTGTTTTGCAAAGAGGGAACAAAACCCTAATATTTTACTCCGGCAGATATAAGGGATTTCCTATTCCCAGCCGTCATTTAGAATATCCAGATTATTGAGATTCTTGGAGGAACAAGAAGAGGATTTTTGGATCTAGCAAAAGGAGAAGCTTTTGTGGATTTTCTTCAAGAACAATGTGAGTTGGTTTGTTTTGTTTTGTTTGCTTTGTTTGATTTGAATGATGAATGAAGTAAGATCTTTGTTATGCCTTGTCTGTGATCGTTACACTATTGATTTGTTAGTCTTATTGTATGTATGACATGGATCTATTACTTAATATGGAGGATGAAAACTTTTATTTGACATTTGGATCATGTATGAGAAATATTAAAGATTTGTTGAGGAAAAGTTTGATTGATGAGATCATATTGTTGGGAGACATATTGAGAATTAATTTTGTTGTGATTAGATGGTAAACACCTGGACCTTATGATTGTAAATCAGATTTGGATTAAGTTATGGAAGACTTTTGTTGAAGAAAAACCCTAATGGGAGAATTAAAGAATTAAGATCATGAGAATATGAAATTGGAGAAATTGAGTGATTGAGTAATGTAACCAGGATGGAGATTGTTGAGAATTGTTTATTTGCCTGAATATAAATTAATTTTATGATCGATGAATCTTTAGAATACTCCCGTTTGATTTGTGTTCAGATCTATACTTTTTGTAAATCTGTAGCTGACAGTCGACTGGCCTACAGAGCAGTCGACTGGTACGTGCCTACTGTGTATTTTTGAGTCTCGAGATTTGTTCGGGACAGTCGACCTGGACTGAGGTCAGTCGACTGGTCCTCTGGTTGTATTTTTGTTCAGTTCTTTCGGGACGGTCGACCGATGACTTGTCAAGTCGACTGGTCATGCCTTAGATTATTTTTGTAAAATGTTGGGATATGCCCTCTGGACAGTCGACTGGTCCATCATGCAGTCGACTGGTCCTGTAGGATCTTGTATTTGATTCGAGATATTTTGTTTAGTGTTTGATTTTGAGACATTAGTTCAGTACTTGATTCTGAGATATTTGTTCAGTGGTTGATTTTAAGATGTTCAGTTAAGTATTGGCTTTTGAGATGTTCAGTTAAGAACATGACTTTGAGATATTTTGTTGAGCCACTTGTTAAGTGGGATTTGTTCAGATATTTGTTTTTGAGTCTCTAGAGGTAGGTGACCCTAGTATACCGGTGTTTGTTCAGTTATTTGTTGAGGCCCATTGAGGCAAATTTTCAGTTATTCAGATTTTTAGTCCGGTAGGGTACACTACTCTAGGAGATTTGTTCAGTAACCCAAACTAATAAGGACAGGCATTAGTAGTGTCATGACGAATGAGAACTTGAGTTATGCACCTCAGTATGGCTTTTGATGTAGGATTTAATCTCCTGAATTATCCAAGTAGTTAACTTGAGATGTGTGATTTATCTCCGGAATTATCCAGGTAGTTAACCTGAGATGTGAGGTATTTCTCCGGAATTATCCAAGTAATTATCTTGAGATGTGGGATTGAACTACGGAATGATCGGAGCCGAGGCGACGCTTTTGGGATATTATTGTGATGATGAGTCTATGTTTAGATGTGGGATGATCTCCTGAATTATCCAGGGAAAATACCTGTGATGTGGGATCAATCTCCGGAATGATCAAGCATGGGCAAATTATCATAGTTTATCTTCATCTCTTAGTAGTCATCGTTGTCAGCATGTAGTCATGATGTTTTCTTGAATCACTTTTATGCATTTGGATTTCCTGTTTTCGGCACACACTTGGCTTTTGGTTTTGGTATCACCCGTTATTCTTTTGTTGTTATTTCATACTTTAGTGTTTGATCGTTATTCGTTGGATATTATGTTTAGAGTTCATTTATGTTATTGTTTTGATTAGTCGCCACTCACACCATTTTTATGGCTGACCCCTTTAGTTTGGGGGTTAGGGTTCAACTCTAGCCTCACATGTTGCAGGTTATTGCTTAGATTGGAGGTTGGATGCTTGAGTGGGCATTTTGAGATAATTGGATTATTTAGTGTTTGGTGTAAAATTGTAAAGACTTATTTGAGATCATTATTGAGCTGTAAATAAAGATTAATTTGTGTTGAGATATTTAGACTTCCGCTGTAATTGTAATAATTGTTGTAATAAAAGAAGAAAAATTTTTAGTGGTGTTGTTGGTGTCTATTGTTCTATTGAAGTGGATTACTGGGATTTCGCCACTTATTTTCTAAGCTCTCATATTAGAAATTTGGGGCGCTACAGAGATTGGTATCAGAGCTCCGCTTCAATGTAATAATAGACTTAGTATGACAACCAACCTAGGCGTGGACACTAGAGAGTGAGTACCTAGGTGTGGACATCAGAGTGTGAGTATCGCATAGAATTAAATTATGGTGTTTGGTTTGAAATTATGGTTTGGGGTATGGTTATGGCTTTGCCATAGGGTAATGATTTGAGTTTGAATTGTATGTGTGCTCTAACTTTACCCTCGTTTTGCAGTATTCACAATGGTTGCACCCAGAGGTAGAAATGGTGGCAACAATGAGGATGGATCGGGTAGTTCTCGAGGAGCGGGAATTGACCTAGAGGCTGAGTTTGCTAAGGTTTATCAGACATTGAATACGCTGATGGCACTTAATGTGGCGCAGCAGCAAGCGCAGCAGCAGAACCCGCCGCCGAATCATGGAGCTGGACATGGATTGGTGAATGCCGACCCCATTAAGCAGATTGAATCCTTTAAGAGGATGAGGCCGCCAGTCTTTGAAGGGCAAGCTGATCCAACAGCAGCAGACGATTGGATTCGGAAGATGGAGACGATCTTCGAAGTATCGGAGACTCCAGCAGCTAGTAAGGTGAAGTTAGCTTCTATGCAGCTTGAGAAAGACGCTGGTGTCTGGTGGGAGTCACTGAAGAGGACTCTGGGAGATCAGCCTTTGACGTGGGAAGCCTTTCTGGAGGAGTTCAGAGATCGCTTCTTTCCTCTGGATGTTCAGGAGAAGAAGGCGACTGAGTTCATGAACCTTCAGCAGGGGAGCATGACTGTTCGGGAGTATGAGACGAAGTTCGCTCAACTTTCGAGGTATGCACCAGAGTTGGTCATGGATGAAGCAAAGAAGGCCAAAAAGTTTGAGCAGGGCTTGAGGCCGAACTTGAGGTCAAGGATGGTTCCGTTGGGTATCAGGAGATTTGAGAAGCTGGTCAGGAGGGCCGCGATGACTGAAGAAGATATGGGACTGTTTCAGAAGAAGCAAGAATCATGGAACCGGAACAAGAGGCCAGCATCAGGCCAGAGTGGGAAGGGATTCCCGGCGAAGCAGGCAAAGTTCAGTGGACCGGTGCAGAAGGCATCTGGAGCTCAGGGGGTGACCTGTTACTACTGCAAGGAAGTAGGGCATTACAGGTCAGCATGTCCGAAGTTGGCAGAGCATGTTTGTTCTCAGTGTGGGCAGACTGGACACTCAAAGCCCCATTGTCCACAGCTGAAGAAAGATGATTCGGGTGGAAGCAAAGTCCCGAAGAGGCAAGGGCGAGTATTTGCATTGACCGAGGAGGATGCGAAGAACTCGGAAGATGTAATACAGGGTATGCAGGAATTTTGATTTCTTTCATTTTGAATCAGTGTAATGAATAAAAGCTTTTATTCCAGAACAATTTAAGATTGAGTATCATTCTTATTGTAACAGGAGTTGTTTTAATAAATGGAAATAAAGCAAAGGTTTTGTTTGACACTGGTTCATCGCATACATTTGTATCGCCAAGTTTTGCAAAGATCTTAGGTTTGGAACCTAAGTTATTTCCAGGCAGAGTTTTGTCGGTGGCAACGCCGTCAGGTGAAGAGCTGGTAGCGGATCGATATTACGAGGGCTGTGATATCGAGATTGGTGGAAGGATGTTCGGCATCGACTTAATCGAGCTACAAGTGTTGGGAGTGGATGTCATTGTAGGCATCGATTGGATGGCTATTTATGATGCCACAATTGATTGCAAGCAGAAGGAGGTGTTGGTGAAAGCACCAGGTGGACCTGCAGTAACTTTCCGAGGGAAGAAGAAGATCCCGCAGGTGGCTGCAATGGTATCTAAGAAGTCTATTGCAGATGAAGTCAAGAGCATTCCGGTTGTTCGAAAGTTTCCTCAGGTGTTCTTGGATGATTTTTCAGGACTACCGCCGCAGAGAAATGTGGAGTTTTGCATCAACATTCAGCCGGGGAGTGCGCCGATTTCCAAGGCTCCGTACAGGATGGCACCTGTAGAGCAGGATGAAGTGAAGAAGCAAATTGAGGAGCTTTTGAGTAAAGGGCTTATCAGACACCGAGTTCATCTCCGTGGGGAGCGCCAGTGTTGTTGGTCAAGAAGAAGGATGGGTCGATGAGGATGTGCATTGATTACAGGGAGCTGAATAGGGTGACTATTCAGAACAAATATCCATTGTCGCGGATTGATGATTTGTTCGACAGACTTCGAGGAGCAGCGGTATTTTCGAAGATTGACTTGAGGTCAGGATATCATCAGGTGCGAGTCAAGGAGGAAGATGTGAGCAAGACAGCTTTCAGGACTCGTCATGGGTTGTATGAGTTCTTGGTGATGCCATTCGGGTTGACGAATGCGCCAGCAGTGTTCATGGATATGATGAATCGGGTGTTGAGGCCATTCATTGATTCCTTCGTAGTGGTCTTCATCGATGATATCTTGGTATATTCGAAGTCGGAGGAGGATCATTCTAAGCACTTGACAGCGGTATTACAGACATTGCAGGAGCACAGCTTGTATGCCAAATTGTCGAAGTGTGAGTTCTGGAAGTCTGAGGTAGCCTTTCTTGGTCACATTCTTTCTAAGGAGGGAGTGGCTACTGATCCTCAGAAAGTGGAAGCAGTGAAGGATTGGCCCAGGCCGACGTCAGTGAAGGAAGTGAGAAGCTTCTTGGGATTAGCTGGTTACTACAGGAGGTTTATTCAGGGGTATTCTCAGATTGCAGTTCCATTGACAGGTTTGACCCGGAAGAGTGTGGCATTTGTGTGGACAGATAAGTGCGAGGAGAGTTTCCTTGAGTTAAAGGAAAGGTTGACTACTGCACCCATATTAGCATTGCCGCAAGCAGGGAAAGATTATGACATCTACAGCGATGCATCTCTCAGAGGTTTGGGATGTGTCTTGATGCAAGAAGGCAAGGTCATTGCTTATGGTTCGAGGCAGTTGCGTCCGCATGAGAAGAATTATCCGACGCATGATTTGGAGTTAGCAGCTATCATATATGCATTGAAGCTATGGAGGCATTATGTCTATGGTGAGAAGGTCAATATGTACACTGACCACAAGAGCCTGAAGTATATCTATCAGCAGAGGGATTTGAATCTTCGTCAGAGAAGATGGTTGGAAGTTTTGGAAGACATTCGTCCTGAGATCAAGTATCATCCGGGCAAGGCGAATGTAGTGGCAGATGGACTTAGCAGGAAGAGTAGTTTGTCAAGGTTGATCACTACTCGAAGAGAGTTGGCAGCAGAGATTGATCAGGCAGGTATCGAGGTGGTACTGCGAGGTTTAGGGGCATCTTTGGCTCAGTTGAGGCTGCAGCCGTCCTTGAGAGAGAAGATTGTGGAAGGTCAGAGATCGGATTCAGAGATCCAGAAGATGTTGCAGCAGGTTGCAGAAGGCAAGTTATCAGAATTTCGTGCCCAAGATGGAGTTCTTTGGTTGGGTGAGAGGTTGTGTGTTCCAGATGATGCAGAGTTGAGAGAGAGTATCTTGCAGGAGGCACACAGCACATTGTTATCAGTTCATCCAGGAGGTACGAAGATGTACAGGGACATCAAACCACATTTTTGGTGGTCTGGTATGAAGCGAGATGTAGCAGATTTTGTGGCAAGGTGTCTGACTTGTCAGCAGATCAAGGCAGAGAATCAGAGACCTGGAGGTTTGTTACAGCCTTTACCCATTCCGGAGTGGAAGTGGGAGAATATCAGCATGGACTTTATTACGGGTTTGCCGAGGAGTTCGAAGGGCAATGACTCGATTTGGGTTGTTGTGGACCGATTGACTAAGTCGGCACATTTTCTAGCCATGAAGATTACTTGGTCGATGGAGAAATTGGCTGAGTTATACATTGGAGAGATTGTGAGACTTCATGGAGTTCCTGTTTCGATTGTGTCTGACAGAGACGCAAGGTTTACTTCGAGGTTTTGGAAGAGCCTACAGGCAGCTTTGGGCACCAGGACTGATTTCAGTACAGCATTTCATCCACAGACAGATGGTCAGACGGAGAGGGTGAATCGAGTGCTGGAAGATATGTTGAGAGCTTGTGTTATGGACTTTGGTGGTAGTTGGGAGAGATACTTGGCATTGGTTGAGTTTGCCTATAACAATAGTTACCATGCAAGTATTGGGATGGCACCGTATGAGGCTTTGTACGGGCGGAAGTGCAGGACACCTGTTTGTTGGTATGAAGTTGGCGAGAGGCAGATGTATGGTCCCGAGATCGTACAGCAGACGTCAGAGCAGATTGAGCTGATTCGCAAGAGGTTGGTTGAAGCTCAGAGTCGGCAGAAGAGTTATGCTGACACTCGACGAAGAGATTTGGAATTTGAGGTTGGGGATGCAGTTTTTCTCAAGGTTTCTCCAACCAAAGGAGTGATCAGATTTGGTAAGGGTGGCAAGTTGGCGCCGAGGTATATTGGGCCGTACAAGATCATGGAGCGGTTTGGCAAGACCGCATACAGATTGAAGCTTCCAGAGGAGTTGGCTCAGGTGCATGATGTGTTTCATGTATCATTACTGAGGAAGTATGTGGCCGATCAGAAGCATCAGTTGGTAGAAGTTCCCAAAGATCTACAGGTGAACTTGAGTTACAAGGAACAGCCTGTTGAGATCGTTGATCGTAGGGAGAAAGTCCTTAGAAGCAAGGTGATACCTATGGTCAAGGTATTGTGGAGGAATCAACAGTTCGAGGAGGCTACTTGGGAGCCAGAGGATCGCATGCTGAATGATTTTCCTGAATTGTTTGAATGAATGTATTTGTTGTAAGTGATTGGAATTCTTTGGATGATTGTACTGTTGATTGACATATGATGTATTCCTTTATTTTGATTGTGATGTATATGAAATTATTTGGATTATGATCTATCTATGAAGTATTGTTTCCTTTTGTTGGTATGTGTTTGAACTCATTAGTAGTAGTTCTGAGGACAGAACTCTTCTAAGGAGGGAGTGATGTAGAACCCCGTATTTTCAAATATTATTTTAATTATTTGAAAATGAATTTAAATAATTTTTGAGGATTTAAATAAATATTTTCTAAGAAATTTATCTTTTGTACACGTGCAAAACACGTGCAAATGACTTTTCAGAAGTTTGGAAAATTAAGTTTTCTCTATGAAAAATCATTATTCATTATTTGAAAATTAATTAGCATTTTTCCAGATTTTTCTGAAATTAATTAGTACTATTTGCAATTTTTGAGAAAAGAAGGACTTATTTGCAAAATTGACAGTTTTGAGGGTAGAGTGCAAAATGCATTTGCTGGGCATTCCGATCAGCACTTGTTGAGGTTTAAAAACATATATTTTCTATTAGATCCCAATTTAAACGACATTTGAATTGATTTTCAAGAAAAGAATTATATATGTAAAAAGTATTTTTGGAAAGGATTGTTTTGCAAAGAGGGAACAAAACCCTAATATTTTACTCCGGCAGATATAAGGGATTTCCTATTCCCAGCCGTCATTTAGAATATCCAGATTATTGAGATTCTTGGAGGAACAAGAAGAGGATTTTTGGATCTAGCAAAAGGAGAAGCTTTTGTGGATTTTCTTCAAGAACAATGTGAGTTGGTTTGTTTTGTTTTGTTTGCTTTGTTTGATTTGAATGATGAATGAAGTAAGATCTTTGTTATGCCTTGTCTGTGATCGTTACACTATTGATTTGTTAGTCTTATTGTATGTATGACATGGATCTATTACTTAATATGGAGGATGAAAACTTTTATTTGACATTTGGATCATGTATGAGAAATATTAAAGATTTGTTGAGGAAAAGTTTGATTGATGAGATCATATTGTTGGGAGACATATTGAGAATTAATTTTGTTGTGATTAGATGGTAAACACCTGGACCTTATGATTGTAAATCAGATTTGGATTAAGTTATGGAAGACTTTTGTTGAAGAAAAACCCTAATGGGAGAATTAAAGAATTAAGATCATGAGAATATGAAATTGGAGAAATTGAGTGATTGAGTAATGTAACCAGGATGGAGATTGTTGAGAATTGTTTATTTGCCTGAATATAAATTAATTTTATGATCGATGAATCTTTAGAATACTCCCGTTTGATTTGTGTTCAGATCTATACTTTTTGTAAATCTGTAGCTGACAGTCGACTGGCCTACAGAGCAGTCGACTGGTACGTGCCTACTGTGTATTTTTGAGTCTCGAGATTTGTTCGGGACAGTCGACCTGGACTGAGGTCAGTCGACTGGTCCTCTGGTTGTATTTTTGTTCAGTTCTTTCGGGACGGTCGACCGATGACTTGTCAAGTCGACTGGTCATGCCTTAGATTATTTTTGTAAAATGTTGGGATATGCCCTCTGGACAGTCGACTGGTCCATCATGCAGTCGACTGGTCCTGTAGGATCTTGTATTTGATTCGAGATATTTTGTTTAGTGTTTGATTTTGAGACATTAGTTCAGTACTTGATTCTGAGATATTTGTTCAGTGGTTGATTTTAAGATGTTCAGTTAAGTATTGGCTTTTGAGATGTTCAGTTAAGAACATGACTTTGAGATATTTTGTTGAGCCACTTGTTAAGTGGGATTTGTTCAGATATTTGTTTTTGAGTCTCTAGAGGTAGGTGACCCTAGTATACCGGTGTTTGTTCAGTTATTTGTTGAGGCCCATTGAGGCAAATTTTCAGTTATTCAGATTTTTAGTCCGGTAGGGTACACTACTCTAGGAGATTTGTTCAGTAACCCAAACTAATAAGGACAGGCATTAGTAGTGTCATGACGAATGAGAACTTGAGTTATGCACCTCAGTATGGCTTTTGATGTAGGATTTAATCTCCTGAATTATCCAAGTAGTTAACTTGAGATGTGTGATTTATCTCCGGAATTATCCAGGTAGTTAACCTGAGATGTGAGGTATTTCTCCGGAATTATCCAAGTAATTATCTTGAGATGTGGGATTGAACTACGGAATGATCGGAGCCGAGGCGACGCTTTTGGGATATTATTGTGATGATGAGTCTATGTTTAGATGTGGGATGATCTCCTGAATTATCCAGGGAAAATACCTGTGATGTGGGATCAATCTCCGGAATGATCAAGCATGGGCAAATTATCATAGTTTATCTTCATCTCTTAGTAGTCATCGTTGTCAGCATGTAGTCATGATGTTTTCTTGAATCACTTTTATGCATTTGGATTTCCTGTTTTCGGCACACACTTGGCTTTTGGTTTTGGTATCACCCGTTATTCTTTTGTTGTTATTTCATACTTTAGTGTTTGATCGTTATTCGTTGGATATTATGTTTTGAGTTCATTTATGTTATTGTTTTGATTAGTCGCCACTCACACCATTTTTATGGCTGACCCCTTTAGTTTGGGGGTTAGGGTTCAACTCTAGCCTCACATGTTGCAGGTTATTGCTTAGATTGGAGGTTGGATGCTTGAGTGGGCATTTTGAGATAATTGGATTATTTAGTGTTTGGTGTAAAATTGTAAAGACTTATTTGAGATCATTATTGAGCTGTAAATAAAGATTAATTTGTGTTGAGATGTTTAGACTTCCGCTGTAATTGTAATAATTGTTGTAATAAAAGAAGAAAAAATTTTAGTGGTGTTGTTGGTGTCTATTGTTCTATTGAAGTGGATTACTGGGATTTCGCCACTTATTTTCTAAGCTCTCATATTAGAAATTTGGGGCGCTACAGGTTTTGGCTCCAAAAAGAGATGAACAAGCATAAAATAATGAGATGAACATAAAGCGGAACAAATCAAACTCAAAATAGGAAGAGCGGAATTTTGCGATGAACCAAGAATAGCAAAATCTCACCAAAAGAGCACAGAACGATCAAGAGAAAATAAAGAGCCCAAGAAAAGCAAAGATATAATATAATAAAAGAATTCAGATACAATAATCAAGGAAAGAAATAAAAATACATTAAAATCCAAAATAGGGGTTACAGGTAATGATGATAAGGTCTCTAATATTTCTGCTTCTATTATGAATAATGCATGGATAATTAATTCGGGTGCTACCGATCATATGACTTTTGATTCTAGACAAGTCCAAACCTTATAACCACCCACAAAATTCAAAGTGTCCAATGCTAATGGAGATCCTACCCCCGTTACTGACGATGGTTCCGTATATCTCACAAAAAACATAACCTTAGATATTGTACTACTTGTATCATCCTTGAATTTTAATCTATTATCTGTTGTTTAAATAACTACTGTCTTACATTGTATTGTTGTTTTTTGGCCCACTTATTGTGTGTTTAAGGATATTCGGACTCGCAAGACGATTGGTTATGGGGTTAGACATAGGAAGCTCTACTACCTGGACTTGGTATCAAAAAGTTTGAGCAAGTTGACTAAAACTCTACTTGTGGAAGGATCCGAGGGGGAGAGGAAGAAATCAGAGATTTGGTTATGACATCGATGTCTAGGACATGCTTCTTTTGGTTATTTGAATAAATTATTTCCAAGTTTATTTTTTGAAATTGGATGTTTCTAATTTTCGGTGTGATGTGTGTGAACTAGCAAAAAGTAAACGTGTCTCTTTTTTCTGTAAATCTAAATAAAATCTCTCTCCCATTTATGATTATTTATTCTGATGTTTGGGGTTCATCCAAAAACACTATTTTTGGAGGAGCAAAATGGTTTGTGACATTTATTGATGACTGTACTCGTATGACTTGGATTTGTTTGATGAAGTTTAAAAGTGAAGTTAGTAGTTTATTTCAGAAATTTCACAGGCGGGTTATGACTTAGTATAGAGCACAGATTCAAGTTCTTAGGAGTGATAATGGCGGCAAGTACCTGAGTTCAAATCTGCAAGAATATTTGGTGGAACACGGAATTGTTCACCAGACTACATGTTCGTATACAATGCAACAGAATGGAGTTGCAGAAAGAAAAAACAGACACTTGCTCGAGGTGGTCCGTGCTTTTCTTATTCATGACAATATGTCACTCATATATTGGGGAGAAGTTCTTACTTCTGCTGCGTACTTAATTAACCGAATTCCCTCTAGTATCCTAATTTTTTTCATGCCATTTCAGGCACACTGAAGCTATGAATGCACTAATAATCATCAACTTGCCACTTCGGGTGTTTCGGTGTATCGCATTTGTTCATCTTCATCAACATGAGCGTACTAAGTTATCTTCTCAAGCTGTTCGATGTGTATTTGTAGGATATGCAACAAATAAGAAAGAGTATCGTTGTTATCATTCACCAACTCAAAGGATGTTTGTGACTATAAATGTTGTATTCTATGAAAATGAGATATATTTTTCCTATGAGGTTGAACTTCAGGGAAAGTGCCGAAGTGAAGTTCAGACTCTTGCCTATGAAGAAGTGGTTACCATTCAGAGTGAACAATTGTATATAAGGGGTGAAAATTTGGGTGTAAGCAGTGACGAGGGTGAAAAAATGGATGTCAGTAGTGACGATCACTCGAATGAAGATTTGGTTGAGGGGGAAGAAGATTTGGTTGAGAGGGAAGAAGATTTAGTTGAGGGAGAAGACCTCCACGAGGAACTACAATCGGTGTCGAACCTCCTCGAAGATAAGCAGTCGGGATTCATGTCTTTGCTAGTGTCCTCTCCACCACCAGCACTGTCAGAACCCCAAAACCAATTGTTGTCGTTATCTGAAGCTCCAAGAAGAAAACTTCCGAATTGTACTACTAGAGGTATCCCAAAACCTACTTATGAGCCTGATTCCACTAGTAATGTCAAGTATCCCATGAGTCATTACGTGTCTACTCACCGATTGTCTGAATCAAATAAGTCATTTATGAATCAATTATCTGTTATAACTATTTCTAACAGTGTGCAGAAAGCCTTAGCCGACCCAAGGTGGAAAGCAGCTATGGATGAGGATATGATGTCCTTGAAGAAGAATGAGACTTGGGGATAGTCGAACTGCCAGCTGGAAAGAAGCTGGTAGGATGCAGATGGATTTATACGGTGAAATATAAGTCTGATAGTTTAATAAACTGATACAAGGCAATGTTGGTTGCCAAAGGGTATACTCAAACTTATAGAATTGATTGTGATGAAACATGTGCACCTGTGGCAAAGTTTAACACAGTTCTAGTTCTATTGTCACTTGCTACAAATCTTGACTGACCTTTACAACAACTTGATGTGAAGAATACTTTTTTGTATAGGGAATTGACAGAAGAGGTTTATACTGATCTCCCACCAGGATCAAATAGACCCATCCAACATAGTAATAAAGTGTGTCATTTGAGGAAAGCACTGTATGTTCTCAAGCAGTCGCCAAGAGCTTGGCTTGGGAGATTCAAAAAATCAATGAGAACATTCGGATATTGTCAGAGTAATTCAGATCATACTCTGTTCCTAAAAAGAAAAGAAGGTAAGCTTACTGCTCTTATTATATATGTGGATGATATGATAGTAACTGGAGATAATTCCGATGAGAGAAATGCACTACAGAGTTACTTGTCACAAGAATTCGAAATGAAGGACCTTGGCCCTTTGAGATATTTTCTTGGTATTGAAGTTTCTCGCTCTAGAAAGAGTATATATCTATCTTAAAGAAAGTATGTTCTTGATTTGTTGAAGCAAACAGGAATGTCTGCTTGTCAGCCTATGGATACGCCATTAGAACAAGGACTGGAACTTTGTAATGATCCAGATCAGGTACCATGTGATAAGGAAAAATATTAGAGATTGGTAGGACGACTAATGTATTTTGCACATATGCGATCGGATTTATCACATGCCTTACATTTGGTGAGTCAGTTTATGCATTCACCTTGATACCGTGATGAGAATTTTAAGATATATAAAGTTTGCTCCAGGAAAATGGGTATTGTTTACGAAAAATTGTCACTTGAAGGTTGAAACATATACTGATGCCGATTGGACAGGATCTGTTATTGATAGGCACTCAACTTCAGGATACTTTACCTTTGTTAGAGGAAATTTAGTTACATGGAGAAGTAAAAAGCAAAATATTGTTGCACGCTCTAGTGCAGAGGCTGAGTATCGCGGAGTAGCAATAAGTATAACTTAAGTTTTATGGCTGAAACTCTTGTTACAGGATTTATGTTGTGGTCCGAATGAACCTATTAAGGAGTATTGCGGTAGTCAAGCGGCGTGTGGTATTGCTGCCAATTAAGTTCAACATGATAAGACGAAACATGTAGAGGTTGATAGGTTCTTCATCAAGGAAAAATTAGATGAGAAAATTATTGAGATCTCTAAAGTGAAGTCAGAAGATCAACTCACGAATATTCTTACCAAGGCAGTTTCGAATCGGCTCTTTTTGAAATTTGTAGACAAGTTAGGCATGTTCATTATCTATGCACCAACTTGAGGGGGCTATTGAAATATAGTAAGAATAAATCTGTATATTCTGTTTCCTATAAATTAGGAAACAGATTCTCTCAAATCTGTCATCTCCTTAATCTTCTCCTCAATTTATTGTATCCCTTCTTTAAGCATATGATGTATATATAAAGAGGTACACAATAGAAGAAAATGAATAAGAGAAAAAATGATTTTTCCCAAATTTGATTTCAATAAGAGCATCCACAGTCGTTAGTTAAATTTCCATTTTATGCATAAAACCGCACTGTAGCCGCCACACTCGTCAGCTATTCTGCCATTTTTTGGCTTTTTTCTACAGTAGAAAGGTAAACATAGCAGTCGATATAGCATTATGCATATTATGCATGATGAAACATCACACATCACGCATAATATGTTTCGTCTGAATTATTTAAATATTTTTTTAAATAGTCGGACGAAATATCATGTTTCGTCCGTTGAAAAAAAATATATTTAAAAACAAATTTTAATCGAAATAAAGTTTAAAAAATGGTTGTCCAAGCCATTCTCACATGGGTTTCATTCCCTATTTAATTTTTTTTTTGCAAATGACCATCATGGTTATTGGGTGCAATTTAAAAAAAAATTTTTGCAAATTTTTAAAACAAATTTGCAAATATTTTTTGCAAACTTTATTGAAATTTTTCCCAAAAAAAAAAACCCTTAAAACCCTGACGAAACATCCGGTTATTTTGCAAAAAAATAATGGAACCGTTTATTTTAATAATAAATTTTACGTTTCTGCCTATTTTAATTCATTTAATTTTTTTTTCTCACAGGCGAAATATCATGTTCGTCTGTTATATTTTGAACGAAATTATGCATTTTTTAGATTTTGATGACTGCAGCATTCGCTTGAATTGCTAAGATATGCATATTTTACCTCAAATGACCGTGGATGCTCTAACAACAGCGAAGGCTTTGTTTTCCTTAAAACTTTCACTAAATTCATTGTCTTTGACCTAAGACTTCCATCAATGCAATATTTGCCTTGCTCTTAAAGATTGAATAAATGAATGTGTCCAATCTTTTCAGACAAGTGCTATGCACTGCTTTTACCTACACCAGCCCAGTATGGAGGAAGCACAGTAGTGGACAGGGGGAGGACAACTATAGCGATAGCAGACCTATGATTTGGGCATATCGAGCAGGAGTTTTAAGTTATTTTGGGCTTGTATTTCTGTCCTCTTTGTATGGCAGAGTGGGGTTATTGTCTTTTGAGTGTACTTTATGTACTGAACTGGAGTAGATTAGATTTGTAATATTGGCTATTCGTTAACTTTTCATTAATGAAACCGGTGACCGCGGTCACTTTTTTCTCAAAAAAAAAAAACCTACACCTGCCCACATTAATCTAACAGTATAAATACATATATACATAGTATCCTGCAGTCCTCAAACTATCCAAATCTTTCATAGTCATAGTCATGAAAAGCCTCACAATCATACTGATCATACTCGCTCTCTTTCTGTCTGAAGTTGTTGAAAGTAGCAATGAAGGAGAAGTGAAGGGGATGTTTGTGTTTGGAAGCTCGTTGGTTGACAATGGCAACAACAACTACATAAAGGGTGCAACAGCAAAGGCCAATTTCCCACCATATGGCGTAGATTTCCCTTCGGGGCCAACTGGGAGGTTCTCTAATGGCAAGAATCCTGTCGATGTTCTCGGCGAGCTTCTGAAGATCCCCGGGTTTATCCCTCCCTTTTTATCTCCTAGGACAAGAGGGGAGAGGATTGTTCATGGTGTCAACTTTGCCTCTGGGGGGTCTGGAATATTAGACCAGACTGGCTCTTTCAATGTAAGTCTTCTTTTCCCTTTTTTTTTTCTTCAAATACCTGTTATTTGTTCAATATGATTGATCTTTTAGTTCTGTCTCTAATGTACAAATATATGTGAACAGTTTTCACAAGTAAAGTTCCTATTTACGATACAGTTAAATATATGTAAACTTATGAGCTAATTAAATTTTTCTATCCCTTAGGCACAGGAATATTATAGGAAAATTCAGAGAAAAAGTGATTAGATGAGAGATAATCAAATGGTAGAATGCATTAATTCAACTTGTTGTTCAAATTTGTTGGATTAGCTAGAATGATTTATCAGTCGAAAATTCATTTCTTCTGTTAAATTTTCACCCTGTGTATCACAAAGACTTTAGTTTCCTAGAGTGGGTACATTCCCATGATGATGTTGTTTCTTCCAAAAGAAAATTTAAGATGAGATAGTTGAGGGGGAAATCTAGTATGAACATATTCATTCATCGATAATTTGATAGACGGCTAAAAACTTTACTGAACTTTCTAGTAAAAAAGATTACTACTGCCCCTGAGTGGGTTTCCTCGAACTTAAGAGTTTACTTATAATTTGGAGCCCAAAAGGATATGTTCGAAAATATCATCCAAAATGAATTTTTAGATAAAGGAAGCTCTAATTCATTTTAAGCAGTAAAAGCTTAATCTCTACTTGTTACTACAGTCAGGACTAAGGGGTTATTATTATTATTATTTTTTTTTGGGATCGCGGGTAAGAATCCCCCGCGTTCCATTAAAAAGAGTTTAACGAAACATGCAATCAAAGATGGATTATGAAGTTCATGAAACCCAACATGCTGGGTGATAAAACTCGTACTCCAAAAAAAAAGAGAACTCGCCCCAAACTGTGGGAGTTCTCTGTCAAAAATAATAACAACCAACAATCAAATAATACAATAAAATATAATCCTACTTGTCGACCGACCCAACGCAAGTCTCCCGTGCCAACCAAATATGACCTGAATAGATAAAAAAATGGAGCTTTTTCTCTCATTCCCTCACGTGTACACCATTCATCGTCGCCGCCACTCACAACCACAAATACTGTCGCCCCAAGCGATAACACAAACGCCATAGCCAAGCCCATTGACACTGGAGACACAACAGACACTCACCACACCAATCTGACCTGAATAGGTCCAAATTGAGTCCAAAAAAATAACAACCCAGACCAAGTCAGATTACATTAAATGAAAACCACTTTGCAGCCAAGTATTTTGAAATGCAATTTCTTACTACAAAGCTCTATTCTTACAAAAATGTATTTGGCTTTAGTTCACTTCTAGTGGGGCTTGTTTTTGTACTTGTTCATGTTTGCGTTTATTTGATTCAGTTATTGTAGGAAACTATTTCGACTTTATTATTTTTGTTTTGAGGAGTAACTATTTCAACTATTTGATTAGTTTAAGTCACAATCCATTATTTGACTTAGACGAGATATGGCCAACTTCTAGTAACAATTAATCCTGAATGTGTTTTTTCATTAATTATTTTTATATTTTTTATAAATTGCAGGGGGTGGTGATGAGCATGAACCAACAGATCACGCACTTTGTGCTCACAACCCTACCTGAATTGAGAGCTCAACTCAGGGTTGGAAACAGTAAGAGGCTCTTCAAACACAAAGTTTCGGAGTACCTGTTCGTGGTAGGAACCGGAGGGAATGATTACTTGCTTAATTACTTCGTCTCACTTGAGAGCAAACAAATGACCTTACAATCATTCACAAACACCCTCATCCGTACCTTATCGAAACAGCTCAAGGTAGTTTTTCCCGGAAACACATACAACTTTCAGATTTACTACTAAAAACACTGAATGCTTTAAGTTACTAAATCTATTGACAACAGAAACTCTATGATTTCGGAGCAAGAAAATTTGTGCTCTTCTCTGTTCAAGCGATGGGGTGCTATCCAGTGGTAAGGGAAACCGTTCTAGCAAGCAATGGAACTTGTGTTGAAGCCATCAATGAGGCTGCTGTTCTCTTCAACTCTCACCTCAGATCCCTTACTAACACCACAAAGTCGCTAATGCCTGGTTCTAGCATGGTCTTCATTGATTCATACAAGATCATCACAGATATCATCGATAACCCCATCAAAACTGGTAACCGACACTATGTCTGAATATATATTCCATAATCATATAGAAGTTGCCTAGGCGAAAAACTGAGGCATGCTTGTCAATGCAGGGTTCTTGGATACTGACAGTGCTTGTTGTGAGGTGGCATCAGTTGTGGAAGGCGGAAGTGGGATCCTGTGCAAGAGGAGAGGGCGAGCATGTGGTGATAGGAGGGCAAGCGTGTTCTTCGATGGGCTACATCCAACGGAGGCCGTGAATGAGAGGATCGCTCACAAGGCTTACTGCTCTGAGCTGAAAGAGGAAGCCTATCCTACAAATGTGAGACATTTAGCTAGTTTGTAAGGTATTTAATGAGAGATAAGGATATAAGTTTGGTTATATTCAAACTGTAATTTTGGCATGTAGAGTGTATGTGATTTTGAAGTACGGTTAATTATTGATAAATCTTGTTAGTTTTAAATTGGTTATTCATTTGATTGATTGGTGCCTTACTTAATTTGTTTGGCTGGAGACTGCAGTCTTGAACATATTCGATGTGTTCTTTGGAGTTTAAAGACGAGTTTACAGGATCGGGGCTAGTCACTATCTTCAAGATTCCCATATCGAATGTGTGGGGCAAAGATTTGCACGAGCCAGACGTGAAATGACAGAAATTTGGTATATTAAGTGCTCTTGCTAGACTGTAAAAGCATCCACAATGATTTTCCATATTTACCATTTTGCCTTTTTTTGAGAAAAAAAAAAGCTATTCTGCCATATTTTGAGAAACCAGCTACAATCGATTTTCATAGTTGAGAAACGATTTGCTCTTTCTCAAAATATAGGGGTTGTTCCGTCCCTAATATATATATATATATATATATATATATATATATATATATATATATATATATATATAAAAGATATGGTTCGGGTGAGAACCATGTCCTGGGGTGAGATCTTAAGGTCCTATCCCAGCCACTCATCTGCTTAATCTTAACGGTCAAGATTTTTTTCAATTAAACAATAAGATTAATTAATATTTGCATTAAGATGAGAATCCCTTTAATTAAGTGCTGTTGACCGCGAAATAAAAGGAATGAAGATCACAGGTTATTAGGCAACATATATTGCCTTTTTTTATTTTATTTTCAACCGAACCACAATCTTCATCAGGATGAATAACATTTGTTGCTACGTACAATGTTGCTAAATATGAAATATTTGTTGCTACGTACAATGCAGTTAGTTGCTATTCAAAAAACATTCAGTTGCTATATGGAAACTGACAGCATGTACAACAGAAGTTTGCAAATTGATAAACAAACTATATATATATATATATATATATATATATATATATATATATATATTCCTGCTAAAATATGCACTAGTTGTATCTACTTACAATACATTCAGTTGCTATATAGTGAACAAATTGGTGAAGGAACGAATTGGTGAATGATTCTGCAGTTGCTATTAATTTGGGATACAAAATCTTCTCCAATATTTTACGGGAATAAATTATTTCTCTCTCCAGTTTGACTCCCTTTAATTAAGCGCTGTTGACCGCGAAATAAAAGGAATGAAGATCACAGATTATTAGGCAACATATATTGCCTTTTTTATTTTATTTTCAGCCGAACCACAATCTTCATCAGGATGAACAACATTTGTTGCTACGTACAATGTTGCTAAATATGAAATATTTGTTGCTACGTACAATGCAGTTAGTTGCTATTCAAAAAACATTCAGTTGCTATATGGAAACTGACAGCATGTACAACATAAGTTTGCAAATTGATAAACAAACAATATATATATATATATTCCTGCTAAAATATGCACTAGTTGTATCTACTTACAATACTTTCAGTTGCTATATAGTGAACGAATTGGTGAAGGAACGAATTGGTGAATGATTCTGCAGTTGCTATTAATTTGGGATACAAAATCTTCTCCAATATTTTACGGGAATAAATTATTTCTCTCTCCAGTTTGACCAAATTTGCCTTAACCGTCATACACACAAAAAATTCTATACAGTATGATCTATTACCTTATTATGTAGTTGCATAATCTCAGCCATACAAAATGATTTGATGAGTGGTTGGGAGAGGCCCTTAGGTTCTCACCCGAACCAACCCCTATATATATATATATATTAAAGGCATCGGACGAAACAAGTTTTTTCGTTTCGAATTTTTTTTGTAATTTTTTGTTTTTAAAGTATCAGACGGAATATGTTGTTCTGTCCCAAAGAAAAAAATAAAAAATAAAATAAAGAAATATATCGAACGGGATATGTTGTCCCGTCCGAGCTCAAAAAAATCGACAAAAGGGACAACATGTCTCGTTTGAGATTCAAGATGTCGCTTTCAACAAGTTTAACCCATTAATTAACACATTAATCTCATTTTAGGAAGTATTTAATAAATATTTAGAGTTATTTTAATCAATAATTAATTAACTAATTACAATTTAATAACTAACACTAATTTAATTTTTTTACAAATTACAAAATACCTTTCGGACGGAACAACATGTTCCGTCCGACTAAAAAAAAATTCTTTCTCAAAATTTGAGAAACGAACTAGTGTAGCGAATGTCGTTTTTGCTATTTGCTATTTCTCATTTTGCCATATATTATAGCAAACCATAACAACTTTAATTTTGTGGGATGAGTAATAATAATTCTGGCATATTAACTCATATCATGCACTTTATTTCTTTGTGGGCAAAAAAAATTGCAGCAGGGGCTAGAGACCATATTGCAAGGACCTTTCCGTGCAGGTCTTACGATGATGAGGAGATCAAGATAGGCCCAACATTGGAGTAGTCATATTCCCCAGGGAGGCTGGGGTTTTGTTTTCAGTTCACTGTAGTTTTTTTATTTTTCTTTTATTTGATCCCACCCTTCCAGGAATGTGTTGCAGAATCTAGCATAACTTTTAGTGCTAATAGAGGAACTTACACACCACAAGCAATAAACTTCCCAATAACAAGATTAATCAAGAACAAGCCATCACAATAATCACAAAATCTCACAAGAACACAATCAATATGCAGAGATAACCAATACTTCTTATTCCCCAAGAAATACAAAGATTACAAAGAGATACAACTCTCAATCTCTCTCTCTCACATTTGAAATACTCGGCACAATCCCCTCTTGAAGTTGAACAATGATAACAGCTCATGAATTCTCTCTAATCAGTGATATATTGGATACAATTCCTAGAGTCTACAACCACTTATATAGCCCTCAAGTAAACCTTAAAAGATAAACATCAATACAGCTTATTGGACTCGAAACCCGAAAGCCCAAATAACATACAGTGCCGAAGTCGGTCGACTGCACCAAGTTGCAGTCAGCTGCAACGTGTCTAGCCAACACCTCGATGCATGACCGGTCAACTGCATGGTCGACTGTCTAGCTTTCTGTTGAAACCTTGTACACTCGAAGAACTCTCAGCATCTTGGATCGGTTGACCGCAACTCTTCAGCTGCACTTCTTTTACTTGTTGCTGTCTTTTCTTGTTGGTTTCATCTTCACCCCTTATTCCCCAACTTCAAGTGCTCCGTGCCTATGTGTATTTGAGGCCACATTCCTAACAATGCCTCACTTGGACCAAATACACAATGATTCAAAGTTATTGTAATCTTTACCTCACATTATGTCTGACAATCTCTCACTTTCATGTAAGACCCAAGTACTTCCCACTCTCATGAAGAGCACCTCCATCACTTCACCATGTGGAGTGCACTAACCACCTCTCATAGGCTCATGAAGGATGTGCTCCACCAATCGCATAGATTACGAATACCGGAAAAACAACATCCTCTATCGGATTCCGTGTTACAAGACTTCCTAACTCGCAGAATCTCCATTAACATCGGACATGGTTCAAAGTCTCTTAATGCACCCTCTGTACTAGAAGTCTATATGGACAACAGCTCTAAAAAAATCCGCAGACTGTTTAACCCCTACAGTCCCATTTCGGTTACCCTCATCGACATCACCCCGCATATCGATAACAGTGCTATTTACCTCACAAGAGCGACTTGAAATTTCGTCTGCCATATCACAAAGTACCTTCACCGTAGCAACGTCTTGCTCTCTAGGATCACTTTTATGGCCAGCAGCTTCCACTAAATTATTAACATCCCCTTCACAACTGAAAGAACTCTGTTGCACCCCACACAACCTACTACGCGATTCCAGTTGAGAGTCAACTACAGGAGAAATGTCCCTCACGTCTCTAAGCAAATACAATGTTCTCTCACACTTCTCTTTTGCAATTACCCTTGAACCTGCAGCTATATGCCACTCCCCACGACCACCTGTAGTAGACAAACCCTCTTTGTCTAGTCTTCCTATCGAGATAAGATTTTTCTTCAAGTTTGGAATATGCATTGTCTCCCGCAAGACAACATTATGATCATTATTGTCTTTCATGCGAATAGTACCAACCCCTCGTACAGGACACCTTTAACCGTTCCCCACGATCACATCTCAAAAAATACCCTCCTTGTAGTCATCAAACACTTCTATCCTCGGAGTGCAATGAAAAGAAGTTCCCAAATCAATACACCTATCTCGCGTGCCCATCTCCTCCCTAGCTGATAAGCACAACTCTCCAATATTATCGGACACCACATTGGCTTCATTTGGTTTGAATTCCTTTTGTTTCTCCTGCTTCCTCTTCATATAAGCCTTACAACTGCACATCATGTGACCGCTCTTGTGACAATACCAACACTCAGATCCATGTCTCACATCGTTGTCATCACACCCACTCTCAGATTAACTATTCTGATCCTTTCTTCTTCGCCTGCTCTTAGATCTCCCACGTCTCTTCTCAATTGACATTGCGGAATCTCTAGAATATGATGATGGAAATTCCCCGTTTCTCACCTCATCGTTCAGAATGCTACTCACCACATCCTGTAGAGTCGTCGAATCTGTTATAGTGCCTGTAATGGTCTGTTCCACCATACCATAACTATCAGGCAAAGTAGATAGAAGTAACAATGATTGTCCACTCTCTAAAAACTTCAATCATGCAGCTTCCATCTGGTTGTAAACCATACAATAATTGTTCACATGTTCTGTTACTGAACCCCTTTCCCTCAATTTCATATTAACCAATTTCTTTAAGTGAAAATTTTGATTAGATGCCGACAGTTTGTTAAACATATTCGTGAGAGTCTCCATAGCCCATTGCCTTCGAGATATGAAATAATGCCTTTCTACTAAGCCCCAACTGAATCTGCCCTAATGCCTTCTGATCCAAACGATTCCACTCCGCCAAGACCTTCGCATCCTTTTCTCCACCTTCCGGCTTCTCATCAAACAACGTACCATCTATTTATTTCTGATGAAGATACGCTATCATATGAATCTTCCACATCGCGAAGTCACTCCCATCGAACCTCTCGATCTTCGACTTGCTATCAACCATCTTGAACTCAGTGATTTGATACCACTTGTTGCAGAATCTAACACAACTCGTAGTGCTAATATCGGAACTCACACACCACAAGCAATAGAAACTTTCCAAGAACTAGATGAACCAAGAACAAGCCACCACAATAATCGTAAGATCTCACAAGAACACAATCGATATGCAAAAATAATCAATACTTTTTATTCTCCTAGAAATACAAAGATTACAATGAGATTACAACTCTCAATATTTCTTTTTCACCTTTGAAACACTTGGCATAATCCTCTCTTGAAGTTGAACAATGATAATGACTCACCAATTCTCTCTAATCAGTGATAGATTGGATACAAACCCTAGAGTCTATAACCACTTATATAGCCCTCAAGTAAACTCTAAAGGATAAACACAAATACAGCTTATTAGACCACAAACCTGAAAGCCTAAATAATATACAACGTCGAAGTCGGTCGATTGCACCAAGTTACGGTCGACTACAACATGTCTATCCAACACCCTGAAGCACTACCGATCGACTGCCCTACTCTCTGTTGGAACCATGTACACTCAAAGAACTCTCAGCAACTTGTGTCGGTTGACCGCAACTCTTCAGCTGCACTTCTTCTACTTACTGTTTTCTTCTCTTACTATCTTCGTCTTCTCCTATTCTTCTCAAACTTCAAGTACTCCGTGCCTACGTGTATTTGAGGCCACAATCCTAACAGAATGTTTGATGCGTTATGTTTTATTTTTGCGCTTTCAATTTTTTGTGCTTATTTCATTATTTTTTAAATGAAATATGGAGGCCATACTCCATATTTTCTATAAAAAAAGATTCCCATGTGGAATCTATCAAGAAAGAACCATGTGAATGCACTTCCCTCGAGGAATATAACTTTCATGTCTTCCTTTCTGGACATCCGAAATAACGTTCCTCATGCCCTTGTTGGTCCTAAATCTTTCAAGTCAAACTTTTGACTCATCTAACCTTTCTAGCTCCTCGTATCCATTGTTGGAAAATATTTTTGGCATATTTCCCGGGCTGGATTCCGGTGGGCTCCGGCCACCGGCGGCACCGAAAAGTGATTGGATTACGTTCCTCTCGTCGAGTACTATTTTGTAATGTACTAATTTGCCAAAAGTGGTTTCCATATGAATGAGAAATGTAGGTCCAAAGTTGGGTACTCGAATAACTTGAAAATTTGGAGAAAATGGATAGTCCCACATCGAAAGATGGAAAGATTTCTCTAGTATATAAGCTAAAGAAATGGACTAAAGGGCTAGCCCTGGGGTTACCACTAACGTGTAGTGGAGTGGAGAGAGGACCTAGCCAAAATTACAAGCACACACGCACGCGCGCGCCCGGCACCGGCTCGGCTCCGTCTCCGTCTCCGTCTCCGTCTCCGTCTCCATCTCCGGCTCATGCTCTGGCCTCGGCCCCGACCCCGGCCTCGACCTCGGCTCGGCTTGGCCTGGCTTGGCTTGGCCTACATTAATTTTTTGCCCCACTCCAATTCTTCCTCTGGATTTAGTTTTTGAGGCGTTTGAAATTATTTAACTGGTGCTATTATTCTGTAACAGCAGAATAATGGATCCATCAGTTGCATTTTTTGAGCCATCACTCTGCTGTTACAGAGTAATGGACAATTACTCTGCTGTTACAGAGTAATGGATCCATGATCCATCAGTTACGCCCTCATCACCTATAAGACCCTACAATTTTGTCTACCAGAGACAGTTTTTTGCATTTCATAACCTTCTTCTTCTTCTTCTTCTTCTCCCTCTGAGTCTGAAAGTATAACACAACTACTGGTTCGCTGATATCTCTGAAGCTAGGGTACTGCTCTTCAGGAAAAGGTAATACACAATTGTATCCTGGGAGGCAATTCGTCAACTACTGTCACACTGCAGGGTGAATTTTGCTTTAAGGACAGAGATCTTAATCTCGACTCTGTATTAAAGTGTCTGGTTTGTTCTTTCATTCCTGTAATTGTAGTTCTTTACAAACATTGTTAAGAATTTCCTATTTTATGATATTCGAGTTCTAACAATCTTAAAGCAAAATTTTCCCTCTATTCTAACAGTTTTTGTGAAGATTCTTTAAAGGTACTGTTATCATTTCGGAAAAACCAAAAACTAACAGTTGAATTTTAACTATTTTAGAAAAAATGAAAACCACACAAAATGTGAATGTCAGTGGAGTGCTCAGTGCTCAAACACCAGTGACCCAGAATGTGACTACACAATCAGTTGCGGCACAAACGGTCGTTCTGCCCACACATATAACTGTGGGAGAAAAACAAGAAAAGTTCAATGGAACTTGATTCAAGAAGTGGCAAAGGAAGATGTTGTTCTACCTGACTACTTTGAAGCTGGACACGTTTCTCACTGAAACAGCTCCTATGCTGGCCCCTATGGATGCGCATTCTGTTGCTGCGGTTGATGCATGGACTCAGGGTGATTATCTATGCAGAAATTACATCCTGAACGGCTTGGTAGACCCTCTATACAATGTCTACTATGTCTCTCAAGACTTCCAAACTTCTGTAGGGGTCTTTGGAGAAGAAGTACAAAACAGAAGATGCCGGCTCCAAGAAGTTTGTAGTTGGCAGATTTCTGGACTACAAGATAGTTGACTCCAAGACTATTGTGAGTCAAATTCAGGAACTGCAAGTGATAATGCACGAAATTACTGCAGAGAACATGACGCTGTGTGAACCATTCCAGGTTGCAGCGTTCATTGAGAAGCTTCCACCTGGATGGAAGGACTTCAAGAACTACTTCAAGCACAAGCGAAAGGAGATGTCTCTTGAGGACCTGATTGTCAGGTTGCGAATTGAAGAGGAGAATCGCAAGGCTGATAAGTTTTATGGAAATCAGTCCATAGAAAAGGCCAACATAGTGGAGCACGAATAGAAGGAAAAAAAGAGGAAGTTCTTGCCACAGGCCTCGAACAAAAAACCTGCTGCAAAGAGATTTGTTGGAAAATGCCACAGGTGTGGTAAGCTGGGGCACAAAATTTCTGATTGCCACAACAAGGATAACAACCGTGCTGGAACTGGACATGCAAAAGGGAATGACAAATCCCATGCACACATTGCTGAGAACCTGTCCACTGGTCTCTCTGACTTGGACCTCTGTGATGTTATATCGGAGGTCAATCTGGTGGGTAGCAATCTGCATGGTGGTATGATACAGGGGCCACCAAGCACATCTGCTCGGACAAGGATATATTCACTTCATACCAGAAGTGCAACAAGAATGAACAATTGTTCATGGAGAATTCTTCCACCTCCAAGATTGAAGGAATAGGAAAGATAGTGCTGAAGATGACTTCCGGCAAGGAACTAACACTAACCAACGTGTTGCATGTTCCAGATATTCGAAAGAACCTGGTCTCGGAATCTTTGCTAAGCAAGAATGGATTTAGGGTCGTTCTTGCATCTGATAATTTTGTACTTTCAAAGAATGGGGTGTACTTGGAAAAAAGGTATGTTAAGGATGGACTGTTCAAATTCAATGTTATGAGAGTCATCCCAAAATCTGTTGTTCCTGTTGTTCCCAAAATTAATGAAATTAATCATGTTGCTCATGTTTTTGAGTCTTCTTCTGTTTGGCATGAAAGACTAGGTCATGTTAATTTCAATTTTCTGTGTCAATTAATTAACATGAATTTACTACCAAAATTTAAGGTAGACAACTGTGACAAATGTGAAGTTTGCACAGAAGCCAAACTCACTAAAACTTCATCCCGTTCTGTAGAAAGAAACACTGAAACTCTAGGTCTAATTCACACGGATCTGTGTGATTTAAAATATGTGCAGACCAGAGGTCGTAAAAAGTATTTTGTGATGTTCATAGACGATTGCACAAAATACTGCTATGTATACTTGTTACATAGCAAAAATGAAGCATTGGATAAATTCAATGAATATAAGCTCGAGGTTGATAATCAACTTGGTAAAACGATTAAAATCGTTAGGAGTGATAAAGGAGGGGAATATGATGCACCGTTTAATATGTTCTGTTCTGAACATGAAATAGTTCATCAAACCAATGCTCCTTACTCGCCTGAATCAAACGGTACTGCCGAGCGCAAGAACCGAACTCTAAGGGAGATGATGAATGCATTGTTGTTAAATTCTGGGTTACCCCAGAACATGTGGGGGGAAGCATTGCTGACCGCCAACTATATTCTTAATAAAATACCTCACAAGAAAACTGGCAAGACACCATACGAACTGTAGAAACGTAATGTACCTTCGTACAAATACCTCAAAGTATGGGGATGCCTAGCAAAGGTAGCAGTACCTAATCCCAAACAGGTCATAATAGGACCTAAAACTATTGATTGCATATTCATAGGCGATGCACATAACAGCAGTGCATATCGGTTCATGGTATATAAATCGGATATACCGGACGTCCATGTGAATACAATAATGGAATTAAGGAATGCCTCATTCTGTGAACACGTGTTTTTGTGCAAGGATGCTATATATCCCAAATTTACACGTCAGCAAGGGAGTGCAAGTACCTCGGTTGATGAACGATGAGATGATAATGATGAACCTAACGAAGTAAACGGGCTAGAACACAAAGTCATTTGGTCCTGACTTTGTAACAGCCTTTCTATTAGAGAATGAGCCCAGAACATTCAAGGAAGCTATGTCTACGTCTGATGCTCCTATGTGGAAGGAAGCAATCAAAAGTGAAATAGACTTCATTATGCAAAATCATACAAGGGAGTTGGTCGATTTGCCTTCTGGGTGTAAAGCTCTAGGATGCAAATGGATTTTCAAACAAAAATTGAAACCAGATGGTTCAATAGAGAAACATAAGATGAGACTTGTGATACAAGGATTTAGGCAAAAGGAAGGCCTAGACTTCTTAGATACATATTCTCCGGTCACAAGAATAACTTTCATAAGAATGCTGATAGCTATTGCAGCTCTACGTAACCTCGAAATATATCAAATGGATGTCAAAACCGCATTTCTAAATGGGGATTTAGAAGAAGAAATATACATGAAACAATTTGAGGGTTACGTAGTTTCTGGACAGGAAAACAGGGTGTGTATGCTTGTAAAATCCTTGTACGGACTGAAATAAGCTCTAAAGCAGTGACATGCAAAATTTGACAATATTATGATGTCAAATGGTTTTAAAATAAATGTATGTGATAAGTGTATCTGCATAAAAGATACTCTAAATGGATACATTCTGGTGTGTATGTATGTAGATGACATGCTCATTATTAGTAGCAATAATGACATTATCAAACAAACTAAGAACATGCTTAGTGGTAAGTTTGATATGAAAGATTTGGGAGTTGTAGATGTCATACTAGGAATTCAGGACATCTGAGGGAATTACTTTGTCTCAAGCTCATTACGTCGAGAAAATACTTGAAAGATTCAAGAATTACTCCAATGGGACTGCCAAAAGTCCTATGGATCACAGTCTTCACTTATTCAAAAACATGAGTGACAACATGTCACAATTGGAATATGCACGTGTAATCGGTAGTTTGATGTACTTAACAAATTGTACAAGACCGGACTTGGCACATTCAGTAAATGTACTGAGCCGCTACACAAGTAATCCAGGGCGAAGTTACTGGAAAGGAATAACTAGAGTATTGAACTACTTGCGACATACTCAGAGTTATGGGCTGCATTATACCAGATATCCAGCAGTACTAGAAGGTTACAGTGATGCCAACTGGATATCGGACTCCAAGAACTCGAAATCCATAAGTGGATATGTCTTCACTCTTGGTGGTGCAGCTGTATCATGATAATCCTTTAAACAAACGTTACTGGCCAGATTCACCATGGAATCTGAGTTTATTGCTTTAGACAAAGCGGTAGAGAAAGCAAAGTGGCTTTGAAACTTTTTAGAGGATATTCCCATGTGGAAAAAATCAGTGCTTGCTATATGTGTACACTGTGCCAGCCAATCGGCTATAGCAAGAGCACTGAGTTGTATGTATAATGGTAAGTCTCGTTATATCAGAAGGCGACACAAAATCATTAGACAACTGCTCCAAATGGAATAATCTCTATAAAGTATATAAAATCAGCCGACAACCTAGCGGATCCATTTACTAAAGGTTTTTCATGAGAGCAAGTTGTGAGATCATCAAGAGAAATGAGTTTAAAGCCTATGACGAAAGATGATACTTGATGGAAACCCTACCTAAGAATTGGAGATCCCAAGATCTAGGTTCAAGGGGACAACTAAATCTTGTTGAATCGACGTGAGCACTGAGAGATTAAAATCTCGTACCGACTCTTAGGATGATAAAACAGTGCTGCCTACAAAGGGTTATGATAAGCTTGACTTTTAATAATTCCCATAGCTTAAAAATAAAAGTGGGGTATCGCAGGACACTCTTTATGGGCAATCACCTTGTGAGTGTGAAATGAGGCCGTTTTTAGGAGAATGAAGAGAGGCTACATTCTCCAAGTTTACTCACGATTAACCAGGGTTGTTGAAGGCCAAAATGAACACAACAAGAGAACCTAGTTCTGTGAGGAGATGAAACTGTGTGATAGTTATTGTCTAGGTTCACATCAAAGCCCGGGTAGTTCACGACATCATGTTCATTACCTAGTCAAGTGAATCCGATGGCTACTCACTAAGGGTGGTTCAAAGTTGAAAAATTACTACCATTCCTGATGCAGTGATTTTCCGATTGTACTCTCAGAGTTTTTTCTGTTATGGCTTTTTCTGTCATGTCTGGATTTTATAGTCTGGTAATTTCCATTCATATGGGGGATTATTGGAAATATTTTTGGCATATTTTTCGGGCCGGATTCCGGTGGGCTCCGGCCACCGGCGGCACCAGAAAGGGATTGGATTACGTTTCTCTCGTCGAGTACTATTTTGTAATGTACTAATTTGCCAAAAACGGTTTCCGTATAAATGAGAAATATAGGTCCAAAGTTTGGTACTCGAAATGTACTAACATGGGAATTTGGAGAAAATGGATAGTCCCACATCAGAAGATGGGAAAGATTTCTCTAGTATATAAGCTAAAGAAATGGACTAAAGGGTGTAGCCCTGGGGTTATGTAACGCCCCAATTTTTTTTTTTGACTCCAAACTCAATTCTTTCAATTTCTATGTTACTTTAAACATAAACTAAGAAAGTTATCTTTCAAGGAAAATTTCGGCAGAGTTTCCCCTGTAAATTTTGCCCCGAAACACAGATGGCTTACGGAATTCTGCTCAAAATTCCGTAGCCCACAACACATACAATCAGTTCACGGGCTCCCCAGGCCAAAATGAGCAGAAACATACATGCAATATAATATAATGCTCTGGGGGCCAAACTCATTACGGATTATCAAATATTAAATAAAAACTATAAATTTCTATGAAAAACGAGGTAAAAATTTAGAAAAATCTTTGTAAAACCTACCACAGAGCCCGGTACTCCACAACGAGATGGGTACGGGTCACAAACATGCCATACTACTCCACACTATACACATCTTCATCATTTACATACTTATACATCCATAATACAATTTAAATCATAAATTTATCACTTAACATAATAACTTAAACAGTAAATAAATAAAAAGAAAAGCTTCGCACCATCCAATCTATCCCTCACCTCTGCACTGCTGAGGACCTGTAACAGTAGGAGATTTAGGGCAGTCTAAGGACTCCCTAACCCCCCAAACACTAAGGGGTTAGCCATTTCTGGTGTGAGTATAATTTACTAAACTCATAAATCAATTAAATTATAAAAAGAAAACAACTTAAACTTACGAATATTAATATAAGAAATTCAACCTTAAATTCGCATAAAAACGCCATACATACGAATTTATATCAAAGTATTCCGCCAAACTGTATCCATCTGAATAAAACCATCACTTCACTATATGCATCATATTAACATGTAACTGTGTATATATATAAATATATATACATCCAACTCCTTCAATTCACACTCAATCACATAGCAACGTATTAATTCACACTCCATTACTTTTCATTTTGAACTCTCCTATGCTAATACTCTATCTTTTCACAATTATCGTCACCTCATCATTTCTTTATTTTCTCAACTAATCTCATAATGTTGCTACCACTTTTCTTCATACCTATTTAGCCACATCCTTAATTAACCATACATTAGCGTTTATGAACTCATAACTCGTAATCTTTCATACTCAGTTTCACATTACACCCCATCACATTCATTTATTTCGTATAACACCTATCATCACATCTCGCAATACCACACCTTTACTCTCATCATACATTATCATACTCATCATCAATTCATCATGGTTATACTGACATTCATTCTCCCTCGCAACACATGTTTCAATTTACTTCTCTTTTATTTCCAACCTGAAATATCGGCATCATATCAACAACTCGCCTAATCATCTTGAAAATTGTGCCTAAGCAGGTAGTTCCCACTATTTCCTCCGAAATAGCAGGCGGGTAGTTCCTAGTCACAATTCCAAGGCACTCAACTTATAACAAAGCTTACTTTCTTAAATAACCATTTTCATGACCAAACTCATAATACAGGTATTTTTTGTTCTTGTATTATATCACGTATCACATCATAAGCATAAGCATCTCTTCTCATAATATCATATTAACTCATATCTTATAACACAAACATAACATCTCAGTACACATGGCAATTTACTTGCATTTTATCACATCATTAACATATCTTTTATAACACAAAATGCCATTAGCTTCACTTTCATTCTCATCACCATATACTCCATATCTCAAACACAGTTTGGGCAATCACATATCACACCCCAAAGCCGATAGCTTGGGTAATACTCACCGCACCCCAAACACATAGTCTGGGTAATATCACATCACATCTCAAGCCAAATGTCAATATATACATATATAGCTCCCGTAGTATATTCACATCTCCCATAATATAAATAATCTCCGTAATATATCATATCATCAATATCTCTCTATATATACATACATTCTTTCAATACACATATACACCTTTATATTTTCTCCTTTTCAGTGCCCACACAACTGACCTCCTCGTACAACACAGGGATCTCTGTGCCCCCATCCCGTACATTTCAATCCCGCTAACCCACCACATCACCCAGATCCAGGTGTCCTAAGCATCTACCATTTGTGGGCTGGATTGAAAGTACGGTTGCGCGCTTGTCCAACCAAGACTAAAGCCAAAAGGTTAGTCAAAAGCAAAATATAACACGCGGATCGATGCTCACACAGAGTCTTACACGTCCGAGGCTACGTCTTTCTCCTGGCCCTATACCAGCGAGGGAAACTCCTGGTCCCCAAATATAATTTGGGGCAATATATAACTCTTGATCCCCAAATATAAAATTTGGGGCAATATAAATATAACACCTGTTTCCGGGTGTATCCCGGGCCTGTGGGGTCTAGCCCAAACCCCGGGAGATTGTGCGGCACTGCAATATTTAATTCTCTTTTATATACATATACATATCTCCTTTATTATATACTCCTTCACAATATAACTCCTGTTCCCCAAATATAAAATTTGGGGCAATATTAATATATATAACTCCTGTTCCCCAAATATAATTTGGGGCAATATATAACTCCTTTATAATAGGACTCCTTTATAATAACTCCTTTATAATAACTCCTTTAATATAATAACTCCTTTAATATAACTCCTTTATAATAGGACTCCTTTATAATAACTCCTTTATAAAATATCTCCATATATTCATTTATAATATATCTCCTTTATAATATTTCTCCATATATATATCTCTCCTTTATAATATAACTCCATATATATATATATAAATATATCTCCTGTATAACATAACTCCTTTATAATATATCACTGTATATCTCATTTACAGTAAAACTCCTCTATAAAATAACTCATTTACAATATAACTCCTTTATACTCTAATTTCACTGTTATAACATAACATGAAAGCATATACTCCACTAAATTCATAAGCATACGCATACCATTAATCTCATCGATTATCGTATAAATTCTCAGTTATCACCCACATGGCACACACACATCACGCAAATTTTCACATCACTTTATCACACCAAACTTTCAATTTATCGCACACCTATTACACACCACAACATTCACTTCGTCCTATCATCGCATCACAATGTCATATCGTACACACCATACTTTCCATCTTATCACATCAGTCATGAGATCACACATCACATATACAGATACATAACTCTGATCTTTACAACCCCGAAGCATATAAATATTTATCTACAAGCATCAACATACTCCCATACAGATATATACTAATTTCTTATACCTCATAATTTACTCCATATCATACTTATGAATTTTTTTATATTCAATATATTTTACACATCACACACCAAACCATATTTTAAAATTTTCATAGCACATTATGCACATGTAATAAAAAGATCATACTCACATAGCATCCCGCGAAGACTCGAAGCGCCATCTCGCCATCCCGCATCCAAAGTCGCCAACATATCCTATTACCAAATTTCGACGCAATTAAGGCTCAAATCATTCAAACTAGTCACGGAAAAACAATAATACTAATTATCTTACTTCACACAGACGTTTTATTGAACGTCTGGGATACACGTGCGATGCACGCAATAATCTAATGTCTAAGGGATTTTTATTCCCCAAACAATTACTAGAACCATTTCCAATTTATTCTAATGGCTAAACTACAATTTCTACTACCATGCGGAAGGTAATTTATATATATAAAATTCTCATTTCCAAACTCAAAATCCTAATTTTTAGCAACTTGCAAAATCCCCAATAATTTGCTAATCTCTTGCCTCTACAATGCCCAACACCTCCTAATCTCCCTACCATAACCATTCTACTCAAAATAAATTAACCACACTAAATTTTATACAAAAATAAAATCTAGGGTTTACCTTTTCGAAATCCTTTCGAAAAACGGACTCCGCCACGATGTAGAGAACCTTTCTATTAGTCTATTCCCCAATTTAATTTCAAAATGGTGGAGAAATGGAGTGGGATTGGGCGGAGTGAGGGAGAGCCGATGGGTTCGGCAGGAACCCTTCGGTCGGGATTCAGGAAAGAAAAGAAGGGAAGAAGAAGAAATAGGATGGGAGGGGTTTTTTTTTGGAAATTAATATATTATTAATAATATAATAAGAAGGGGATAATTGCATATGAGCCCCCACTCTTCAAAATATTTCAAATAGACCCCAACTCTCTCTCACTTTAAAAAAAATACTAACAACATCAAATGCATAAAATTGTCTCATAAAAATTTTTCAAAAGTAGAAAATAAGGAAAATAATATTTCCTCACATAAAACTCGACCCATAACTCCAATATATCATTAATACCAATCTACCACAAATATCCATACCAATATCAATATTTAAATAAAATACATCAAAAATAATTTTCACCACTCAAAATATATAAAAACAGACATTTTCGACATTTCACAAATTCGAGGTGTTACAGGTTACCACTAACGTGTAGTAGAGAGAGGACCTAGCCAAAATTACAAACACACATTCGCGCGCGCGCTCGGCCCGGCTCGGCCCCGGCTTCCAGCTTTGGTTTGGTTTGGCCTGACATGGCTTGGCTTGGCTCTGGCCTACATTAATTTTTTGCCCCGCTCCAATTTTTCCGCTGGATCTAGTTTTTGAGGCGTTTGTAATTATGTAACTGGTGCCATTATTCTGTAACAGCAGAATAATGGATCCATCAATTACGTTTTTTGGGCCATTACTCTGCTGTTACAAGTAATGGATCCATGATCCATCAGTTACGCCCTCATCACCTATAAGACCCTTCAATTTTGTCTGCCAGAGACATAGTTTTTTGCACTTCATAACCTTCTTCTTCTTCGCCCTCTGAGTCTGAGAATACAACACAGCTACTGGCTCGCTGATATCTCTGAAGCTAAGGTGCTGCTCTTCAGGAAAAGGTAATTGTGATAGGGTAAAAATGGCTTGGGGCCCAACCAGGGCCCAATACAACTCTTACTCAAAAATGGAAGAATCAGCAGTCTAGTTCGGCTTCGAGCCACCACAGGATCGGTGCCGAACCTCCAGTTCACCCCCACAGAACTGGCCTCCTCGCATCCGATGAGCGACGATGGCCCTCGACCTCCGATCCACGACAGCCCTCCGGGCCGTCCACCCCTCCTGGTACAGAATGAGGATAACCTGGCACAGCCTGGGCCACCAGATCCTCCCGGAAGCACAGAAGCCCCATGATCTGCCATGTCAGCTCCAAATACCACTAAGGGCTTTGCTACGTCAGCCCTATACCACTCCTGGTACTGCCACGTCAGCCCTAAACCCCCTGGGCCTTCTGCCACGTCAGGCCCATGGGCTTTCGGGTTCAGACCCGGCCCCCAAGCGGATCCAAACCCGGTTAGAATTCTCTATAAATACTAGACCCTCACCCACCTTTAGAGGTAACCAATCTTTTGCCACTTAAATTCACCTAGTTATTGCTACTCTCTCACAGAGACTGACTAGATCGTCGGAGGGTTCGCCACCGGGATAAACCCCGGTGTTTCAGGACCATCTGCAGGTACACAAGACCTCGGATCCGAACCCTCTGATCCGAGCCGAAGCATCCACCGCACTCCGAGCTAGTCACAGGAGCCGCCAGGTTATTCCGAGGGTCGTCTGACAAGCAGCTTTCTCCTTCAATATAAATTGAGTCCGAACTCACACCTGGTGCATCCATACGTCTCCCAGAAATAAACCGCATCAGGTTGGCGCCGTCTGTGGGAACACTGCTTCAGAAACCGACCCGAGCACGACCATCAAGGCCCCTCGACAGCCGAACTCCCATGGCCTCCAGAGGCTAGGGGGCCGTGTCCTCCGTCAACCGACGGGACACACCCCCACCAAATATCAATGCTGGGCCACGCGCATCAAAGCACAGGGATTCCCATCAGGGATCCCGGCGGAGCGCCACCCGTACAGTCCAGCCCGACCTACGGGGAGTAATCGTCAACCAACAGATTAGCCGCAGCAGGGGAAGGGCCGCTTCCAACCCGGCCCCGAACCATCCGAGACCGCCGCCCGAGGGATGGAGGTCAGCACTCAGCCGCATCGGAAGGCAGCCTTCAGACCGACCAAACAGGGTCGAGGGAGCCCCCGTCACTCACAAGGAGTTCCAAGACTTCCGGAGAGAAATTCTCGGGGCCCTCCAATGGGCCCCCAGGGAGGAAACCCTCCGCTCCCAAACCGGGTCGGATGCCGAGGCCAGCGTGTCGCGCCCGTCAACAATCCAGCCAGAAGACGATGGCGTACTCCTAAGGCGCCTCCAAGAAATGGAGGATCGCCTCGATCATATAGGAGACGGCGACCGACGAGCGGCTCAGGGGTACAGACCTGTCCGTCCTCCCTTCTCCGCCCCCATCCTCCAAGCGGAAATACCCAGGAATTTCTGACCACCTCAATTCGAGACCTACGACAGTGAGGGAGATCCCGCTGATCACATGGAAGGTTTCAAAACCCTCATGATGATTCACAGCGCCTCGGATCCCCTGCTATGCCGAGCCTTCCCTGCCACACTTCGGGGTCCGGCTCGTGAATGGTACTCGAAACTCACCCCCGGCTCCATTTACTCCTTCGACCAACTAGAGGGCAATTTTCTCGCCCACTTCGTCACCAGTCGGAAGGCAAAAAGGACCAGCGCCTCTTTACTTGGACTCAGGCAGATAGAGGGAGAGTCCCTCAGAGTGTTCGTCCGGAGATTTACCACGGAGGCAAGGTCGGTCTCCTCTCTTGATCCAGGCGTCGCCTCTGCGGCCTTTCGGCACAACGTTCGTCATGGACAGCTGAAAGCTTCTCTGGCGAAGAGACCCCCCATCGACTTTCCCGATCTCCTCAACAGGGTCGAGAAATACATTAGGGCAGAAGAGGCCCTTAGCCCCGAAGATGCTAGGGAGGCCACCTCGAAGGGAAAACGGAAGGCCGAAGAAATCGAACCATCAAAGAAGGCTCCGAGGGACGCGGGGGCCATGAAGAAGATCCCGCCGGTCCCCCGCTTCGAGAGGTACACTCACCTGACACATAACGTATCCGCCATCCTCTTAGAAATCGAAGACAAAGGCATTGTTCGACTACCTCCCCGGCCTAACAACAGCAAGAACCGAGATCAGCACTTCTACTGCCGCTTCCACAGAGACCATGGGCACGACACCGACCAATGCCGGGCCCTGAAAGACGAGATTAAGGAACTCATCTCTAGGGGGTACCTCCGAGAATTCACCCGAGAAGTCCCAAGGGATCGGCGAGATCCTAGGAGCCGGAGGCTCTCCCCTCCGAACCCTACTCCGAACCGCATCCAGGGTCGGGATCCCGAGTTCGATGGAGCCGCGGATACGCCATTCATCTTGCACTGTGTCCACGGAGGGCCAATGGGAGGAGAATCGAATACTTCCCGAAAAGCCTTCATCCGAGAGGTGAATGCTGTCCAAGACAACCCTTCGCCCAAGCTACAGCCAATGCCAGTCTCATTCTCAGGAGAGGACCTCGAAGGCATTCGCCTCCCCCACTGCGATGCCCTCGTCATTAGCCTCCACATGGCTAACTGTGAAGTTCGCCGGATTCTCGTCGACAACGGCAGCTCGGTTTATATTCTTTTCCTCGAAGCCTTCGAGAATCTCAAGTTACCTAGAGGCAAGCTCAAGCCGGCCGGATATACCTTGCATGGGTTCTCCGGCGTCCCTGTCGTGATAGAAGGGATTGTCACCCTCGACGTTACCGCAGGATCGGCTCCCGTCAAGAGGACCGAGTCCATGGACTTCATGGTGGTCAACGTCAAGGCGGCTTACAACGCCATACTCGGCCGACCCGGATTATGCTCCCTCCAAGCAGTGCCTTCGGCCTACCACCTGAAGCTTAAATTTCCCACCCCGCAAGGAGTCGGCATCGTTCGAGGCAGCCAAGAAGCAGCACGATCGTGCTACATGACCACCGTCGGGGGAGGTGTGTTCCCCCTCGACGCCGTCGAATTCAGCCCAGAGAGGGAAGGCCCTACTCCCGGAACTGCCGTCGAGCCAGGGGGATTCCCATTTGACGCCGAGCACCTAGTGACTTTCCTTGAGGGACGAGCATAAGTTCTAACTTAGCTAGAAGTAAACCTTTTGTAAAGATCTCGTATGTAAAGGGCCGTTTTAGCGGCCTCCCCTATCTTATACTAAGGAAATCTCTTTGTATCATACTCCAAACGCCTCGGCAGATCCGACCTAATACCAGACAAGGGGATCGGCACCCAAGTCTTCACCCCGGGATCATCCCCGACGCCTCGGCAGGTCCGATCCGACCCAGGCCGGGCGACTTCACCACGCCCCACGCCGATCCCTCGCGGAACGACAGGGCCGAACCACACTCCCTTCATCATTCCGTACACTATCAACCGGAGAAAAGAGGGAAATGAATTCCTTATTCATATTCCTTTATTGAGTTGGGAAGAAACAAACAAAGACCGTTACATAAACACTCCTCTCATCTCAAACGGTAGGAAGCCACCATCTCAAGGCCCCTCTGGTCCGACGAACGGCGGGATCACTCCAATCGAACAACTTGGGACTCTCTCCTTGTCATAGTGGTCCTTCGGTTCGGCCACGGTCGACACACCGGCCACGGAACTCTGAGCATCGGCGGGCCGCATACGCTCCAATAGCGGCAACACGGAGGATACCCCCTCCACTCGCCGACCACCCGAGGAAGGTCTCGAGACGCCCAGCATCGTTCGGTAGCGGTTTATCTCCACCTCCTTCTCCACTATCACATCACGAAGTAGCTTCTCAGAGGAGGGCCTCTGCACCGAGGAACTCGACATAGTATATCCAAGTCCGACACCCACGAGTTCCCGATCCACCATCGCCCTCCTCAGACGGCTGGCCTCCTCACCAAGGGCTTCAGACATGTTCCTGTAATAATTGAAGGCCGCATCAGCGTTATAGGCCCTCTCATGGTACCGAGCCAAAGTGGCCTCCAATGCCTCAACCTTGCTCCGGAGCCACGCCGCGTCGGAACGACGGGGGTCCGCCTCGGGAAGGGAAGCCACAACCTACAAGAGGACCAACTCAACGCACATAAGCAAGGAGGTTCGGAAATATCCGAGGTCAAAACACTTGGCCAGTGAAAAATACTTTTTATAAATTGTACTACTTCTTACAAAAAAGGCGGTGGCCAGTCCGCGGAAGGCAAATACAATCGAAGGGGGGAAAAAGAAAGATAAAACTATACAACTTGATTTCCCACCTCGGCATCGATTGGGTTCGCAGGAGGGTCGACGGCCGGGTTGCCAACGGGCCCTTCCTCGGCAGGAGTCTTCGGTGTCCCCTCGATCTCCATGTTATACTCAAAATTGGACAGGTCGACGGTCGGGTAGAAGTGCCTCACATGACTGAGGGCCTTCGCGTAGCACTCATCCTGGGCCTTGATCACCATCCGCTGAACCGCATCCGTCAGCTCTTCACTCTCCTTGGCGAACACAGCCGTCAACTCCTCCTTCTCCTTGGCGAACTTCTTCTTCAAGGAGACCACCCTCTTCCCCCACTCGGCGTCCTTGGCTTCGAGCTCGAGCTTCATCTGCTGCTCCCTCTTATGCGAACCCTCGAGCTCGATCCGCATCTCCTTCATCTCCCGCTCGCTCTTATCCGCCCGAGCCCGCTCTTGTGACAGGGACGCTTCGTAGAGGTTCTTTACATTAGCTCCCTGCATACAAGCCTGCGACCGACAGACGTGGATAAGAAGAAAACTCCCGAAGCAAGATTAACAAGAAAGATAAGATCGACGAGCTTACCAGCACGGTGGCCTGCGCCAGGCGCGTAAAGGCCACCTCTACGGGCTCACTCTCCATCGCTTGGCGATCACGAGGGGTCGCCAACTTCTCCACCACCTCAACGGCCTGGGCTTCCTCAGTCAGACAGTCGCCCATCCGAATCGACCAGTCCGGTGCCCACCGTTGCCGCAACATCTCTACCACCGGGTCCTCCTCCTCAACCTCTACCAAGGGACCTTTCCCCTTGTCGAGATCGGATGCCCTCGCTGGCCCCTTACCCCTCGAAGGGGCCGCCCCCTTGCTCGTCTCCGAGCGAGTCCTCTTAGCCCTCGGCTGGAGCGGGGCCTCCGAGATAACCAGGGACGGCTCCCTCGGCTTCTTCGTCGCCTCCCCCTTCTTCTTCTCGGCGTTCTCCTTCTTCATGGCGAGCCTCCTGGCCTTGATCGATGCTTCATCCATATCTATAGAAAATACCATTAAGAGCAATGAGCAAGAAAGTACGAAAAGATCGAGAGAAAAGAAACAACTACATACGCAGAACGGCTGGGCTCAGTCCGACGCTCGCCAGGTGGGCCTCCGTCACCTTCGTCCAATCGATACTAGGGGACAGACGGAGGCGCTCGACAAACCCCCATTCCTCGGCCGTCAGATCCCTCGGCCTCGGCGGTTGATAGCTCGGCTTGGAATGGTTCCATCGAGTCAGAATGTCCCAGGGCTCTTCACTCCGGATCACCAGATATTTTTTCTTCCAATCCTTGATGGAGTCCGGGTGGCTGTGAACGACCTTCCCCTTACTCCCGGGGGAGTATAGTAAACACCCTCGGCTGCCGAGCTGATCATCAACATCGCTCGGAACACGTTCAGCCGTAGAGGTACCTTTTGTTCCTCGCACATCAGTACAAAGCAAATTATCTGCTTCCAAGAGTTCGGCCCGTACTGCATCGGTGCTAAGGAGGCCCAGTTCAGCACTTCCCGAACAAATGGGTGGACTGGCAGCCTCAGTCCAGAAATGAAGGCGTCCACTGGGAAGACGCAATACCAAGCAGATAGGGGATCGGTCGGGCGCAGAGTAGAGCTCGGCAACATCAATTCGTAGCCAGGACCTATGTGGTACGCCAGCTGCAAAACCTCCAAGTCCCCACCCTCCAAGACGGTCGGAATCGCGTCCATCATCACCCTCTTCCGACTCGGCGAAGAGACCTGCACGCCGAAGAGCTCCTGGTCCGATAGGTCGTCAGGATACTGACGGAAAGGCCTCGGCTGCACGGGCGAACCTGTCCACAAATTGCGGTAAACAGGCGCCTGGCTCGAACCACCAGTCCTCGGTTCTGCCTTCCTCGGAGCCTTCTTCCTCTTCTTGGTTCGGTCCGTTGAGGGAGTAGATAAGGGTCCCAGACCAGTCGGCAGGGAACTCGGACCTGCACCCTGAACTGTGGATCTTCTTACGGTGCCGCCCTCGCCTCCCTCCTCCTCGGAAATCAACTCCAGAACACGGACGCCGTCCGAGCCATCATCCGCTTCCTCCGACTCGCTACTCTCCACCACGAAGGGACGTCGGGAGCGTAACGGCCTCGCACCATGTGCCTCCTCCTCCTCACCTACCGGTTCCTCCCACGAAACCAAATCGGAAGGCTCCTCAACGTGTACTGACTCCTCCTCAAGCACGGGCTCCTCCCATGACGTCGATTTGGAGACAGACTTCACTTCCCCCCTAGACGTCGATGCTGACGAGCCAGACTGAGCCCTATCCATCTGTGCCTAAACTAAACAAACTTACCAACTCACCTGGGGACACTTCGGAAGGGCGAGTCTAGTACAGCAAACTGCAGGGACGAACGCTAAAGTGTTGGGAAATTTTTGAAAAAGATGGCGGCAAGAAAGGAGTGGGCTAGAAGGGGAGAGGGGGAAATATTTATAGAGGATGAAGGCGACTCCTCGATTTCCGCAAGTACTGTTCACCTATTGACGGGCAACTGCCGCCTGGGAAATCACGCCACGTCCTCAAAACGTGCGCTACTGACGTCATCCAACGCCAGGCTGACAGCTAGACGCGGGGGTCAGTTCGGAGGGGGTATTCGGCAAAGATAACATTTTTCTTAAGATTTAAGGCGCCGTCCTTGGACGGGCGCCCCAGGCTCCAGGGCTCGGCCGGTTCCCCTTTCACTCGCGAGCAGCTCGGGGCTTACAGCCTCGATAGCCGAAACCCCGAACTGTTCGAGGGTGAGACAGAAACCGCCATCACCTGGAGCCCTATTGGAAGACAGAGTAGCCAACCTCCTATCGGAGACAACCCATCTATCCGAGGCTCTTCAGCCCCAAGTCCGGGATATGGTTGATGCCCCTCCCATCTGGATCTCTCTTGGGCCAAACAACCCTATCGGGGTCGTCTGACCCGAAAGAGGATCCAGACGGCAGAGGCATCACCAATCCGAGGCTCCTCATCTACCGGTCTGGATTTCGGTCGTTACCCCTCTCGCCCTGATCCCCCCTGGATCTGGCTACTGTGTCAAGAACCACCAGATCCAAGAGAAGATTCGGGCGGCAGAGAAACCACCTCTCCGACACGACCGGGAGTAAAATTTTGCAAGAAACAGACGTCCGCCGGAGCAGACACCTTTGATGGCCAATAGACCACCCTTGCTATGATCCAACCCACTGCAGAGAGAGGGGTACTTATAGCCTTCCCCATAGGCCGGCCTTTATGACATGGGGAAAACCAAACGACGGAAGACCATGCGCCATGCATTTATTAGGCGGCGCCATTAAGGCCCCTGGGAAATTGGAACATCGCAAAGATCCCGGGGCGCCTTCAATGCTCAGCAAAGACAGCAGGCTACCCTGCTCAACATTCCTAAGGCACAACGGTTCGCCCCCCACCCTTGCCGACCCGTAACCCCTCGCCAGCTCGAGGCCAAGTCTAGTACCAGGGTAGTCATACCAGGGAGGCTCAAACAGCTCGCCATCGCCCTTGCCGATCCATAGATCCCTCGCCGGCTCGAGATCAGGTCGGGCACCAGGGTAGTCTTCTCAGGAAGGCTCAACGACTCGCCCTCACCCTTGTTGACCCATAATCTCTCGCCAGCTCGAGGTCAGGTCTAGCACCCGGATAGTCTTCTCAGGAAGGCTCCACGGCTCGCCATCGCCCTTGCCGACCCGTAATCCCTCGCCAAGCTCGAGGTCAGGTCTGGCACCAGGGTAGTCTTCTCAGGAAGGCGCAACGGCTCGCCATCCCCCTTGTTGGCCCATAAGTCCCTCGCCTGCTCGAGGTCGGGTCTAGCACCAGGGTAGTCTTCTCAGGAAGGCTCCACGGCTCGCCATCGCCCTTGCCGACCCGTAATCCCTCGCCAAGCTCGAGGTCAGGTCTGGCACCAGGGTAGTCTTCTCAGGAAGGCTCAACGGCTCGCCATCCCCCTTGTTGGCCTATAAGTCCCTCGCCTGCTCGAGGTCGGGTCTAGCACCAGGGTAGTCTTCTCAGGAAGGCTCCACAGCTCGCCATCGCCCTTGCCGACCGGTAATCCCTCGCCAAGCTCGAGGTCAGGTCTGGCACCAGGGTAGTCTTCTCAGGAAGGCTCAACGGCTCGCCATCACCCTTGCTGACCCATAAGTCCCTCGCCTGCTCGAGGTCGGGTCTAGCACCAGGGTAGTCTTCTCAGGAAGGCTCCACGGCTCGCCATCGCCCTTGCCGACCCGTAATCCCTCGCCAAGCTCGAGGTCAGGTCTGGCACCAGGGTAGTCTTCTCAGGAAGGCTCAACGGCTTGCCATCACCCTTGCCGACCCATAATCCCTCGCCTGCTCGAGGTTGGGTCTGGCACCAAGGCAATCTCCTCAGGAAGTCTCAGACAATCCGCCATCACCCTTGCCTACCCGTAGACTCTCGGCGGCTCGAGGATCGCCCTAAAAAAACAATCAGGACAACCCCCTCACGAAGGCCCAGTGGCTCGCCATCCCATTTCTACAACCGAAAACACTCCTCCACGGCTAGCTCCCGCACCCCCGCAGGAGTGGGGGGCTTGTGTGGTAGGGTAAAAATGGCTTGGGGCCCAACCAGGGCCCAATACAACTCTTACTCAAAAATGGAAGAAACAGCAGTCTAGTTCGGCTTCGAGCCACCACAGGATCGGTGCCGAACCTCCAGTTCACCCCCACAGAACTGGCCTCCTCGCATCCGATGAGCGACGATGGCCCTCGACCTCCGATCCACGACAGCCCTCCGGGCCGTCCGCCCCTCCTGGTACAGAATGAGGATAACCTGGCACAGCCTGGGCCACCAGATCCTCCCGGAAGCACAGAAGCCCCATGATCTGCCATGTCAGCTCCAAATACCACTAAGGGCTTTGCTACGTCAGCCCTATACCACTCCTGGTACTGCCACGTCAGCCCTAAACCCCCTGGGCCTTCTGCCACGTCAGGCCCATGAGCTTTCGGGTTCAGACCCGGCCCCCAAGCGGATCCAAACCCGGTTAGAATTCTCTATAAATACTAGACCCTCACCCACCTTTAGAGGTAACCAATCTTTTGCCACTTAAATTCACCTAGTTATTGCTACTCTCTCACAGAGACTGACTAGATCGTCGGAGGGTCCGCCACCGGGATAAACCCCGGTGTTTCAGGACCGTCAGCAGGTACACAAGACCTCGGATCCGAACCCTCTGATCCGAGCCGAAGCATCCACCGCACTCCGAGCTAGTCGCAGGAGCCGCCAGGTCACTCCGAGGGTCGTCTGACAAGCAGCTTTCTCCTTCAATATAAATTGAGTCCGAACTCACACCTGGTGCATCCACACGTCTCCCAGAAATAAACCGCATCAGTAATATACAGTTGTATCCTGGGAGGTAATTCGTCAACTACCTTCACACTGCGGGGCGAATTTTGCTTTAAGGATAAAGATCTTAATCTCGACTCTGTATTAAAGTGTCTGGTTTGTTCTTTCATTTATGTAATTGTAGTTCTTCACAAACATTGTTAGGAATTTTCTATTTTATAATATTCTAGTTCTAACATCCATCACACTTCCAACTATAAACATGTCATCCACATATAACATTAGATGCAATATTTGTAGTTGCATTATACATCAAATGGTTTGCACTCTTATTTGCTCCGCACACTGCCTGCCTTAAAGATTGCTTCAACCCATGGAGATAAACACTTAGTATATGCATTATCCTCGTTGCCCTGTGAGGTAGGATAAAAATGGCCTGGGGCCCAGGATGGCTTTTCGCTCCAAGCCAATCCGGATCGGCCCTGGACCACCACAGGGTCAGTGCCGAGCCGTATGTTCACCACCACGAAACATGCCCCCCCCCCCCCCCCCCCATTTCGCCGACCCTCCGCGACCCTCGGTCTCCGATCCTCGGAGGTCTCACGGGCCGTCCACTCAGCCGGGTAAGGGAAGAGGATGACCTGGCACAATCTAGGCCCTCTGATCCTCCCCAAGACACCGGGCCCCTACGATCTGCCATGTCAGCTCCAAAACCACTTAGGCCTCTGGCCATGTCAGCCCTAAACCGCTCTGGGCTCTGCCACGTGAGCCCTAAACCACCTGGGCCTCTTGCCACGTCAGGCCCATGGGCTTTCGGGTCCGGACCCGGCCCCCAAGCGGATCCAAACCCGGTTGGGTTATCTATAAATACCAGACCCTCACCCACCTTCATAGGTAATCAATCTTTCACTCACAAAACCCTAGTTACTGCTACTCTCTCACAGAGACTAACTAGATCGTCGGAGGGTCTGCCACCGGGATAAACCCCGGTGTTTCTAGACCGTCTGCAGGTACCCGAGGCGAGGCCATCCGAGCCGCTCCTCCAGTGCCGAGGCGAGCCTACAGCTCACCGTCCGCTACCGAGTCCTTCCCCTCTTACAAATTGAGTCCGAACTCACACCTGGTGCATCCACACTCTATCCAAAAACAAACAGCATCACCCTGCACTACGTATCCAACTACTAACCGACCGATGAGGCGATGAGACATAACTTGGTGGGTAGGGTAGATGAATTGATGTGGACCAGACCTGGATCCGGAGACAATATGTCGAGTTCGGGTCCAATTTCGCTACGCATCCGGGTCTTTACTGAACACCCAAACCCAGTCCAGTTTAGGTCCCAACTCCAACCCGACCCGTTTTTCCCTACCCGATCTTCAGGAATGAAGCCTGCAGGCCTGAGAGCATATTCCTTTTCCTCGCTCTTAAACCTCATCTCTTAATTCAGGAATCAAACCTCCATTTCTGACAGCATATCCCCTTCTCTCTCTCTCAAATCCAAACCTCATTTCTGGATCAGACCAACCATTTCTCACTCTCTCCACTAAGCTAACCAAGGTATCAAATTTTATTTTCCATAAAATTTTATCGAAATTTGTTAAGACCCAACTTGGGTCATTTACTAGTTTGCAAGGTTTGATTATTTACTGATTTTATTATCATTTGAGTTTAGTTAATTGTTGGGTTTTCTGTTAAGAGTGAGGTTCAGGGGTAAGCACTTGATTATTTTTTTAGTTTAAAGAAATGTAACTCATTTATTGGAATTTCACATGACATTTATAGGTTGTGGGCATTTCCCAAATTATGGACTTATTTAGAATCATTTCCCAAACATTTCTTTCGCCAGTAATTTTGAGTGCGTCTGTTATAAGGTGTAATAGATGATACTTATGCACTCTAGCTTGAGGAGTCTAGTATTGACAAATATGGTACTAGTAATTTACATGTGCGATGCACGTTTTAATAATTTTAAAAAATAAAAATAAAACTCTGACGTAGGGAGGACTTGAACTTGAAACCTCCTTTATATTAGTTATGTACGTGCGTTGCACATGTTGGTAGATTTACAAATGACACTAAGGCCTTCTCCCATTATAATATTAGAGATTAGAGATTAGAGATTAGAGATTATGATATAGATAGATAGATAGATAGATAATAATTTACACGTGTGATTCACATTTAATATATTTAAAAAAAAATAAAGTAAAATATCTGACGTAGTGAGGACTCGAACCTGAGACATCATTCATATTAGTTATGCACGTACAATGCACGCGTTGGTAGATTTACAAATGACACTAAGGCCTTCTCCCATTATAATATTAGAGAGAGATATTTTTGATAAATTTCACAATTAAAATGTCAATATTTGGGTAGTATGGATGGACTAGGTAGAGCAATTATATATATTTGAATGTACTTCGGGGAATAACCATGCATGTCTTGTAACAATAGGTTAGATCCTTTTAAGGGATCTCTCATTATCAGTAATACAACCATTCTCTTCTCTCTCTGATTCTAATAGAGCCTGCATAACTTGGTAAATCAAGAAGTTGTGGGGCCTGTTTCGATATTGTTACCATATTTCAACTTGCGAAACATTTGCAAAACTAGCCATTAGTTGGTGTCGTGAGAAAAATCTTATGTTAGTTGAAGTTGAGATTAGTTGACAATGAAGTTGCATAATGCATGAACACAAGGCCAACCCTCTCTTCCCTCTATCAAGCGTGTTCCTATGTTTTGGCCAGTTCATATTATATTTCCATCCTTTTGCTTTCTTTTTTGTAGAAACAACATATGTATTTAATCATTTAAAAGTATTGTATTCATTCCAATGAAGATATATTTTTGTGTCGTCCAAGATGAACAAGGAGAAAAAAATGAAGTTGGACTTCGTTAATAGGAACCAACATCAAGAAAATTTTCTTATTAACCAGTGTCTCCTCTTAGTGTAGAATTTTGCATCTGACAATCAATTTGCTCTAATCTAATTTGAGCTGAAGTCTCTGGTGATGCCCAGGTTGGATGAAGGACAATTTGTTTTCATTTAGTTTGAGTTAACTACGGGTAATTGTCTTTATTTCTAACCAAAAAAGTCTGGCCTTTATAAGGAGAATTTCGAAGAAGGTATGGGCTGGACACAGATGTAGACATAGACATGCATACATAAGCTGCCAAAATTAACAATTGTGAATTACATTGGTGCAAACTTAACCAATTGTTTCGCGTTTCGAGTTTACAATTTAATAAAAGCTACAAAATCTGACCATTAAGAGTTTGATTGCTGCTGATTGTGTGATTGTAAGAAATAACTCAATAGGAAAGAAAGACATTCTAAGGTTAACTGCTAAAATCACGGTGTTTAAAGTTTGTATTTGTTGTTCATTTGTGCTATTTACTTTTCTGCACTAGTTTATCTTTGTAGATCAGTTTATTGAGTGTGCATTTTGGATAATCTTCTCTGAGTGGTTGATATTGATTGGGATTTCTGTTTGTATGCCTGTGGTGTCTTTTGATACCTTACAAGATGCATATGGATGAGAGAAATTGAGAATTTAGCTGATACTTTAGCTCAATCTATGATTGATTGTTTTCATTTTGTTAAATAAATTCACTTATTTAGTGAATTTGGACCGCCTTTTCAGTTTCAGTACCTTACATACTGAAATGCATTGAATTCGTGCATAATTTACTGATATTATCAAACTTGTCTTGTACTGATTACCAAAATACACATTGCAGATTATCCAACGACATTGGCTTAATGGCACACTTCCTAGCTGCCTGCTCTACTGTGACCGCTGCTCCACCTCTTAAAACCTATTTCAAACCCTTGAATAAATCCTCCTCATCTTTTCCCATCTTTTCATTTAGAACAAACAAATCTCCAAATATAATCCTCAGATCGGGCGAGAAGAAACCTCAAACCTCACATGTTGTTTATTCTGCTGCATCCACTAAAAGCCATGAAATTGAAACTCAATCGCTATCTGGTTCACCTGAAAGCACCTTATTTTCTGGCTCCAAACCCAAAAGAGTCATGGTCATTGGTGGCGATGGTTACTGTGGATGGGCCACTGCCCTTCACCTTTCTAACAAAGGTTATGAGGTTGCCATTGTTGACTCCCTAATCCGCCGTCTATTTGATCATCAACTCGGCATTGAGTCACTTACCCCAATATCTTCTATCCAAAATAGAATCAAAAGGTGGAAATCTCTCACCGGAAAAACTATTCAGCTCTATATTGGTGATATTTGCGACTTTGAGTTCCTTTCCGAGGCCTTCATATCTTTCGAGCCTGATTCTGTTGTCCATTTTGGTGAGCAAAGATCGGCACCTTACTCGATGATTGACCGATCGAGGGCTGTGTTCACTCAGCATAACAATGTGATTGGAACTCTTAATGTTCTTTTTGCCATTAAAGAGTTTAAAGGAGATTGTCATCTGGTAAAGCTTGGGACAATGGGGGAGTATGGGACCCCCAATATTGATATCGAGGAAGGATACATTACAATCACTCATAATGGGAGGACAGATACGTTGCCATATCCAAAGCAAGCTAGCTCTTTCTATCACCTTAGCAAGGTGCATGATTCAAATAATATTGCGTTTAGTTGCAAGGCTTGGGGCATTAGGGCGACAGATTTAAATCAAGGTGTAGTTTATGGAGTGAGGACGGATGAAACTGAGATGCATGAGGAGCTTTTCAATAGACTTGATTATGATGGGGTGTTTGGAACGGCTCTTAATAGGTTCTGTGTTCAGGCAGCTGTAGGGCACCCTCTAACAGTGTACGGAAAGGGTGGTCAGGTAAGAGACTTTCAGCCATGCTTTATAATTTTTTTCTGTCACTTCTATAAAGCCTCTTGTTAGTTCTTTGATTTCAAGTCGAGTTCATCTAGAGAAGGATTAACTACACATTTTAGATGCACAGAATTCTGAATCGCATCTAGTTATATTTGATTATTATATCACTGTTCTGCACTTTTTTACATTGTGAGCATGGGGTTTAGGAAATATCGAATCATTACGTATTTTGATTTGTGGGTTAACTATCTTTTGCATATTCTCAATCTAAAATAAAAGCGTTGCTAAGGTGTTAGATTGTTCATGTTCACTTATTATTGCAATAGATAATTACTAGGAAATATTAAATACTAGAGAATAAAAATTATATGCCTGGGAAAAGAAACTAATAAAAAGGAATATCAGAATTTTGTTAGAGTATGTTCACAATTTTTAATTTATATAAGAAGAAACTCTGCAGGCTATCGGTTACAGTAGAACAAACGACAAAAAAAGCATGAAAAATGTAAATAGTAGCTAAAGGATACCTTCATAAAATAGCTAATTCCGCTAAGAATCCCTAGATATGTTGTGAATGAAGCTTTGTCGCTCCGTCACCTATCCTGCTTTTTATTTCAACCCCTTATATTATTAGTAATTTGATCCAATTTCAGAATAATTTTTTTAGAACTATAAAGGGTGATCGAGACATTATTAAGTTTCAGTGCTTAATAGTTGCATTGATTCGTAGTATGTGTATCAAATTGGTAGCAGAATTATGGAAGGAATACCATCTGCTTTTGCATGTGCACGCAAATCTTTAACTTGACTGTTAGAGAGGTGTGTGCCATACATCATTGCTCAAAGTTGTTGGAATGTGCAATGTACTAAAATTCTAGTTAGTGGAATCAATAGGCGGGGCTATCATCCCTAGTGTCGTACCTACCAGGTAATATAGTTGACATCTATTATAGATTTACCCTGGTGTAATTTCAAGAACTAATGAAAAATCTGAAAAGAGTAAAAAAATGAAGGAACTTATGATGATACGCCTAATCCACCGTGCATGTTTAGTCTTTTTAGTCCGAAGCTGGGCAGTCCTTGTCATCTGGATGCTGGAGATATTTGGTTCAGGGCATGGCATAGTTTAGGATCATGTGAGCTCTGGACTGCCTTTGCCCATGCTGTTCACGTTTGAAGTTTGTGCATTACCTTAAACCTTGAAATATCTTTTGTTCACAAGACAATCTTATTTGAGGAATTAGCCATTATGTAAAGGTTTCAGGTCAGCCTAAAAACATATATCTAAGTTGCGCTGATACTCCACAATGGATCCATGCTCATGTTACACGTCCGAACACCAACACTTGCCCAATATATATTGACATGTCAAATCCATGCCCGGGTCAAGACCTGACTTGATTGGCATGTCTGATCCGTGATTATGATTTGTCTTGGTAACCTTTGCAATGGACGAACCATCAGTGAAAGGGGGAGCAATGAAAGAGGTCTGTGAAAGAGTGGCTTGAAACTAATAAAACCACCAATATGTATGTCGCAGTGCAGCTTGATGCATAGAAACTCAGCCTTTAGTAATTGGAAGCAAATCCAATATTCCACACCCCACACTAACTCCAATCAACATTTAATGGTTTATATAGCTAATAGCCTACTATGATAAAATTCTTCCTATAAATTTAATAGAGAAAAATGTATCTAGTAAATATATATAACCGTGTCCCTGGATCCTATTATTTTGAAAAATGCCGTCTTCGTGTCTGTGCCATATGTTTATCTGTGTCTTGTGTTTGTGTGCAACATGGCATTCAAAATTTTCTTTTAATTTGTTGAAAACCTACTGCATCATTTTAAATATTGGTAATGAGGTCATTTCTTCATCTCTTAATTCTATCCCATTTACTCTACAGACTCGAGGTTACCTTGATATCCGTGACACAGTGCAATGCGTCGAACTGGCTATTGCAAACCCTGCCAACCCCGGCGAATTTCGGGTGTTCAACCAATTCACCGAGCAGTTTTCAGTCAACGATCTGGCTTCCCTCGTGACCAAGGCTAGCGCAAAGCTAGGTCTGGATGTCCAAGCTGTATCAGTTCCAAACCCTCGAGTAGAGGCCGAGGAACATTACTACAATGCCAAACACACGAAGCTCATGGAACTGGGCCTCCAACCCCACCTGCTATCAGATTCCCTTCTGGATTCTCTTCTCAACTTTGCGATCCAGTTCAAGGATCGGATCGACACTGCGCAGATAATGCCTAGTGTTTCATGGAAGAAGATTGGAGCGAGGCCTAAAACCGTTGCTCTATAAATATGGCAACTAATGCGTGTTGTTCGGAGTACTTATGAAGGTTATATATAAATAAATATGAAATATAATGCGAATACCATAAAGTTGGTATTAAACAGTTAGGTTTTAGGGATATAGATAACTGTATGAACAGCCTGGCCTGGTGTACATGTCGATTAGTTTCGATTTTGTATTGCTACAATGTAAACCGATGGTATCAGTAGTTTTCTGACCAGGCGGTCTTTTGTTTTCTGGATGTGGCATTTTATATGTTATCGATCAATGCATGTTTTTCTTTTCAAATTTAATCTTGTTTTAGAGGTTTAATTTGTCAAAATAGATTACTCACACCAGCGTGAATTTGAGCTGAAAATTCAGATACATATGAGCAGGTTAAGTTGGTGTATCCACTCTAATTACTGATTGAGTGATTGTCATGGATATATGATTTGTGTCGAATATCTTTACTATTATAGCTGCTATCTTGATGTGATTGTACGCCTCATGTTTATGGACTTCACATTCTTTTATTCTCTATTGTCATACAAATTATAAATTGCATTATAAATTTTTTTTTTGATAGAAAGGATAGAGCCGCATCGACAGCTAAAATATAACCAAAAAAAGTCTTACAGAACTAAGCAAGATAGGTTCAGGAAATCTATGCCAAAGAAGTAGTAAAAGGGATACATACATCCCGAGGAACAAAAAGCATAGACCCAAAAGCATATAATAAAAAGTACACCATATTAATAAGGATCTAACATCACAACATTATCCCTATTAACATTGGACTGTGTGTTTTCATATGCTGCTTAAATGGACTGAACTATGAAGGACTCCGGTAATATACTCATGTTGAGACACATTCGAGATTAAGGTAATAGTAGTAGAGATAGGATCTTCCTCCAAATCTTTCAAATGTAAGTTATTGTTAACATGTGGATCACCTAGAGCATTACACTGAAGAGCAGTCTTGTAACCCCCATTTTCGATTATATGGATTTGTATTTTATTTTTTTTTCCATGATTGTTTTTTAATATTTTTTGTATTTCTCCTTGTTCTTTTAAACTCTATTGCATACATTGATAATTAGTATTATTTTATCAAGCCCAATCTATTCTATAGTTGTAAGCCATATTAAATTATTGTTCCTTCTAGAATTATTCAATTTATTTCCTAGCCCAATCTATTTTAATTGTTATTATTTTCTCCTATTCCACACTACAAATTAATTCCTATTGTGAAGCCCCCAACTCATTGTTTTAATCTTATCTTCTTGTGATGCCCACATCCTAATACAAACCCAACTCAACCCAAACTCCCACCAGCCAAAACCCCTTCACCTCCAAATCCATTATCTCTACTACTATAATGGGAGAAGGCCTTAGTCCTTAACCCAACCCGTGCAACGCACGTGTTGGTAAAATTTTTTTTTTTTTTGCCCTTTTCATTTCCCCCACCAAAAAAAAATTCCCCCACGTGCAAATCACGTAATTTTTTTCCCTTTTCATTCCCCCTAAAAAAAAAAATTTCCACATGCAAAGCACGTGTATAATACTAGTAATCTATTAAAACAAATTCATAACCTACCCCACTAACCCTAAATCAATTACCTATTAAATCACCCCCTATTATAATATCATTATCATATTCTATTAATTAAATAATAATTCATCTCCCCCATTCTCTCTCTCCCCCACTCTCTTACGTCTTAATAAATATAGTTTTTTTAAAAGTAAAAATTCAGACGTAATCTGGATTTGATCTAAAACCTCATTTACAATAGTTATGCACGTGCGTTGCACTCCCATTATTATAGTAGTAGAGATATATCTTCTCCTTCTTCTTCCTCTGTTCCGAAACAGAGCACCCCCGTCACCATCGCCTTCCTCCCTCCTTGAACGCTCCTCCCCCATTGCTAGCACTCCGCTCTCATCTCCATCACGCCCTCACCTCGCGACCACCACTACAACGCCTCCTTCCCTTGCGAGCCTCTCGAACTCGTCACACCTCTCCATCTCCTCCAATCGCCGACGCCCTGCCACTCGCCCTCGCATCACTGCCACTGCATCGCCATCACCAGCGACCACCTCCTTACCACACCACCCAATCACCTTCTTCAACCAACCGAAGCCCCCGTGTCGCACTCCCTCGACAGCACCACAACCATTCGTCATCTCCACCCCTGCCGCCGCTGCCACCCTTCGCCACCACCTCGCCATTGGTGCCGACTCTCCACCGTTGCTGCCTCCCTCAACCGCAACATCACCGCCTTGCCTCGAAGCCACCGCATCCCGAAGCCCCCAATGTCTTTCCACCACCGATGGCCACCCTGCTCTTTCACCTCCTGCCTCCATCGCTCTCCATCAACCTCCCTGGCTCCCTCGAAGCAACCCAGCACTGCTTCGCCTTGCCCTCGTCGCCAGCGACCGCCTTGCCGTTGCCGCCAACTGCCATCACTGCGACCGTCAACAACCCCCATTGCAGTCGCTGCCTCCTTCTCCTCGCTAGCCTCTTCTCCACCGCTCACCAGCATCGACGCCCCGACTCCTTATCGAGTGTCGCCAACCGTCCCCGCTGCTTCCTCTCCCCGTTGTGCTTCCACCGCAGCACCACCATCGTCTGCCACCGCACGCAACCACTGCCTTGGTTACCGTCTCTTGCTGTGGGTTGCCGGGCCGTGTGTTGTGCCGTTGCCCTTAGTGCTGCTGTTGTACTCACTATTGTTGTTGCTCTCTTGCTTGTTGCTGCTCTCGTCCTTACTGTTTTGCTCACTGTCATCATGACGTCATTGCCGTCGTAGTTCTTGTTGTTGCTGTGTGTTGTTTTGCACCGTTGTTGCCGTCGCTATTACCGTAGCTTCCCGTCGTAACCGTCGCATCGTAACAGGCAAGCATTTCTTGCACACTTTTGTTTATTCATGTGCAAGCACTCTTCTTGATCTCCGCAAGTAGTCTCATCTTTTACCCATGTTGTTTATCTACTCATTATCGTTATATATTGTTTAATCCTAAATTGGCATCGTTCATCGTCTCATTCGAATTTTATCCACCCAATATGTCTTAGAAATTCATGAAACCATTTATAGATACACCCATTTCACAAACATAAATTTGAAACACTAGAACATAAGAAGAAAAATGATCGAATGAATTGTATTTGCATATGATCATATTCATAGTTTAATATCGTTGAAATGCTAGTGTTCGTCATGTTAATAATAGGAACCATGATGATTTCTAGATGTAATTGTATGCTCAATTTTAACCATAAAACTATACACTTGTAAAGGAAAATCGTAAAAATCAACATATATGGTTCCGGCCTGCTGTTGCTCCAACTTGGAGTGAGAATTCGGCCAAGTTACTGTTGGTATCATCTAGAACTTATTAAATAGAAATTGTAGCACACTGTATCTAGTTTCTAGAATATCTGATGGATCCTCAATTTGCCTTATAGATTGTCAAACATGCAGTTTCTACCACTGTACTGTCCTAATTCCAGATTCATTATTTTATAATTACATTGTCGTGTTCAACTAATTGAAATAGTAGATTAACTTGAGTATTATGACCTGAGATTTTCAAGAATGTTAATTAACAGTACCAAGAACTAAATTATAATTTTTGTAAGAATTTTAATTAAGTTTTTAGTCGAATTATACATATAATAACTTGATACTGAGTTGCTGTCTGAACAGTAGACTCATAAAGAATCAACCAGTAGACATAGTTACTGTTATCGTAATGAATCATCTGAATATGAGATGGAACCGTCAGGGAGTCTAGTTTCAAGAACTTCTAACGGAATCTGATTCGCTTTTCCTTAGAAGTGGGAAAGTTAGTTTTTGTGCATCAACGTATTGCTGTGTAGAATTGTATTTTTTCATGCTTTTAAATATAAATTTGTTAAACTTTGCATTTAAGATTTGCACAACATACCGTTCATTGTACATTCATTGATACCTCCTTGAAACCATTTCTTAACATCGTTCCATCGATTGCATATGCATGATTTATTGTAATAAAATAATGACAAGTCGGGGTAAAAATAGAAACGACTTAGTAGTGGATATTATAGGAGACTGTACTCGGAGGAAGCGTCAGTGTTTCCCGAATGGTTACTGATATTGATTAATGTTTTAATGATTTATTGCGGATTACTGACTACGGTATCCCAACTATTGTGTACTTTACTGTTACTGATTACTGTTGCCGAGTACATGAACCTATAAGATTCACCACTATAGTCGAAACGTTCACTTGATTGTATGCACCTGAAGCTGTGGTATGAGACGCAGGATTGCGAGCATTAGATAGATTAATAAAAGATTGATAGACATAAGATTGACACTGAGCATCGACACTCGCATCATTGATTATTGAATATTGTTTATCGATCATTAATTATTGAATATTGATTATCGATCATTGCATTATTATTTACTGTTTATCGATCATTGCATTATCGACTATTGTTTACCGCCCCTTGTTTTCTTGAACATGTTATCGCCTGTTATTTATTGACTCTGATATCATTCAAATTTCTTGTTCTTGATATATTTTTCTTTTATTATTTAACCGCTTGCCACTACTTGCAGCCGATAGCTTGCTCAAACGGGTTCTCTTCCTCTTTCCTTTGAGTGAATGTTTATACAGGTACAGATAATGGAATACTGAATGATCTTGGTACTATTCACTACATTGTACATTCTCGGACTTATTGTAAGTTCTTGTATCTCAGATATTGGTTATTCATGCAATTATTGTTCATGTGATTATTATCATTGTATTATTGAGCTTACTGGTATTGTACAACTTATGGATGATATGAGTTGACATACTTATATTATTCGCTGGACTTCAGTTTCGTGCCTGTGTTTCCATATAACAGGAAGCGGGGTGTGACAAGTCTAACCTTCATCTTCATCTTCAATAATAATAATAGTAGTATTAGAGGAAGAATCAAATTAATATCAGTAAAAACAGCATCAGAAGGATCTTCAAAAGCATCAGAAGCATCAAAAGAATCATCAGAAGCATCATTGATAATGACATCAGAACCAACTGTAATAGCAGCAGCAATAGCAGTATTTTGAACATTTTGAGAAGGATTATCAGCGGGAGTAACACTACTTGAAGATGGAATAAAAGATTTGCAGGCATCTGTGAAACCAGCGAGATCAACTTTTGCCTTCTTAAAACGAGGAAGGATTTCTGACAAAAAAGAGACAAAAAATAGAATCAAGAATGTTAATAATATCAATATATTTCTTCAAAAAAAAAATATCTACTATACATTTCTTTCTAAATTACCCAAATTAAAGCCATCGTAATCATATTCCATTGCATTCTGATATTATAAGAGATTCTTTTCAATCTCCATAAACCCCACCAAGATTTAATAGAAGAAGGCAAACCTTTAAAATTTAAAGCCAATTTAAGAATAATCCAAACTTGCTTAACAAAAGGACATTTGACAAAAATGTGAAGAGCAGTTTCATTGGAAGAACATAATACACACTTTTGACCAATAGGAAGATTTCTTTTGTTTAAATTATCAACTGTAAGAAGTTTATTATGAACCGTAAGCCATACTAAAATTCTTACTTTAAGAGGAGCCACATTTTGCCAAATACATCGATAAAAAGGACAAATCTCACCTCCAACATTTAGAAAGTTATAAAAAAGACTTTACTGTAAAAAACCCAGAATTATTCCCTCCATTTAAAGCCATTCCTTGGTTTTTATTCATAATTATTAAGTAAATGAAGAAGAGCATTGAAATCATGAGTTCGTTGCAAAGACAGATCTCTTCTAAATTTGATATCCCAAACTTTACCATATCTACAAGTAGAGCGAGTATAAAGAGAAAACAGTAGCATTTGGAAAACTAGCCAATTTGAAAAGTTAAGGAAAAGAGAATATATTTATTTAGACGTGTATTGCACGTGTAAATTACTAGTTATATAGAGATATATATACTTTAAAAATAATTATTTATTAAGACATGCATCACCCATGCAAATTACTAGTCAAGTATAACCCTTCTAGCTTTGAGTTAATTGTTTTTTTAGGACTAAATTTGAAAAAAATGCAAAAAGAGGACAATAGCCAAAATATTTGCAACAAAGGGATAGTTTTAATTAATATTCTATGCTTCCTATCCTATAGATTTTTCTATAGGATGTGTGATCTTTCTGCAAATTTAAAATTTATTTTAAAAATACTTTCTATTTATCTTATCTATTCAATTTTTTAACTACTTAAATTGTACTAAATATTTTGAGAAAACCAGATGAGAATTACTTACTTAGATTCAAGGCTCTGATACCACTAGGGTTGCGAAGCGTGAAATCACTTGAAAATAGAAGAAAACAGAGTATCAAAGAAAACTTCAAAGATGATAGTTTTCTGCAAAATAATATTCTTCAAAATAATGTGGATTGTCTATCTCAAAAATATTAAAGTAATCAAGCATGAGTTCAATCTCTCTCATAGATTCTGACTCTGTTTCAGATATTTCACTACTACTATCATTACGGGGGTTTTTCGAGTTCTTCCATATGTCTATTTCCTTCTTCAATATGTTCATCTTCTTCTAGAAATTGTTTATATGCTGTAGTAGGGCTCCAGATATAACTACTAAATTCACCATTTTGATAAAATAATACGAATCTTTCATAAAAAGTTAGATCATCATTTATTTGGACATTTATAGTACTAGTTTCTCCAGGATTTATTTGATTTATTGTTCTAATTATTACTCGTTGTATACTAAAGAAGAATAATTTGAATTCATAAGAATCATTCACGCTTGTTACTCTATGAGGATAATAAACATAAAACACTAGCATTCTATCACTTCATTGATAATTAATCATTAATTCAAAATTTTTTGAGGCAACATTGAAACTATTATTATCCATTAGTCCTTTTTAGCAAAAAAAACAATTATAAAATCAGGAGTAGAGAGAGATTTCTAAGGATACCCTAAAAATCAAAACAAAATGGTCCATCATGCTTCCGATCTAGTTAAACCTCTTTGAGCTGCTTTGTACCAGTTACTACCAGTGGATAAAATATCACTGGTATGCACCCCAATTTCAGTGCTCCTTTTACGTTCCTCCCATCTATGGACTACTATACTCTCAAGAGAGCTTCATCCTAGACATACATCTGGAACAACTAATAGCACTTCGATACAGGCAACCACAACCTAGCTCGTTTCCTACTACTAAGTGTACAGTCTAACTATAGAAGGTTACAAATGGGTCTTTTTGCAAGATTCATCAGGCAGAGCCTTACAAAACTTTCCATAAGTAAGAAATATTAGTTTTTCATACCTTATTTTGTATAAGATCTTGTAGCAGAACTCATAGAAAGATAATTTTTTATTTCTCTCAATTTCCTTACAGACCAAACTTTTCTTATAAACTTATATGGAATTTCTTTCCTACTAGATGGTCTGCCTTCTTTCTTACCCAGCCTTCCCTTTTATAGAAGAATGGATGGCTTTACATCTGTTATAATTATTGTTTTCATTACATCATTGATTACACCATAGATAAATAATTGTGCTAATTACGTCACTGCTTATGTTAAATATTCTTTTTTTGCCAACATCTTCATGTGCTTCACATCAGAAATAGCTCTTCGTCAGCCTTTTCTTTTTATTTTTTGCATTGTCCGCATTTATGCTGTGGTTCCATCGTCATCAATCTACAAGTAGTGGACAACTGTCTCTTCTATCATTGTCATGGCTCCTTTATGCAGAATTCGGTACCAGCTGTCAAAGACTTCTTTCTTTGACTGTGGTTGTTTAATCTTTGCTATACTGTAAATCATTAATTTTGTGGGTCAGGGCTATCATAGATCCATATGTTATTGTCTCTATTTTGTATACCCTTCAGTTCATAATATATTGTTCTAAATTCCGTAGCTTTTCTTTCTGTGATCAGTTTTTCAAATTCTTTATTTTTATATGGTATAATACTGGTCGCTCCAAACAGAATTTGTTTAGTCATCCCTATCTTTATAATATGTTCAGCTGGTAGTTCTTCATCTTCTTCAAGGAATTCTAGAATAGCAGAAAATACCCGGACTATATTTTGGATGCCTTTGTAAGACCAAAATAACTCTTAGCTGATTTATATACTTATTTTGGTAAATGGCTAAGTTCTTCACATTCTTGAGATGGGTATATGCATTCGAACAATACTCTCACCAGCATTGGTATAAATACTCGAAACCCGGGTCCGACCTGGACCCGGCATGGGACCGGAACCGATCCGGCCTATCCGGGTCCGGGTCCTAAAATGAGACCCGTTGTACTTTCGGGTCCGGGTCCGGGTTCGCTCAAAAGAGACCTGACCCAGACCCGGACCTGTACCTGTTAAAAAAAACCCAAAAAATCAACATAAAAATAAATATTCTATCCTCATCCCACTCCTCCTTCCTCCTCAATTCTAAAACTTAATCTTTCAAACTCAAAACTCATGCATTTTTATTCTCTCCTCTATTTTAAATCCTCCACTCGCCGCCTCCGCTCGCCGCTCACACTCCCGCTCCTACCTCGAACAGGTAGGAATATTTTAATAGGACCTAGACCCGGAACCGGACCTGGTCCTAACGGGTCTGGGTCTGGCTCCAATTTTTTGACCCGTAGGGGACCGGTCCGGGTCCGGGTAGTGAAGGGCCCGACCCGACCCGATACCAATGCTAACTCTAACTATTTTTGAATTTTCTCCTGGTAGTATGATCACTTTGTTCATATGTTGTTGAGAAATAGTTTTGATAAATTGGTTTACCTGAGTGGTCTGGTATAATTTCTCAATATATTGTAAAAATAAATCCTTCTTGGAGTATTTTGGAGGATCTGAGAGTAAACTCTCTTTATAGGTAGTAGGCTGTATGGATGTGGAGTTTCCCTCTTGTGTGGCTATTTTTGTGATCTCACTTGTATTTTGTGGGTTAATAGGTTCACTCCATTCGCTCATTTTTTCAATATGTTCTGCATTTATATATTGGTAAAATATACTTTGAAGACCACAAATTTGCACCTGTAGTTAGTTAAATGCTCCTTTCAATTGCTCCACAGTTTCCTTTAGGTACACTATATCATATTCTATATGCTGGACTCTATTTTCCATCCTGTAAAATGAATTTTTTAGTTTCTTGATAATAAGTCTGCTAGGATGTTATCTTTTTCTTTTATATTTTCTATTTAGAAATCGTAATGTGATAACTCCATTTTCCATCTTTTCAATCTTTTATTTGCTATAATTTAGTCTATTATTTTGTTAATCCAACTCTTTGCTTGTGTAATGTTTGTCCTTACCGTGAATTTCGTTTGTATTATGAATAATTCAAATTTTTTTATAGCTTTTAAGATTGCTAGAAGTTCTTTTTCGTTTATGTGGTAATTTTGTTTGGTCTGGGTGAATGATCTACTAGTATATCTGGCTAGTCTTTCATCTTCTTCTTCTTTTTCAATGAATTTTAATACTGCTCCCCAATTATTTTCACATGCATCTGTTTCTATTATCCATGATCATTTTTTAACAGGTAATCATAGCTTATTTAATTTTGAAGTTTGTTGTTTTAATATTTTAAGTTTTTCTTCATCTTCTGGGGTCTATCCAATTTCTTAAACTTTTTTAGTTTTTTTTGTAACCAATTTGTTTTTACAGATAAATTTGGTATGTATCATCTTGTTTGATTTAGTAACCCGATTATACATTGTACTTCATTTTTTCTTCTAGAACGTTAGGGAATGTCTTTATTTTTCTGCTATATGTGGCTGTAACTCTATTCCTTCATATGATAATTTTGTACATAAGAATTCTATCTCAGTTTTGAACAATTCCATTTTCTTTTCTGATAGTATAATACCTGCATTTTTTACTATTTCTATGAATTTTAGTAGATGTTCTTTATGTTGTTCTTCGTTTTCGGATCCTATTAGAATATCATCTACATATACTAATATGAAATTATTGTATTTTTCAAATATCTTATCCATATATTTCTGAAATATTTCTGGACGGTTTTTATAATCGAATGGTAATACATTCCATTCATAAAATCATTGAGGTGTGTTAAATGTTGTTAACTGTTTTGAGTCTTCTATTAGTTTTACAAGATAAAATCCTGATTTACAATCAAATTTCGAATATATTTTTCTTTTCCTTACTATGTTAAGTAGTATTTGCATATTTGGTAGTGGATATCCAAATTTCTTTGTTTGGATAGTTGTTTGGGGCCCTGTTTTCGTTTTCTTTTTTAGAAAACACGTTTGATTACGCACTTCTCAAAGCAGTTTTTTCCTCTCCTTTTCAGAAAAAAACCAAAGGGTTCTTTTCTAACCTGTTCTATCTCTTTTTTAGTTAACCCCTTCATTTCTCTTTTTTGACGACGACTTCTCTATCTCTCCTTCGACCTCTTCTTTCGTCGAGTTCTTCTTTCGACCGGACTTCTTTTTTCCTCTTCTTTCCTCGAGTTCGTCCTTCGACCTCTTCTTCGACTACACCTTCGACATTGACCACAACTTTGACTCCGACTTCGACTCCGGCCTCGTCTTCGTCTCCATCTCCGTCTTCGAGCACCCCGTGAAGAGAGGAACACGATGTGGTTAGTGATAAGGAGGCATTTGTGGAGTTCGATAGTGGAGGGGAGGAGAGGAGCTCGATCTTTGACATTGGAGCTCGATGGGTTCGTTGAGGGTGGAGCTCGACGACGGAGGTGAAGGTGGCGGAGTTCGTCCATGGTTGAGCTCGATACCAGTGGAGGGGTTCGGCGACGAGAGATTGGAGCTCGGTGATGGGTTCGAAGCTCAATCGAGATGAGCTCGGAGTACGGCGATTGGAAGAGCTCGACGAGGAGTTTGGAGGTGAGGTTGAGCTTGGCGAGGAGGAGAGCTCGACGAGATAAGTGTAGGACTTGGAGTTCGTGAAGGGGAGCTCGAAATGGGGTTTCAGCGAAGGTGGAGGGTTGCTCGACGGAGGGGAAACTTGAGCTCGGCATCAGAGCTCAGTGGCTTGGAGTCGAGGTCGGAGCTCGATGAGGAAGGGGAGCTCGATGAAGGAGGTCGACATTCGGCGAAGGAGCTCGACGAGTGGAGCTCGGCGATGGGTTCGATGAGGGGAGCTCGAGCTCGACGGAGCTTAGAGTTGAAGGAGCTCGGCTGTCGGGGAGCTCGACATTGGAGGTGATGGAGGTCGACAACGAGCTAGGCGAGGAGCTCAGTGCTTCGGCGACGAGCTAGGCAAGGTGCTTGACATTGGAGCTAAGGAGATGAGCTGGGTATTTTTGGCACCAAAGTTTAAAGGAGTGTAGAGTTGCGGTTCGGGCCTCTAACAGGTTCGAACCCGACCTGTTAACCCTTTACCAAATGCATTTTATACTCTTATTTTTAAAAAACTATTTTCAAAAAAATATATTACCAAACAGCTTTTACACTCTCATTTTGAGATAACAGTTTTCAGAAAACTCTTTTCAGAAAACTGTTTTCAGAAAATTGTTTTCAAAACAACTAACCAAACGCAACATTAGTATTTTTATTTAGTTCCTTATAATTTACTACCATTTGAAATTTACCTCTTCTTTCTTCTGAATGTTTTCTTACTATGAATGCTGGTGATGAATGTGGACTTTGTGATTTTCTTATATAATTATTTTCCATTAATTCTTTTATATGTATTTTGAACTCTTCTAGATCTGTTGGAGTGTGCCTTATAGGTTTAATTTTTATTATTTTTTTCTTATCTATTAACTCTATATGTGCTGTGGGTTTACTTATGTCCCATCATGCCAAGGGGTCTTCACTGCACAAATCTTCTTATTGTTTTTGTAAAATTTATTTCGTAGTTATTTCTTGGATTTGTTATATTCTAGTTTTGTTTGGTAAATATTGATATTCACCACGCTGGGTTGAAGAAACTCTGATGTGCGGCAGGTCGGTTCTAGAATTGTAACACCCTATATATTTTTTAAATAAATAATGTTTTTGAGACTAATAAATAAATTAAAGTGATTTTTGGTGATTTAATAAATATTTTTCCGAAATTTATTTTTTTGCATGTGCAAATATTTTTTTGGGAAGTTCAAAGTCAGAAATTATTTTGGGAAAAAATAATATTTACTATTAGGTATTGTTTATGAATTTCTGGATTTTTCTAATATTTATTTGGCATATTTGCAAATATTACAAAAAGAGGGGCTTTGTGCAAAATCACCACTTGGAGTGAAAACTCCAGAATTTCATTTTTTTGGGATGAGCATGATGGCTATCCAACTTAGAGGTAAAGAGTTTACTTTTTATTCTCATAGATTTGGCGTATTTCACAAATTTGTTAAAGAAGGGTCTTTTTGCAAAATTGCCACTTAGAGGCAAAAATTACAAAATTTGTTTTCTGGGTTTGAAACCAATTCCGGCCAGATCTGGGTGGTTATTTTTTATTTTAAATCTCAATTGAATTGGTTAATCTAATTTCCTAGTATAAGGATTTATATATGTAAAGATATATTCTAAAGGAATATTTTGCAAAATCTTCTCATAACCCTAATACCCGAATTTCGGCATGTTATAAGGGCAGTAGCAGCCGTCCCCCTTCTCTGCAAAACAAGAGACTATTTTTATTATTGGTTTTCTTGGAGTTTCGTGGCGAGGATCTTGAATTTTTGCGAAAGGAAGAGTTTTTTCTTATTCTCTTATTATTTCGGTTGATTCTTCAATAAAGTGAGTGACATATGTTTGATTTCTTGTTGTTCTATATATGTTATACATGATGATTTGTCTAGTAGGATGCATGATAGATGGATGTATGATGATGTAATGAATATATTGATGGATGGATGGTTAAAAGTATGATTTTTATGAATGTTATGATAAAAATCTCTATATGGATAACTTGAGAATGTTAAGAATTTAATATAACTCATGGAGGTGCTATTTACTTGCTGATTTGATGATATATAATGGATTGTAAATGTTAGAATGCATAAAATTGAATGATATGGTTAAAAATGGGATTAAATCGGGATCGTTCAAATCGGACACGAATCTTAAAGTTCAGGGGTAAAATAGTAATTTCACCTACAAACGGGTCTGAAATGGGAACTGGGTATTTGTTCAAAGCCTAATAACTCATGAACGGATCTGTCTTACTGGGTACGGGTCCCAACCCGTTACAAACCAGTTCAGAAGGATAAAAAAGAATTCAGATTCATAATTATCCCTAAGAGGATGTTTTAACCACTTCTATCCATCCACACCAGGAAGTAGATATTTGTTCTTATCTCGAAACGAATCCCTAAGGCGACTATAAAAACCCCTCTCCCCCCACCATAAGAAGGTAATCAATATTTTTCCAGTTAAAGCTCTTTCATAATCTTCCTGATTACTGACAAGAGTGTCGGAGGGTGCGTCGGAGGGATCCATCCCGGTGTATCGCACTTTTTACAGGTTCGCAGCAGCAGCAAGAAACAAGTCAAAATTTTGGTGAAGGTCAACAGGTTTGCCTTGTTCGTTTTCTCAAGAATCCACAAATTCTATCTATTGCCCCACACCAGATTTAGCGGCAACAGATTAGCGCCGTCTGTGGAAACTGAAAAAGCAACCCTACCTAACTTCATCAGCGAGATTAGTTTCAAGCCATGCATCCAAAAGAGAAGGAGAAGACGGCTGTCTCCAGCCGAAGAACCACTTCTCTTCCTCCTCCCCCTCCTCAGGCCCCTCCAGGGTCTTGGGGGGCTGCCCGGGGGGGCTATCGTAGGAGTCGCCCAGAGCAACATCCTTCTCAGGACCATGTCGCGGTCCACAATCCGCCAGTTGACTCTATGGCTTCTCAAAGCCCTCCCGAGCGGGATCTCTGTCAGGTGATTGCCAACCGCCAAAAGGGTGTCGACCTCCGAACTTGCCTGAATGGATGGCGAGCCCTTGGGGGAGTCCATCAACCTGAGCACCCAGGGGTCTCAAGAGTCCGAACCCCCCATCGACTGAGGACTAGAAGATCCCCTCTCCCGAGGAGGCGAAGAGAGTTCTCTCAGTGTCATTGGCGGAGAACTCATTCTCCAATAAGCCGAGCCACACATAGAGACCGCCAAGATGGAGAGGCACCAGTCATAAGGACGAAGCTCCAAGATTTTCAAGAGGCCGTTCTGCGGGCCCTCAATGCCGCTCCCAACCACGAGCAACGGGCACCTAGTCCTGAACCTGCCCCAAGCCGTCACCACCGTACTACTAGTCCCTTCTCGCATGGGAAAGAGTCTAGGGGATCGAAAGAATATGATCGAAGGGAAGACTCGGTCTACCACCGTCTCCACGAGATGGAGAGGCGCCTTGGACGACTTGACAGAGAAGAGGAACAACGGGCGAGGAATTTCTGCCCGAGCAGGCCGCCGTTCTCCCGAGCCATCATGGAAGCCCCGGTCCCGCTAAACTTTAAGCCCCCTAACTTTGAGTCATACAATGGGGAGTCGGACCCCACCGACCACATCGAGAGTTTTAAAACTCTCATGATGATCCACCAGGCTTCGGATGCGCTCCTTTGCAAGACCTTCCCTACTACGTTGAAGGGTCATGCGAGAGAATGGTACTCTAGACTCATCCCGGCCTCCATCTTCTCATTCGATCAGTTCGAGGGTCTTTTCCTCACGCGTTTCGTGAGCAGTTGCCGCACCGAGAAGACGTGCGACTCCCTACTGTTACTAAGTCAAAAGAAGGGCGAACGATTGAGGGACTATGTCAAGTGCTTCACTGCTGAAGCCAGGTCCATCGCTTCCTTGGAACCCTCGGTCGCCACTGTCGCCTTCCGGTCCAACGTTCTCAATGCTGACCTCAGAGCATCCCTTGCCAAGTAGCCCCCTCGAGACTTCTCCGAGCTCCTACTCCGGAGTGAGAAGTACATTCGAGTGGAAGAGGCTCTCAACCCCCCCACTCTCGAGGAATCATCTTCCGGGAATAAACGGAAGAACAGGAGCAACGAAGGGTCCCAGAAACTCCAGAGGGACGACAATGGCCAACGCAGCACAGCTCCTCATTTTGAGAAGTTCACCCCTCTCAATGCTAGTATATCAATGGTTCTTATGGAGGTGGACAAAGAAGGGCTACTCCGTGCTCCTCCTAGAATGAATACCCCTGGCAAGGAAAGAAACAGGGATAAGTGGTGCCGCTTTCATAGGGACCACGACCACGGCACGGATGATTGTCAGGCTCACAAAGAGGAGATCGAAGAGCTCATACAGTGGGGACACCTGGACAAGTTCGTCCGAAGAGACGGGGCCGACCTTCCACCCCGAGGAACCTATAAGCAAAGAGAGAGGTCTGCCGAGTTCCAAGATTCAGAACCTGGGGCCGTCTTCCACCTCATCCAAGGAGGTCCTATGGGGGGAGAACCCAACTCCTCCCAAGAGGCCTTCACCCTATCATAAAAGTAGGATCTCGGTTTTCAATAAGGCCGATGCTTGTAACAAGGCCAAGAAGCATGTAATAATGACTCGCCCTATTGAAGCGGCCACTTAGTTTATCTCAATAAAACTTAGCATTTTTTCATTGAAAATTATTGCTCTTGCTTCATCTTTATCTCTCCAAGTCACATCTACGACTTGTTAAATGGTGAGTTCAGAGTCCAACTTCTCCTACATAGCTGCTCCCACAACTTACTAAGCTCAAAAAATGAGTTTGGAGTCCAAAACTTGGTTCGACTTTGCTTTAGCCGCTTGCAAACAAGCAAGGGCGGGGCAGCTCACCATTCAGAATTGCTCTTACAACTCGTTAACCCCCTCTAACAACAAGTTCAGAGTCCAAAGCTTGGATCGATTTCTCTTCAACTACTCACTTACAAGCGAGTAAAAAGTGGTTTGCCATTCCGAATTGCTCCCATAACTGTTGAATCTCTTTAAACGAAAAGTTCGGAGTCCAAAACTTGGCTCGATTCCTCTTCAACTACTCACTTAAAAGCGAGTAAGAAGTGGTTCTCCATTCAGAATTGCTCCCACAACTGTTGAGTCTCACTTAAACAACAAGTTTGGAGCTCAACTCTCCCCTAGAGTTGCTCCTCAAACTTGTCTCCTAAATGGCTCTCTCCTAGAGCCAAGCTCTTCGCTCCGCTCACCTCCAAAGTGGACATCTTCTCAACGAGTTCGGAGCACAACTCTCTCCTAGAGTTGCTCCTCAAACTTGTCTCCCAAATGGCTCTCTCTTAAAGCCAAGCTCTTCGTTCTGCTCGCTTCCTAAGTGGACCTCTTCACAACAAGTTCGGAGCACAACTCTCCCCTAGAGGTGCTCCTCAAACCTGTCTCCCAAATAGCTCTCTCCTAGAGCCAAGCTCTTCGCTCTGCTCACTCCCAGAGCGGACCTCTTCTCAACGAGTTCGGAGCTAAAACTCTCCCCTAGAGTTACTCCTCAAACTTGTCTCCCCAAATGGCTCTCTCCTAGAGCCAATATCTTTGCTCCGCTCAATCCCAGAGCGGACCTCTTTTCAACGAGTTCGGAGCTAAAACTCTCTCCGAGAGTTGCTCCTCAAACTTGTCCTCCAAGAACGGACTTCCCCTAGAGCCATGCAAAGCTCTTCTCAACTTCGCGAAGACGAAGATGTTGCGAGACTATCTTGACCTTGAAGAAGGAGGATTCTCTAACTCATCTCTGAAGAGAACTCGTAGATCTTCGAGATAGCTTCGAAACAAGAGGTCATACGCCCCGATCCGACCTCCGTAGCAATGGGAACATCGGTTACAATACAAATGCGAGAAGAACTCTCTTGGACTTCGGCAACATGCGCTGAGTGTTCTTGCCACCGACGCTCAAACGTGAGAAAAACATCTCACTTGGTCTTCGGCACGCCTCGCCGAGCGTTCTTGCCATCGAAGCTCAAATTGGAGAAAAAATATGCCTCAAGAGCCGCACTCAAATCAAGATCAACGGTGGTGATTAGAGCAAAAAGAGAAAGTCAACGGTCAGCGTTGACCGAGTCAATGGTCAACCGTCGATCACCACGTGTCAAGTTGCCAAAGCCCTCTCCTGGTTCGGAAATGCAATCCGAGCGTTCTTGCCACCGAACATGTAACGAGAGAAAAATTTATCAAAAAAGTCAACGGTCAACTTTGACCGAGTCAACAGTCAACCGTTGACCACCACGTGTCAAGCTGCCGAAGTCTCTCCCAGTTCGGAAATGGAGCCGAGAGTTCTTGCCACCGGAGCTCAAATTGGAGAAAAATTTTGCCTCGAAATTCGTGCACAAACACGATCAACGGCTCGGATCTGCACAAACAAACAACAAAAAGAAAAAGGGAGAGAGAATTTAAGGGGTTAACGGGTGAGAATCCAACCCGTTACCCAAAAGCAGACCCGAACCCCTTCTCTCTCAACCCCTTCTTCTCCTTCAGATTTGGCACCAAACGAAACCAAGCTCCATAGACTTCACCTTCTTCCTTACACTCCCAAACATCTCCTCCTTCAATGTCGAGCTCCGAACTCTCCGCCATGGCCTCACCTTCATCGAGCTCTGCCGTGTATCCCCCTCAAAAGAGCTCCGTCGGGCTCTCCTCTACCTCGACGTGCTCCAGCAAACGAGCACCGCCGAGCTCTTCCAGCTGCCATGCTCCGAGCTCGTCTCGACTAAGCTTCGAACCGAACTCCACTTCGAAGCCCCGTAGACGAGACACGACCGGACGCCGTCGCCACTGAGCTCTGCCACCATCACCATTCGCTGAGCTCCGAGTCTTCGCCAAGCTCGAGCTACCATCGAGACCCCCCTACTCACAGTCGTCACTATCGAGCTCTTCCATCTTCGTTGAAGCTCCAAACCCAAACCTCCTTCGCAAAGCTTCACCATCGCCGCCCATCACCATGGCTTCGATGAGCTCCCGCCCTTCTTCCTTGTTGAAGCTTCGCTGAGCTCTGCCGAAGCTCAGTTGCCGACCTCCTCCTTCGCAAGCTCCCCTCGCAGAGCTCTACCACTCTCCTCAACGAGCCATCTCCTTGCTGAGCTCTCCCATGGCCGAAGCTGGAGCTCCACACCGTCGCTGCCGAGCTCCGCCGAGCTCTTTGCCACAGCAGTGAGGTCCCCCGCTGTCGAGGTTGCAAAGCTCGCCGTCAAAATCCGAGCGTTCTCGTCACCGAAGCCCAAACACGAAAAAAAATCCCCTTCACGAGCTCCTCGTCGAGCCGCCTCCGACGTCAGCCTCCACCTTTGTCGAGCCCCCCTCTCTTCTACGAGTTGTTGAGCATCAGTTTGAGAGCCATTAGAGACTTCACTTCTCTTCTCCTCTTCAAGTTGTTGAACATCTGAAACTTCGATTGTCTACTCTCGGGTTGTTGGGCATTAGTCTAAGAGCTATTAGAGATTTCAAGTGTCTTCTCCTTTTCAACTCGATGAGCTCCGAAGCTCACTCGCCGATCTTCTCCATTGCCGAGCTTTAACGACGAACCCCTCCATCTACCTCGTCGTTGAGTTCCTCCCTTCGACCTCTCGTCTACTTCCGCATCGAGCTCCCTCCTCTCCACTGATGTCGAGGACGAAGAAGACAAGTGACGATGGGGGAAGACGAACGGAGCTGTCGAAGAAGAACGAGGAAGACGAAGCAGAGGGGAAAATGAAGAAGAGGAGAAGAGAACAGAGTGGGAGAAGAAAAAAAAGAAAAAAAAGTTAACGGTTTGCCGTTGACTTGACCACGTGGCGTGGACATGGACTTAGGCAACTCTAGCCGACAATTCTTGCCACCGGAGCTCACATTGGAGAAAAAATGACCTTCTCCCGATGCGCGCTCGCTTGATCGTGATCGACGCACAGGATCGCGCCACGTCACCAGGTATTTATTTATTTATTTGTTTAATTAATCAAATTAATTATTTAAAAAATCCGAAAAAATATTTTAAAATTGGAAAAAGTTAATTATAAAATTCTAAAAATAATTATTAATTCAAAAAATAATTTCTAAATTCTGAAAATAATAATTATTAAATTAGAATAATTAATTAAATTTTTTGATAATTAATTATTTAATTTGGAAATTAAATAAAAAATTCGAAAAAATTCAGAAAAATCTGGAAAAATCACAAAAAATCCAGAAAAAAATGAAAATAATTTTGGATATTTTACAAGCTCAGAATAACCCTGTTACACCCTGAGCTAGATCCAACTCCCCCCAGAACTCCGATAAAATCCCGTACGCCATTAGAACAACAAAGTACTCCTCAAAGGCTGTTAAACTCAGTCTTCAGGAGTGGGGGGATCGTGATATGGCTAAAAATGGGATTAAATCGAGACCGTTCAAATCGGACACGAATCTTAAAGCTCAGGGATAAAACGGTAATTTTACCTACAAATGGGTCTGAATAGGAACTGGGTCTTTCTTCAAAGCCCAATAACCCATGAACGGATCTGTCTTACTGGGTACGGGTCCCAACCCGTTACAAACCAATTCAGAAGGAGAAAAAAGAATTCAGATTCATAATTATCCCTCAGAGGAGGTTTTAACCACTTCTATCCATCCACACCGGGAAGTAGATATTTGTTCTTATCTCGAAACGGATCCCTAAGGCGACTATAAAAACCCCTCTCCCCCACCATAAGAAGGTAATCAATCTTTCTCCTGTTAAAGCTCTTTCATAATCTTTCTGATTACTGACAAGAGCGTCGGAGGGTGCATCATCGGGATCCATCCTGGTGTATCGCACTTTTTGCATGTTCGCGGCAGCAGCAAGAAACAAGCCAAAAATTTGGTGAAGGTCAACAGGTTTGCCTTGTTCTTTTTCTCAAGAATCCACAAATTCTATCTATTGCCCCCACACCAGATTCAGTGGCAACAGTGAACAAAATTGGATCCTTACTGTGTGTGCATATGGCATGATCTGTTTTGGTATTTTGATGAAAATAACTTGACTAGTACATGTTGTAATTGCATATAATCATGGGAAAACTGATATAAGTGGTTGTGTGTGTTTAAAAAAGTTCAAGAGGGGTTTATGGATAAAAAGAATCAAGTTTTGAAGGTTGGAGTTGAGTATTTGGTTTCGGGGCTGATGGTATACAACCGAAATTGATTTTTTGTATTTTTATGAAGTTTTCGATTTGAATATTGATTTATTTTGATACTGAGATTTGAGTTGAACATAATACTACTTTACACCATGATTCTTGTCAATTTTATTAACCTATATATAAACTTATATACACATATACTTTTACTTTTACTGTTTTGATGAAGCTTGACGAAAAATTGATCTTTTATGAACTCGATGAGAATTTGATTTGATTTATAAACTCCAGTATGCCAGACAAGTTATATTTGATCATCTCAGGAATTTTATTTTACGAATTATGATTTTACAAAGATTAAACCATGTATCAGTTAAAAAGTGCACGAATATTAAAGCTGTGAATTTTCGAACATGTCGATCAATCGCACGAAATTACACATGAAATGTCGGTCGCCTGACAGTTCTTGGGTTTTGGAAATTGAGCATGACAGTCGACCATCACTTTTTGAACTGTTTTGACAGTCGACCGTTCGCTGCTGTGCTGATTGTTTTGTTGAGTTTCTTGCTGATTTCTTGAACGATTATTTCTTCGAACTTATGGATTATTGATCTACTGTTTTAGATGATGTTTTCACTACAGATTACTGTATTTTACAAAGAGTTATACTTTGATTTTTATAGAATTTAATTTGTAATTCTATGAATTTAAGAAGCGAAATATATATGGATTTCAAGATATGGATGTTTTGTGATTTTTCTACGATTTCAAAATACGAAGCTCAGTTATTTAGTGGATTTAATTTCAGATTTCATTCTGGAAATTTGTGGGTATTTGTATAGAGTTGGATTTGCTTGATTTAAAGAAGTTTTCTTAATATAAACGTTTTGATGATGGAATTAAGAGCTTTATTGAAGGAATTTGTGTTGATATTTGAGTTGTGAGTCTCTAGGAGTTGAGTAGGTTTCCTGTGAACCGGTAAATGAGATTTTGTGGATTTTGACCAGTTGGGTCTTGGGGTTGTTTTTGTGGAACTAAGTCTGACAGAAAATATCAACTCTAGAGAGAGGGAATTGTGTTTTAATTAATAATAACCAACCTAAGGATAGACACTAGGGGAGATGTGATAGAACTTGGGAAACATAAGTATATGCTCTAGGGGTTAGTCTAACGGATGCGTTCCAAGACTGTGTGTTGTTTTGTCTCGAGATGACAGTTGGTATGTTCGCGTGTCGAGGGTCGACAGACCTATTCACGGAACATACGGTGCATTCGTGTGTCGAGGGTCGGCGGGCCTATTTACGGGATGTACTGTGTATCTGCATGTCGAGGATCGGCAGGCCTATTCGTGGGGTACACGGCATGGAGTGATTCTTCGGTTTTTGAGCTATACTTACATGATACTTGCACGTCGAGGGTTGTCAGGCATATTCGTGGAGTAATCTGGATCTTGTTTCTATCACCGTAGTAGGATTAGTTGCATAACGAGGGATCTAACCCTATAAAGTGGAGAATGATAAGGGCTTGCACCGAACCTATGTAGTATGGAATGCATAGAATCCGACAAGTATGCATTAGAGAGTCATCATACTGCATTTGTATTTTCTTGACTTGGTTTTATGCATGTTTGTTTCCTGTTTTTCCACACTTGATACTTAGTCTAGTTTCACTAAATATTTTCATGCTTTATTTATTGTTATTTCATATTCCATTTGTTACTATGTTGGAATGTATTGATTATGACTTTATTCTTTATGTTTCATTTATATTATATTTCTTTTGATGTCACTCACACCGTTATGGCTGACCCCTGTAGTTTTGGGGGTTAGAGTTATCTCTAACCTCATGTTTCACAGGTAGGTACCTATAGCTTGGGATTTGGATGCATGTGGTAGAATGATAATATGGCTTACACAATTTGTAAAAGAAAGAAATTGTAATTCAAGGTGTTTGTTTTCCGCTGTGCTTTGTAAAGAGTTGATGTAATAAAAGTTGAAAAATTATTCTGTGTTTGGCTATGTTTACTATTACATGGAGGTAGATGCTGGAAATTGTGCCACGTATTTCTGAGATATTATATTGAAAATTTTGGGCGCTACAAGAATAAGGTTGGGTTATTCTAATTTCTATTGCTTGGTGTCTACAAGGTGTTGTAAATACAACTGATTTATGTGATATGGCTATATGATAGTATTGTTGGAAAAGTTCATTTCCTAATAGCACATCATTATTCATATCATCAAACTGGTATATTATTGGTATTTTTAGTAATTTCCTATTTGTACATAAACATTTTGTTGATACCTATCAAGTATGATAGTTTGTCCAGTTAATCCAGTTATTGCTTTTTTATTATATCAATCTTGTTTCCATTTTGGTAGTATATTTTCACGGCATAGGCTGGTGCCTGCTCTGGTGTCTATTAGACTGATAATTCATTGATTTGTATCATTCGTAAACAAATTCTGTTAGTATGTATAACATGTTCTTTGTTGCTCTTAATGGATTTATTTGTTCAATATTCTATTTATTACTATACTTTTATTGTTTACTATTATTGTCATTTTTTCTTCTTGAATTGAGTAAAGTTGCACTGATATAAGGAAGTCAGTTCCTTATAACATTTCAATAACATGGTGTTCTGGGTCTACGTGTAAATATAATAACATTTTATTTCTACCATTTATCCTCAGTGGCAGTATTATTTTATGTACAATTGGATGTCTATTATTGTAATAGTCTAGGTAGTAATATGGGTTTTCTAATGGCATTAATTCAGTTATTTTTATATTTGTTTGTTTAAGATGTGAATTAGTAGCTTCTGTATTTACTAAGGCTACTTGTTTATTCCATTTTCCATTGTCATAGTATTTTATTTCTATTTTAAATTGGTTATTGTTCTGGTTGTCTAATGTACTTATTGTTGGTGTTAATTCTAATGCTTGCTGTTTATTTCTTATTGATAGTGATCTCTTTCCGAACATTATTTGTGGTGCTCTTCCTTTTGCAATTTTTTTGTTTTATTAAAGTCGAATTCTATATAATTATGTATAGTCATTTCAGGGTTTTCTCTAGCTGGTTTGTATCTTATAATTTCGTTGAATAGCAGTTCTATTTTAAAATTATCTGTATTTCTATTTTTTACTTCATGCATACTAGTGAAAACATAAATAATTCTTATTTGTATACTCATAACTTTGCTTTGTTCTATTATTTTTATTCCTAATAATCTGTGGTACATGACCAAACTTTTGTCTTTATTTTCTTCGGCCATGCTTATAGAGAAATTAAGTTTTATTGTAAATTTTATCTTTTGGTACATTAAGTTTCCTTACACTATTCCTATTAAGACATCTTGTGTACTTGATATTATTCTATCATCCATTAGGTATATTTCCATGGGTGTATTTATTCCTTCTTCAAAATAGGCTTTTATTATTATTTGTACACCTCCTAAATGTATGTGTTTTAATATTTTTCTGGTTTTCTCACTTATTTTTTCCATCTCTTGTCTTATTATTCTTTCGGTTATTAATGAGATTATGGTTTTTCCTTGTGCTTGTTCAATATCTATAGGTTGTTCATTATTCCTAGTTGTTATGATGGTACTTTTCTTTCTTTCGAATATTGGTAGTTTAAATATCTCTTTTCGGTTTATATCTAATTTGGTTGCTCTTATTTTATCGTATTTTTGTATGTCAAAGCACATTATTTTCCTTACTTTTTCATTGTTTTCTTCTCTTTCTAATTGTTCTCCTATTTCTGTTATTTCGGTCATCATGTTTATTTCACATTCTTCTGTTTCACCTTCACTACTTTCACTATCTTCTTCCATTAACATTATTTCTTCATCTTCACTTATTTCTGACCAGTTTTCCTCCTATTCTATGGGTACATAATTTATGTTATTCATTTCTTCAATTTCTTCTACGTATTTACATTTTCTTTTTCATTCTTTTAGAGCAATTTGGTGATATATGTCCACCTTTCCACATATATAACAATTACATTTCTTAGGGTTTTTTCGTATATTGTCTATTTTAATTTATCCTTCTAAAGTATTTTTTATAGGGTTTTTTTATATCTCAAATTTTTTTTTTTTATATTTTGGTTTATATTTTTGGAATTTTTGTTTACTCTTCTCTGTATAATTATAGTTATTATTACATCCCCAAATGATTCGGTCTTGCATCTTCACAACAAATTCTTTGTTTGTATGTTCTATAGTATTTCATTGTTGCTCTAGCATCTTGGCACACTTTATCCCTATAATCTTTTTCAAATTGTTCTTTACCCTAAAGTATCTACTTCTGGTTTTACTTTCTCACCTATGTATGCACTATATATATTTATACTCCATGGATCAGGTAGTTTTAGAAAGAATGAGTCTAAGATTGGACTCCGTTCTTCTTCTGTATAATAACTATCCTAAAAATATTCTCGGAATTCACAAGCATAGTTGTCAAAATAACTCATGTCGCATATTTCTAAGTTACTTAGTCTCCATCTTGCTCGTTTCTTTTTGTATATAGTGTATTTTTCTCTTTTACCGTAGACACTGAATTATGTTCTTATTGCTATTTCGTAATTTGTAATTATTTCTTTCAGACCTAAGGTTCGTTGTGCTGAGGTTTCTTCAGTTCATTTATCATCAATTGGTCTTGATTTTCTTATAGTATCTTTCTTCTTCCTTTAGTCCATTCCACCATTTTGCTACTACTTCTATTATTGCTGCTGATTTTGGTGTGGGAGCAAACAGATGAATTTGTGGATTCTTAGAGAAAACAATAAAGCAAACCTGTTGACCTGTTGACCTTCACCAACTTGTTGACTTGGTCTCTTGCCGCTGCTGCGAACCTGCAAAAAGTGCGAAACACTGGGGTTGATCCCGGCGACGCACCCTCCGACGCTCTAGTCAGTAATCAGAAAGATTATGAAAGAGCTTTGATTGGCAAAAGATTGATTACCTGATAACAGCGAGGGAGGGGGGTATTTATAGCCGTCTTAGGAACCAGTTTCAGGATAAGATCAAATCCCTACTTCCAATGGATGGATAGAAGTGATCAGGGCCGTTGATTAAGGACAATCATAAACCCGAATTCTATCCAGCTGGACGGGGTTTCATACGGGTTGGAACCCGTACCCAGTAAGATGGATCCGTTTATGGGTTATTGGGCTTTTGAAAAAAGGCCCAGTTTCCATTTCAGATCCGTTTGTAGATGAAATTACCATTTTACCCCCGAGCTTTGAGATTCGCGCCCGATTTGAACGGTCCCGATTTAATCCCATTTTTAGCCATATCACGAGCCCCCCACTCCTGAAGACTGAGTTTGATCAGCCTTTGAAGAGTAGTTTTACTGTTTTAATGGCTTACGGAATTTTATCGGAGTTCTCGGGGGAGTTGGATCTAGCTCGGGGTGTAACGGTGATTTTCTGAGCTTGTAAAATACCCAAAATTATTCTCAGATTTTTCTGGATTTTTTGTGATTTTTCCAGATTTTTTTCGATTTTTTTAATTTAATTTCCGAATTAAATAATTAATTATCGAAAAATTTAATTAATTATTCTAATTTAATAATTATTATTTTCTGAATTTAAAAATTATTTTCTGAATTAATAATTATTTTTAGAATTTTTAATTAATATTTTCTGATTTTTAAATATTTTTTCAGAATTTTTAAAATAATTAATTCGATTATTTAATTAAATAAATAAATAAATAAATACCTAGTGAAGTGGCGTGATCGTGTGCGTTGATCATGATTAAGCGAGCGCGCATCGGGAGGAGGTCATTTTTTCTCCCATATGAGCTCCGGTGCCAAGAACTCTTGGCAAGAGTTACCGAGGTCCATGTCGGTGCCACGTGGCAAAGTCAACGGTGAGCCGTTGACTTTTTTTTTCTTCTTTTTTTCTTTTCTTTTCGCTTCTACTCTGTCTTCTACCTCTCTGCTTCTTCCTTCTCCTTCAGCTTCTCCGTTTCTTCCTTCTCCTTCGTCTTCTCCGTTCTCAAAGCGCCCGCAGCTCGTGAAGTGGAGATCGACGGGGGAGCTCGTCTTCGGAGGTCGACGAGGAGTAGAGCTCGAGGTGCTCGTGACGTGGAGGTCGGAGTCTCGAGAGGAGCTCGGAGCTTTGGAGGAAAGCTTGTTGACGAAGTGGTGGGAGTACGGAGCTCCGTGGCGGAGCTCAGAGAGGGAGAGTTCGGCTTGGTGGTGGTGCTTGTGAAGCTCGAGCTCGGTGATTGGGTTCAGCGAGACCATGGCGGAGTTCGTCGGACATGGAGCTCGGGGGAAACTCGACGAAAGAGGTCGGCAATGGAGAGGAGTTCGTCGGAGCTCGTCGAAGACTGAAGTTGGAGCTTTTTTCTCGTTTGAGCTCCGGTGCACGAATGCTCGGCGATTTCTACTGACCGACACGCCCTACTGTCATCGGCGAAGGTGGAGGGCTTCGACGTCGGCGTTGACGAAGCGAAGCACGGAGCTAATGGGGTTCAAGCTCGGCGAGGCTCGAATGTAGTGGAGAGGAGCTTGAAGCTTGTAAGCTCGGCACTGTGGCATGGCTTGGCCACGAGCTCTAGCTCGGAGCTCATTAATGGCGGCATTGGGTTCGGAGCTCGCGATGGGGAGCTCGGCGACGACTGAGGTCGGCGAGGTCTTCGGCGAGAGCGGAGTTCGACGAGGAAACATTGGAGCTCGTCACTGGAGCTGGAGCTCGGCAGCGGAGGCGTGGAGCTCAGCAATGGGTTTCGGAGTTGGGTTCAACGGTGAGAGAGAGGTTGGAGTGTTGGGTTCAAGCTCGCGATGGGGAGCTTCGACGAAGCTTCGAGTATCTTTGATGAAGAGTGATATCGGCATGGAGTTTTGACAGAGGTGGAGCTCGGAGAGAATGGAGCCCGAGCTCGATGCCAGCGGAGGCGCTTTGCGGAGGAGGGAGCTCGAGCCCTGTGTTGGAGCTCCATGGCCGAAGCTCTGTGATGAGCTCCATGGCGGGGGTGATGAGCTCGTGAAGGTTGGATTAGAGCTCTGTGATGGGGGGAAGGAGAGGAACTCGATGGTGAGGTCGTTCGTGCTTGGAGCCTTGGAGACAATGAGCTCGGCAATGATGGGTTCGTCGAGGAAGGAGCTCGGAGCTCGGAGCTCCGGAGTGGAAGCTCGGCTCAGTAGTGGTGAGGCGGTTGGATCGAGAGCTCAAAGAGGAAGTGAAGGAGCTCAGATGGTGAGGAGGTTCGTGCTCGGGTTTTTTCTCTCTAACCTTTTGGCGGGAAAATGGAGAAGAAGATGGAGGTTGAAGAGGTATAGGGGGTTCGGGTCTCTAAAGGGTTCGGATCCGACCTGTTAACCCATCCGCCCTCTTTTTTTTTTCTTTTTGCTTGATTGAATCCGAGCCGCAGATCGTATTTGAGCACGAATTCTGATGTAAAAAAGTTCTCTCATTTGAGCTCCAGTGGCAAGAATGCTCGGATTGCATTTCCGAACCAGGAGAGGGCTTCGGCAACTCGACATGTGGCAGTCAACGGTTGACCGTTGACTCAGTCAACGTTGATTTTTTTGATAATTTTTTCCCAAAACGACCCTTTTTTGCAAAGTTTTTCCCAAACCGCCCTACTTTTTTTTTATTTCCCAAAGCGCCCTACTCGGTCTTTCAAAGACCGAGTCTTGGACTCTTGCGTTTTTAACAACGCAGATCCCCTTTCTTCTTCTTTGCTCTCTCTACTTTAACCTATTCTATTTCTCTAACCCATCTTTCTAAATCTAGGGCGACCTCCTACCGACAAAATCTAATCTTAATCTAAATATATTTACCAATATCTTCCTAACCCTCTAACCATCTCCACTATAAAAACCCAAAACCCTTCTTTTGAAAGATCCATATTTTTTATTTTTGCTAAATTTGAAGCGGATAGCAACTTCAACTCTTTTACCCAAATATCTACGGCTCTATCCTTGACGCTTGTGAAGGTATGATGAATATTGGCCTTTAATTTTCTGAATTTTGGTATAGATTTTGTTTGTGGTTAGATAATAACTCGCATATTTTAATAAATATACGTAGGTATGGATCTTGAGATTCCTATTTGGTTATACTTTGGTGGTGAAATAATTCGTGATCCAAAGATTGGTAGTTGCTATAGTTTGTTGGATCCGAAAATAGTTTGGGTACCCCGTACCATTACATTGGATGAACTAGTTGAGAAAATATATGAAGTAACTAATTGGGATAGGAATCAATGGAATGTGAAAATTTTAGCTCGATACGCAGCAGGAAGAGGAGATGGTCAGTATTTTATGACAGTGCCCGTACCTACTGATAATGCGCCGAAGTCATTGATTGCTAGGACATTTGATCCCAATTGTGCTTGGTCTGTATTAGAGTTATATATTCAGCAAATTCAAAATTTGAATGCTCAACCACATGATATTCCAAGTGCAAGCTTCATACGGGTAATACCTACACAGCAGACGAGGTCTAACCCCACTCAATCTTCACAACCAAATCCACTGTCCTCACAAGAAAACACCTTCACAAATACAAGAAATGCTGGTTCTACAGATGTTGAGTCCCCCCCCAACCTACACCGGTTCCTGACTATGTTCCAAATGACAGTGTATTTAAACTCTTTCAAAATGCAGTGGTTAACAACAGCTTATTAGATGATGATGAAGAAGAGGAAGAAACAGACGATGATGAAAGTCTAGAAAGTGATGATGGAGAAGAAGATGATGATGTAGCAAATGTAAATCCTTCGAACAACAGTTCTAATGAAGTGAGAGCTACTGATAGGTATGCTAATGTTAACGCTCATGTTACGGAGGAGATGGCTCAAGCTGCTAGAGTACCCCCATTTCCACAAGAGTCTTCTGGTTCATCCAATGTAGACGAATTTTACGTTGGACAGGAGTTTGTAAGTAAAGAGTCCATTCAGCATGCTGTGAAGGTGTATTCTATCAAGAAACATCGTGAATTTGTCACATTGAAAATAACACCGTCACTATACACTGTTAAATGTAAAATGGCACCTTGAAAATGTACAATAGAGGAGATCGTACAAGATCTCCCAGGAGTAAGTGATGGTGGATGCCCTTGGAGATTACGAGCTATTGTTCCAAAAGGGGGGAGAAATTTTGTGGTGAAGAAGATAGTTGGCCCTCATACTTGTACGAATCCCACGTTGAATCAAGACCACTGTAAAATTGATGCTAACCTTGTTAGTAATTTGATTGTGGGTGTGGTGAATAAGGATATTGCTCTATCACCGGGGGCAATTATTGAGATTGTGAAAATAGAATATAATTATCAGATTTCATATAAGAAAGCTTGGAAAGCAAAACAAAAGGCAATTGAGAGGTTGTACGGTACCTTCGAAGAAGCATACACGAAGTTGCCTTTTCTACTAACAGCAATTCAAGCAGCAAATCCAGGGACCGTTGTCCACTGGGATAAATATGAGTCTAGCCCCAGCGAGGAAACATTCAAGGAAGTATTTTGGGTATTTGGTCCTTCGATTGAAGATTTCAAGTCTTGCAGACCGGTTATTAGTGTAGATGGAACTCACTTGTACGGTAAGTACAAGGGTTGTTTGCTAATTGCTGTTTCCCCGGATGCGAATGGTTGCTTATTTCCTTTTGCATTTGCATTGGTTGATGGAGAGAGTATAAATACGTGGACATGGTTTATGACTTGCATCCGGTATTATGTCACCGATCGCACTGAGTTGTGTGTTATCTCGGATCGTCATGCTGGTATATTGTCTGCTATGGATTTGCAAAACGGAGCTTGGAACGAACCGAATGGATTTCATCGATATTGCATGCGTCATTTTGCCACAAATTTTTTTAGTAAATTTGGTAGCAAGGCATTGCACAAGAAGGCCAAAATTATAGCTTGTCAACACCAACCCAAAAAGTTCATGGCCAAACTCGCTGAACTTGAAACCGTCAATGTTGAGGCGGCTAATTGTTGAAAGAGAAGCCGGTTGAGAAATGGGCACTTTATGCAGATGCAGGTCGACGATATGGAATGATGACTACGAACCTGTCAGAATGCTTCAATTCAGTACTGAAAGGAGTCCGTAGTTTACCAGTAACTGCGATTGTTGAGACGATTTTTTTACGTCTCAACTCTTACTTTACTACTCGTCGACAGGAAGCTAGTAAGCTTTTATGTGAAGGGAAGATTTTTGCTAAAAGTGTACATGATTTGATTGATAGTCGCCGTGAAAGAGCAAATCAACATGTGGTTACAATGTTTCATCATCAGCCTGGAGTTTTTTCCGTCAAAACGGGTATACGCATGGTAAATGGAGAACGGAAGGGTGGGAACTTGCACACCGTGAATTTGGGTACGAAAACATGCACATGTATGAAGTTTCATCTATATCATATTCCCGGTTCTCATGTATTAGCAGCCTGTGCATATCGTGCAATCGATCACAAGCCTTATGTTGATAAATTTTACCTTATCACGTCATTAGCACAAACTTGGGCACCTGTGTTCAGTCCTATTCTAGATGAAGCATATTGGCCTACTATCGATGGTCCACGACTTGTACCAGATTCTAGTTTGTGACGTTCACGGAAAGGCCGGCCTAAATCCACGAGAATATGCAACGATATGGATGTGAGAGATAGTTCTAGCAGGGGTACAAGAATGAAATGTTCAAGGTGCGGGTTGGAAGGACACAACAAGCGTCGATGTACTAACAGAGCATCTCAAAACAATTAAAATATGATTCTGTGCTTCCTATTGTGTTTGTAAAATTTATTTCGAAATGAACACTTAGTTTGGATAGTTGTGGTTTGATGTTGTGAAGATAGTTGTGGTTTGTTGTTGAGAATGCTTGTTTCAATGAATCTGAAGATTGTTTCAAAGAATCTTGTGAAGTTTGTTGTGAAGAATGAAAGGAGTTGATTTGAGAAGATGATGTTGTTGTGTTGGTTAAAGGGAGAGGATTTGAAAGATGTTAAAACACTCAGCATCTGGCTGTAGCAAAAAAAATACTCAGCATCAAGACTCGGTCTTTCAAAGACCGAGTTTAATACAACTAGACTCGGTCTTTGAAAGACCGAGTCTTGTTGCTGAGTGTTTTTTTTTGCTATCAGACTCAAGACTCGGTCTTTCAAAGACCGAGTCTAGTTATATTAAGCTGGTCTTTGGAAGACCGAGTCTTGAGTTCAATAGACTCTGGAGTATGTTGAACTCAAGACTCGGTCTTTCAACGACCGAGCTTAATATAACTAGACTCGGTCTTTGAAAGACCGAGTCTTGAGTCTGATAGCAAAAAAAAACACTCAGCAATAAGACTCGGTCTTTCAAAGACCGAGTCTAGTTGTATTAAACTCGGTCTTTGAAAGACCGAGTCTTGATGCTGAGTGTTTTTTTTGCTACAGCCAGATGCTGATGAGTGTTTTAACATCTTTCACAACAACAACACAACAACAACATCATTAACCAACACAACAGCATCATTTTTCACAACCAACACAACAACATCATTTTCCACAAATAACAATAGTATAATCATTTACAACCATACATTCATTAATAAGTGAAATCAACATGAAAAAATTCATAGGAAATAAGATGAATTTCCACCGACACTTGCATATCTGAACGTGAACTCAGAACAATGCAATACATACATAACAATGATGTGTTTCAGAATTGTTCGCGCACTTCTAATTTCAACATCCAGTCATAAAACATACTGTAATTACATATATAACAAAAACATGGAAGGATCCAAGAGCAAAATCTGCGAACAAAGTGGAAACTAAACTTCAAGTCCTCCAGTTGATAGCTCAAATACACACTCATCGCTGATAGCTCAAATACACACTCATCTCCAACCTTCAAGTCATTGTCGCGTGCAAAAGTCCTCAAGTTGCCACAAAATTCTTCTCAACCACATCAAAACAACAAATTCTCTACCACAAATTCTTCTAGAAATTCTACCACAACAAACACCACATCTCTACCACAAATTCTTCTCTACCACATCTCTACTACATCTACAATGTTGTTAATATCATCTACCAACTTCAAACTAACTAAAGATCGCAACCACATCGACAATATTAATAACTAAGAACATTTCAAAAAAAAAAAATCAAACTAACTAGAGATATTACAACACCTACCAAAGTACTAAAAAAAATACTACAACAACCTAACATCAACATAACATAAAAATTCAAGGGTCAGGTGTGAAGAAGTTGGGGGGTTTTCGTTGTCGTCTACGGCGTTGTGGAGTTGCCTGTGTGAGTGCGGACAACAGGATCTCCTGCTCTTCTTGAATCTCATCCCCAACGTCTTGTTGTTCATCATCCCCTTCAATATCAGGCTCTGCTTCTTCTTCGTGTTCCGAATCACTTTGAGGTTGAGGTGGGGGCCTATGAACAACTCTCTTTCGTCGTTGACCAGTACGGCCGCTGGTTCGATGTGTGGGGGTCCTCAGTATTGCATCTAATGTTGCGCCCTTCCCCACAAGATCAGCTTGTGCACGGTAACACGATAACATCTCCCGTACTGTACCCTTTGCCTGATCGGTGATGTTGTTATTCAACATAGAAATACATTTCTTGGCAAGGGACCAAATCTGGATCAACTGAGAAACATGAAAAGTTGAATTAGATGCACATACATATATAAAAACATATTGATATATAAACTTTGAAACTTTAAAACGAAACATTAAAACTTACAAAGCCACGAACAGTGGATCCCTTTGGTTGGTACATCGGCAACCTCACGAAATGTTCATCTGCTAGTTCGGTGCCTGGGCGACAGATCGGTACAACGACTCCAGCAGGAGTCTGCAACGGTGGGGAAATAAACCGTCTAGTGACTCTCTCGTACCAAGACATGTACACCCCATGCAACGAAAGGTCAAAGGGTGGAATGTCACCGATGATTTCTTCGAAACGGTGAACATTCCATCTCTGAACGTAATCGAAGAAGCAAGTGGCCCAGTTGTGTCCGGGTGTACGGCCCATTCCAGTGATGTTATGCATCTCGGCATTGAATGGCGTGGCAACTGGAATCCCCTGGTGAAGACCAAACTGGCGTAACACCCTATCGGGGTAGTAAAACTCAACAACCCCAAAGTTGATTAGCGGTGCTTTCGTGAGCCACAAATTATGCCTGAACGTGCAGATAGGTGGCAGTCGAATCAGTTGCTCCTCTGTGTAAGGGGTCCACACCACACAGTCAGCGGCCAACCTATCGAGCTCATCGCGGTAGTACGTCAAGCACATGTTGGGGTTGGCTGTCCATGTCAGTTTTCCTGTCCAGTACACACCGATCGGAGGTAGCATGTCAATATCTTCAGGAAGCACTCTCCAATGTTGAGATTGGATCCGTACTACGGGCCGACCTACGTGAATCCGCTCCCAACTCTATATCTGCAGTAAAATTAGAGGTCCATTCATCTGGTTCGAACCTATACTGCACAGACACAGACTCCGATACAGTGACAATAGTATTGCACTGCCCCAACTGTAACGGCTAACCCTACCTAGATCGGCGATTAAGGGCAAGAACATCAGTGCTACGGTATTCCCGGTCGAATTTGGAAACAAGACCGTGCCAAATAGCGTTAGAATATATGCCCTACAATAGCACTCCACCTCCGCTGCAGTTGAACCGTCATTCAATCTATCTTTAAACGTGTCCTTCAACCACTTTAGACGGATAAATTTCCCATTTATCGCACCGGCTTCCACTTCAACCCCTAAGTACTCCTCCACTATATACACTGGGTCGAAGTCCATCGATCCTGTGACTACCTCTCCATCGATTGGAAGTCCGGTTAGTATGGCAACGTCTTGTAGAGTCACCGTCATCTCCCCGACAGGCAGGTGAAATGAGTGTATCTCGGGCCTCCATCTTTCAAGCAGTGCTTCCAAAAGTGGACGATCGCACTTGATGGATGTCATCCTAGCAATACCGTAGAACCCACAATCTCTAAGTATCTCGTGTATACGTGGGTGCACAGGTAGCGGATGACCAGTCCTAAAGCGGCACTCCGTAGCCTCGCCGTTCCAAACATACTGCGATCGATGCATCGGCTGGAGAGTGAGGAGTGAAGGGTCGAGTGGTCCGGGGCCTCCAGAAGGGATATATGACGACGAAGGGACTGAAGAGGAAGTGCCCGCCTCATTTGGATTGAATTCAACCTACATAACAATAACATTTACATCAATAGACCGAAATGTAATACAATTCTATTAGAATCAACATTTAATTACTTACATTAGTAGCCTCGGTAGGAGCACGACCACGACCACGACCACGATCACGTCCACCTTGAGTACGTGCTCTATCGCCACGTGGAGGTCTACTACTTTCTCCTACCTCCATGTTACCCCTTGTGCGTGCCATTTACAATAGACTACAAATCCTACAACATCAATAAAAATGTTATTAACTATACATAACCTAGATATAAAAACAAATTCTATATAACAATGCCGTTGATTCTCTAATTTTAGGGAAAAACTAGAGTATAACAAATTCAACAAATTCTATACATAACCTAGATTCTATAAAATTCTAAAAAACTTGATTCAACACATACTATATGGAATTCTATACAAAATTGATTCAACAACAAAATTCTATTCAACAAGGTTATTGAACTCTTTCAACTTTTTCAACAAAATTCTATACAAAATTGAACTCTTTCAACAAAATTTCTTTCAACTCTTTCAACAAAATTCTGTTCATTCCAACTTCAACTCTTTCAACTCTTTCTTTTTGAACAAAATTAATACTAAAAATAACATCAATAACTACTCTACATTGTCAACAATAAGTCAAATTCAACTAATGAACTTCACAATAGCATCAACACTAACACAAATTTTGCTTAGCAAAAGCTTAAGAAATATACCTTACAAGTAGGAGAATCCAAAGACGAAGACGAAATTGGCGAGAAGAGCAAGATCCTACAACCGAAATCTTCCAATTTTGGGTATTCGGGGTTTAGGGTTTTAAGAAATAATCGATTTTGGGGAATAGGATTGGGGAAAATTGAAATTGGATTAGAGAGTAATTGGTTTTGGGAAGTTTAACGATCGATTAAGGGAGTAATCGAACTAAAAAGTAGCGAGTGCGACGAATTCGTTGAGGGACAGAGCGAAAAGAAAAAAACAATCAAAAGTCAAGAAGAAGAAGAAAGGGGATCTGCGTTGTTAAAGAGTCCAAGACTCGGTCTTTCAAAGATCGAGTCTAGTGCAAATAGAGTCGTTCTTTGAAAGACCGAGTCTTGGTTTTTGATTTTTCAAAGCGCAAGACTCGGTCTTTCAAAGACCGAGTCTATTTGCACTAGACTCGGTCTTTGAAAGACCGAGTAGGACGCTTTGGGAAATAAAAAAAAAGTAGGGCGGTTTGGGAAAAGCTTTGCAAAAAAGGGTCATTTTGGGAAAAAATTCAAATTTTTCTCTCATACATGATCGGTGGCAAGGACGCTCGGATTGCATTTTCGAACTAGGAGAGGGCTTCGGCGACTTGACACGTGGCAGTCAACGGTTGACAGTTGACTTTTTTGACAAAATTTTATCTTATTACATGATCGGTGGCAAGAACGCTCGGATTGCATTTTTGAACTAGGAGAGGGCTTCGGCAACTTGACACGTGGCAGTCAACAGTTGACCGTTGACTTTTTGACAAAATTTTCTCTTATTACATGATCGGTGGCAAGAACGCTTGGATTGCATTTCCGAACCAGGAGAGGGGTTTGGCAACCTGACACGTGGTAGTCAACGGTTGACCGTTGACACAGTCAACGTTGACCGTTGACTTTCTCCTTTTGCTCTAATCACCACCGTTTTTTCTCTAATTTGAGCTTCGGTGGCAAGAACGCTCGGCGAGGCGTGCCTAATTCCAAGTGAGATGTTTTTCTCACGTTTGAGCATCGGTGCCAAAAACACTCGACGAAGCGTGCCGAAGTCCAAGTGAGAGTTTTTTCTTACGTTTGAGCGTCGGTGACAAGAATGCTCGACGAGACGTGCCGAAGTCCAAGTGAGATGTTTTTCTCACATTTGAGCGTCGGTGCCAAGAACGCTCGGCGAGGCGTGCCGAAGTCCAAGTGAGATGTTTTTCTTACGTTTGAGCGTCGGTGCCAAGAACGCTCAGCGACGTGTGCCAAAGTCTAGGGAGAGTTCTTCTCGATGTTCCCAGTGCTACGGAGGTCGAATCGGGGCGTATGACCCCTTATTTCGAAGCTATTTCGAAGATCTACAAGTTCTTTTCTGAGATGAGTTAGAGAATCCTTCTTCTCCAAGGACAAGATAGTCTCGCAACATCTTCGTCTTTGCGAGGTTGAGAAGAACTTTGCATGGCTCTAGGGGAAGCCCATTCTTGGAGGACAAGTTTGAGAAGCACCTCTCGGGAAGAGTTTTAGCTCTAAGAGAGAGCCGCTCGGGGAGTGAGCGAACCGAAGAGCTTGGCTCTAAGAGAGAGCCATTTGGGAGACAAGTTTGAGGAGCAACTCTTGGATAGAGTTGTGCTCCGAACTCGTTGTGAAGAGGTCCGCTTTGGAGGCGAGCGGAGTGAAGAGCTTGGCTCTAGAAGAGAGTCATTTGGGAGACAAGTTTGAGGAGCAACTCTAGGAGAGGGTTGTGAGCTTCGAACTCGTTGTTTAAGAGAGATTCAATGGTTGTGGGAGCAGTTCCAAATGGCGAACCACTTCTTACCCGCTTATGAGCGAGTAATTTGAAGCGGAATCGAGCCAAGTGTTGGACTCCGAACTCGCCGTTTAAGAGAGATTCAACGGTTGTGGGAGCAGTTTCGAATGACGAACCACTTCTTACCCGCTTATGAGTAAGTAATTTAAAGCAGAATCGAGCCAAGTGTTTGACTCCGAACTCGTTGTTTAAGAGAGATTCAATGGTTGTGGGAGCAGTTCCGAATGGCAAACCACCTCTTACCCGCTTATGAGTGAGTAATTTGAAGCGGAATCGAGCCAAATGTTGGACTCCGAACTCGTTGTTATAGGGGGTTAACGAGGGGTAGGAGCAATTCCGAATGGTGAGCTGCCCTGCCCTTGCTTGTTTGCAAGCGGCTAAAGCAACGTCGAACCAAGCATTGGACTCCAAACTCATTTTTTGAGCTTAGTAAGTTGCGGGAGCAGCCATGTAGGAGAAGCTGGATTCTGAACTTACCATTTAACAAGTCGTAGATGTGACTCGGAGAGATAGAGATGAAGCAAGAGCAATAATTTTGAATGAAAAAATATAAAGTTTTATTGAGATAAACTAAGTGGCCGCTTCAATAGGGCGAACCATTATTACATGCTATTCGCCGGGCTACAAGCATCGGCCTTATTGAAAATCAAGATCCTACTTCTATGATAAGGTGAAGACCTCTTGGGAGGAGCTGGGTTCTCCCTCGATTGGACCTCCTTGGATGAGGTGGAAGATGGCCCCAGGTTCTAAGTCTTGAAGCTCGGCGGGCCTTTCGGTTCGTTTGTAGGCTCCTCAGGGGGGAGCTCGGCCCCATCTTTTTGGACGAACTTGGTCAGGTGTCCCCGCTGTATGAGTTCTTCATCTCCTTCTTGAGAGCCCGACAATCATCCGTGTCATGACCGTGGTCCCTGTGAAAGCGGCACCACTTATCCTTGTTCCTCTTCTTGCCAGGTGTATTCATTCTAGAGAGAGCGCGGAGTAGTCCTTCCTTGTCCACCTCCATAAGAACTTCTGATATATTAGCAATGAGGGGGGTGAACTTCTCAAAACGAGGAGTCAGGCGGTGCTGGCCATTGCCGTCCTTCTGGAATTTTTGGGACCCCTCTTCGCTCATATATTTTCGTTTGTTCCCGGAAAATGATTCTTCAAGAGTAGGGGGGTTGAGAGACTCTTCCACTCATATGTACTTCTCCACCCTAAGTAGGAGTTCTGAGAAGTCCCGAGGAGGCTTCTTGGCAAGGGACGCCTTGAGGCGAGCATCGGTGACGTTGTGCTCGAATGTTGTAGAGGCTACTGATTGGTTGAGGGAGAGAATGGACCGGGTTTCGGCAGTGAAGCGTCGAACGTAATCCCTTAGGCGTTCACCCTTTTCTTGGTTGAGGGTCACCAGAGATACACTTGTTTTCTCGGCCCGACGGCTACTCACGAAATGAGTAAGGAAGACCCCTTTGAACTGATCAAATGAGAAGATGGAGGTCGGGGCGAGTCGAGAGTACCATTCTCTCGCAGACCCCTTCAGTGTGGCAGGGAAGATCTTGCAAAGGAGGGCGTCTGAAGCCTGGTAGATCATCATGATTGTTTTGAAACTCTCTATGTGATACGCGGGGTCTGACTCCCCGGTATACGACTCGAAGTGAGGCGGCTTGAAGTTTTCTGGGATGGGGGCCTCCATAATGGTGCGGGAGAATGGAGGTCTGCTCGGGCGGAGGTTTATTGCCCGTTGCTCTCCTTCCTTGTCAATTCGGTCGAGGCACTTCTCCATCTTATGGAGACGGCGGTAGACTGAGTCTTCTCTTTGATCATATCTTGCCGAGCCCCGGGACTCATCTTCGTACGAGGGTGGACTGGGGCTGCGGCGATGGTAGCTTGGAGATGGATGAGGACTGGGAGTGTGAAGGCGGTGGCTCCTAGCTAGCTCTTGGGTTGGTGGCCTCTGGTCATTATTTGGGGCGATATTGAGGGCCCGTAAGACTGCCGCTTGGAAGTCTTGAAGTTCCGCCCTTGTAACTGGTGCCTCTCCAGCTTGGCGGTCCCTATGTGTGGCTCGGCTTACTGGAGAATGAGTTCTCCGCCGATGACGCTGAGGGGACTCTCTTCGCCTCCTCGGGGGAGGGGATCTTCTGGTCCTCGGTCGGTGGAGGGTCCGGACTCTTGAGGCCCCAGGGTGCTCAGGTTGATGGACTCCCGCAAGGGCTCGCCATCCATTCAGGCGAGTTCGGAGGTCGACCCCCTTTTGGTAGTCGGCAATCACTTGATGAAGATCCCACTCGGGAGGGCTTCGAGAAGCTATAGATTCAACTGAAGGATTGGGACCCGCGACATGGTCATGAGGAGGATGTTACTTCGGACGACTCTGACGGGAGCCCCCCTGGGCAGCCCCCCGAGACCCTGGAGGGGTCTGTTGAGGAGGAGCACCTTGAGCTGGAGGAGGGAGAGAAGGAAGAGAAGTGGTTCTTCGGCTAGAGATCGCTGCCTTCCCCTTCTGTTTTGGATGCATCACTTGAAACTAGTCTTGCTGATGAAGTTAGGTCGGGTTGCTTCTTCGTTTCCCACAGACGGTGCCAATCTGTTGCTGCTGATTTTGGTATGAGAGCAAATAGATGAATTTATGGATTCTGGGAGAAAATAATAAAGCAAACCTGTTGACCTATTGACCTTCACCAACTTATTGACTTGGTCTCTTACCGTTGCTGCGAACCTGCAAAAAGTGCGAAACACTGGGGTTAATCCCAACGACGCACCCTCCGACGCTCTAGTCAGTAATTAGAAAGATTATTAAAGAGCTTTGATTGGCAAAAGATTGATTACCTGATAACAGTGAGGGAGGGGGGTATTTATAGCCGCTTTAGGAACCAGTTTCACGATAAGATCAAATCCCTACTTCCAAGTGGATGGATAGAAGTGATCATGACCGTTGATTAAGGACAATCATAAACCCTAATTCTATCCAGCTGGACCGGGTTTCTTACGGGTTGGAACCCGTACCCAGTAAGACGGATCCGTTTATGGGTTATTGGGCTTTTGGAAAAAGGCCCAGTTCCCATTTCAGACCCGTTTGTAGATGAAATTACCATTTTACCCCCGAGCTTTGAGATTCGCGCCCGATTTGAACGGTCCCGATTTAATCCCATTTTTAGCCATTTCACGTATAAAGCTAGCTTCTATAAATTTCTCAAATGCGTTTCCTGAAAGATTTTTCCTAAATTCTACTATTAGTGAGGCCTTTACCCATTCTTCTATTATTCTATCTACGTCTTTTACGCAGTCTAGATCTAGAAATTCTCCATTTTTTGCTATTCCTTTTTCGTAGTGTTCTGTAGATTCATATTTTGGGGGTTTCTTTTTCTTTGTCTCTTCCTAACTTATTATTTTTTGTGTTTTTCCATTTCTATGGCAATTGATAAGGTCTTCTGTTCGGAGGTGGTCTTCAGAGTTCGTATATGTCAGTTTGAGTTTCTGTAGGTTTTGCTATAATCTTTTCTTTATCTTGATCCATTTTTATTTCTTCATTCGTTATATCTATGTTTTTTAAGGCTTCCTCTATTTTCACTAAATTGGGATTGACCATTAAATCTTCTATTTCTAAAATATTTATATTAAGTTTTGTTATAACTTCTAACTCTTTCATACCTTCTTCCATTATGCCTAATTCATCCTCTGTGTCTTCAGTTAAATATCTACATAGTTCTTTTATATTCTTATTTATGATTTTAAAATCCTTTCTTATAATTCTTACAAACTCAGGACCATTGCAATTTTCTTCCAACTCTTGTATGTTTATCATATAAATTTCTGGTCCTATATTTGGATTTAATCTTACTGGTTTATTAACCATACTTAGCCTAATATTCTGTATGCTAGTAGGTGTTGGTAATACCAACCTGCTTCTTCATTTTTATAATCTAATTCCTTGTATGCTATATCGTTTTGTATTTCTTTATGTGTTTTTTTGGTTATTTTACTTATTATTAACAAATATTCTGATATTTTCCTATCAGTTATATGTTTTCTTTGTGTTAACCTTCTATCAATGTATTTAATTTTAAATTTTGAGAGATTTTTAAATCTTAATTTCTTTATTTTCAGTGAAATATACAGTTTTTAAATTGGGTAGTGAGATATATAAATTTTTAGTTTTAATATTGTGTAAATAATTCTAAAGTTAGGGTCTTTCTTACAAAATTACTTCTAATTGTTCTATTTTTATAGATAGTTTGGAGGGTGTCCTATATTTGTAAATATTTTCTAAAAAATTCCTATTTCCGAAATTTACTCTCTGGCTTTCCCCACAACAATTTGTGCATCTGACACCAATTTCCAAATATTATCAGCCTCCCTCTGCAATGCCAGGATTAGATTCATGAATGGGCCCATCTATATATTATGGATGGTCAATTAAGGAATTTGGCCCAGGAAAAGGCCCAGGAAAAGGCCCAAAGTAAATAGCAGAAATGTAGCATAGTTTAGGGCCCATAATGTGAAAAGAAAATATGAGGATGAACTAAGTGGGCCCATCCAACTGTTCGTACGCATAATCTACAAATCTAGCCAGTTGAGTTGCCAATGACAATTATATTCTCGATCACTAGAATGCACATGTGTTACACGTAAAAATGTGCTAGGGAGTAGGGAGACTAATGTTTTATTGGCATGATTGGTCTGATTGGTCGATTAATTACTATGTTCAAAGTAAGACAAAGAAGATTGAAGACCTTCACCAATTTTTAGCTACAAATTATTCATATACCATCCACACACTTTCTTTTTGGAGATGTATATCAGTATATAGCATGTACATTGCACGTGTAAATTTAGTTTTCCATTTGTTAATTGGCTCACAATCTATATACATCACAAAACCATGCACAATTTTCAGTTTTCCCCATCTCCACTGCTACAACCTCTCTCTAGAGTAGTGACTAGTTCGTAGTGCATTCATAAGACTCGCTGCTACTAACTTTGTAGCATTTATGCTTATTTGACATCTAAAATTAGAATAGAAGTGCTAAATGTCCAAGTAGTTTTGGTACGGTGGCAGGGGTTTTTACACCAATTTCACAATTTGAGTGAGATTCAAGTAATTAATTGTTTAAGTAGTGATTACATGTTAAGTAGATGTATCTCAATACACAGGAGAGCGACCTCTTAGGAGTCAATGAGTAATCTTTATTTCCGCTTGTAAAACTGTTAGATATTGTAATATATATTTAGTCCCATATCGAGTTATGCATCAGTTTAGTATTTGGATTCCTCCTATATATAGGAGACATCGTACTCAGTTATAATCAATCAATAATAAAGTATTCCTTTCTACCCCTAATTCTAACATAGTATCAGAGCTTTCTTTCTCCCTCACTAATTCCTAATCCTAATTAAGAAAATTTCTTGCTGACTTCCCCAACAGCAGGAGCCAACAACTCGAGCGGCGTCAACTCCGGCAACTCTACCAACAACAAACAACAACTCCCGACTCTCTCTTCTCCGACAACCCTACCACAACACCTGGTGACACCACCACAACCACAACATCTGGGACTCCTCCCCCACCCCGCCCCCCCTCCTCCTCAAACAACCCACAAACCCTAATATCCAAATCCACAACATCTTAACCTAAATCCCCTCTCTAGATTGCCACAACATCTGCTCCCCTTCAACTCCCATCTCCGATGCCCCTTCCACCCCTCAATGAACTCATCCTGACAACACCACCACTATCTCCTGAAACCTAAACCTCCACACCTCCAAAACCAGCTATTTATTGAACCCTAGCCATCTTCCTGGCTCCTGCAACCCCCAAATCGAAACCCTATTCCACCTTCTTCATACCCATTTTCTTATACCCAAAACCCACAACCCAAAACCTGATATCCAAACCCAAAACCCAATATTCAAACCCAACCCTCTTCTTGTTTGTTGCTGCCATCACAGTCGTTTCCGCCGCCGTCGCTGCCATCGCTAGTCGTCCAGAAAAAGGTCCAAAAAAAAATAATTTGCAGGTACTTCTTCAACGAAAACCCAGTATCTTTCCTTCTCCACTGACTCTTCCCTCTCCCTCACATTTTGGTCCTCATCCAGATTTAGACAGCAGCAGTGCCGCCTTCATCCTCATTTTGCACCCCTTCTTCCAACACAGGCAGCACCATCCAATTCTCTATTCCGATCCCGGCACCAGCAACATCTCCGTTCTTATTTTGATCCCTGCCTTGACGACACCGGTCTCATACCTCCTCGCCGCACTTCTTCCATTACATACTGACTGAGTTCATCTTCTGCATCGCATCGCGAAAACTGGACTACCAGCTTTTGGGTCAGTCTGTCACTGCTAGTCCATCTGCCCTTGCATTCTCTATTACTCCTGGTATGAATTCTTTATGGATTTTAGATTTTGGTGCACCACATCATCTCACTTGTAATTATCCACTGCTCACCACCAGCACTGCACTTCCCTCTCACTCTCCATCCCTACACACTGTCGATGTCTCACAACTTCTCATTACGCACTCAGGGTCTATTAGCTCTCATACCCTCACATTGCCATATGTTCTTTATGCTCCTCATCTATCCATGAACCTTATTTCCATTAGTGCGCTATGTGATAGTGGTCTTGTCGTTACGTTTGATTCTTTAGGTTGTTCAATTACTGATTCACTTACTGGGCAGGAGTTTGGGTGTGCTAGTCAGCAGAGTCGTCTATATCATCTAGATTTTCTCCATGCCTATAAACCTCATCATAATTTTTCTAGTGCTGTGTTCTCTGATGCTGATGTGTGGTACAGACGTTTAGGGCATATTAATCAGTCTCGGCTCAAGACTTTAGCACCTAGTGGGGCCCTTGATCCTCTTTCTTTTACTTATTTGTCTGGCTGTCAGGGTTGTCATTTGGCCAAACACATAGCGCTCCCTTTTAATCACAAAATTATTTCTCAAACCACCCATCCTTTTCAACTTCTTCACTCTGACATATGGGGACCATCTTCCACACATTCTCACAAAGGTTATCTCTATTATGTTAGTTTCATAAATGACTTTACTAGATACACATGGGTGTTTCTTATGTGCCAACGCTCTGAGATACCTGATATTTATCAGTTCTTTATGAATATGATTCACACTCAGTTTGGTGTATGTATCAAAACCTTTCGATCAGATGGTGCTTGTGAGTACACTTTCGCTGCTATGAGATCGATCCTTCACTCTCATTGTACACTCTTGTAACAATCATGCCTTCACACGCATGAGAAGAATAGTGTAGTTGAACGCAAGCATCGTCACATCCTTGAGACAGTTTGCACATTTGTACTCTTCTCTTATGTTCCCCATTCTTTCTGGACTGAAGCTGTCATGACGTCAGTCAGTCTCATTAACATCACTCCCTCGTCTGCCCTATCTGACACATCTCTTTATAAGGCCCTTCGTCAATCACCACCGGACTACAGTATGCTCTGTATTTTTGGGTGAACCTTTTATGTCTTTCTTCCTCTCACTGAGCGCACGAAGCTCACCGCTTGATCCACTAAGTGTGTTCACCTAGGGCTTAGTCCAGAACATAAAGGGTATCTTTGTTTTGATCCTGTGGCAGGTCGTGTTTGTATTTCCCACCATGTCTCCTTTGTGGAAAACTCTCCCTATTACTTGACATCTCCTGAGAATGTTAGTTTTCTCAATTCCCCAGTTGTTGAGACTATCTCTTTGGTCATACCTTCACGCATTCCATATGATCCTACTCCTTTGACTCATTTCTCATCTCCTACTGACGTTCCACCTATTGTTCTTCTTACGAATAATCCACCTGCATCCCCACAGCATCCTACATCTTCACCATCTGCATCCCCACAGCTGCATTCACCTACTCCACCTATCTCCCCTCTACACACTGCCCATCTACCACTGGTCCGTCAGTCTACACGTTCTACCTCAGGCATCCCCTGGCATGTTACACACCTGATATCATCGGTCCTTCTAACCAGTTTGGCTTTGCCACCTTTCTTTCATATTCACCAAAGTTTCATACATATCTTACTGCTATACACTCTACACGTGATCCCAAAACTTATCAGAAAGCTATTCGATATCCCGAGTGGCAGGAAACTATTGCGGAGGAGTTCAGTGCATTTGATCAAACTAGCATTTGGGATATTGTTCCACTGCATGTGGGCGTTCAGCCTGTTAGCTGTAAGTGGATCTTCAAGGTCAAATATCGACCTGATGGCTCCATTGAGCGGCATAAGACACGTTTAGTTGCCGAAGAATTTACTCAAGAGTTTGATATTGATTATGATGAGACTTTTGTCCCGGTTACACAGATGGCTACAGTTCACACTCTTCTTGTCGTTGCCACCGTTCGTCAGTGGCCGTTATACCAGATGGACGTGAAGAATGCCTTTCTTCATGGCACCTGTAACATCCCTATAGAAATCTCTATAGGACAACTACCAATTCCACCATATTATATATATATATATATATATATATATGGCAAATGCTCGGTTGAAAACGGGTTTGTTTTCCAACCGGGTTGGAAAACACGATTCTGGGCCGTTGGATCGCTCATGATCTTGATCAACGGCCCAGATTCTCTCCACTCTGATCGGTTTGGTTTCTTAGTGTTTTAGCGAAGGGGTATTTTTGGTACTTCACGCCAAAAAATGCTTCAGTTTTTTGGCGTGAAGTTTTTTTTGTCGTAAAAATCAGTTAGGCCGTTGTTGGGAATAACGACCTACGTTGTTAAAAAAAAATCAACCTTGGCCGTTATTTTTAACAATGGCCAAGGTATGTACAAGTATTTTTCCAAACACTTGTACATACCCAGATCTCCCTCACTTCGTCTTCGTCACAAACTCTCTCTCTCTTTCTCTTGAGCTCCCGAAACCCATTCTCAAACCGTAGTTCTCTCTCCAAACTCCTTTTGTCGATCTCCTTGCCTTTTTGATCTTCCCCTCTTGTCGAAGCCTCCCTATCTGTCTGTCCCTCTCCCTCTCCCGAATACCCCAAATCCTAACCTAACCCGATATCCCAAATCACCTGAACCCTAGCACAAATTCTCCAATGCCCTAGCCTCTACAACTTGTTCGCCTACAACAACGGCTTCTCACATCTTCGCCAACTCTCCCTCTCTCTTTTTGGACTAGGTATTTACTTAATCACAATTTACTATAATGAACTATGTTAATTTATTAAATTTTTTTCCCAATTTTTGAGTTTGATTCTTGTATTATGCGTAGTAGTCTATAATTTAGAGAGTATACAATTAGCTCGGATCATGTATGTTGTATATATTTTGTTGACATTTTTGTACATGTAGTGTTAGTTGTAGTTGTGGAATATAGGAAAACCAAACAAACAAGATCTAAAAATTTCCAAATTTTACGAATAGGTCGGACTCACCGCGTAGAAGGTAACGGAACTTGTAGAGGCGGTTTCCGTCTCACGGTTTGCAAGATACGTCCATTTACCACTTTTATTTAATAAAATAGATATAAAGCGATACACGGCCGTATCTTTCAAACCGAGAGTCAGAACTGACCTCTGCAAGTTCCGTTGGCTTGTGTTTGGTGTGCCAGACTTGACGGCCAAATTTAGGAATTTTTTCATCTCGTTTGTATTGTTTTGACGCTTATATAAAAAAATTTCAATCTACCTCGGAACTTTTATAGTACGTTCTCAACAGAAAAATGCTTAAACGAAGTCCAAAAAATACGAAACTGTGTGAGTAGGTTGGGCTAACCATTCACAACCCAATGCAACTTGTATTTGCGAGTTCCGACCCACGGTTTGCGAGATACGTCAATGTATCGCTTTCCGCTCTTTTTTCAAGAGTGAAAGCGATACACGGCCGTATTATTCAAACCGTGGGTCGGAACTCGCTTCTACAAGTTGCGTTGGCTTGTGTTTGGTGTGCCAGAATTGATGGCCAAATTTAGAAATTTTTGCAACTCGTTTGTGTTATTTTGACGCGTACATGTATAAACTTCAATATACCTCTTCACTTATTTTGTACGGTCTCAATAGAAAAAAGTTTAAACGAACTCAAAAAAATACAAAACTGTGCTAGTAGGTTGGGCTAACCATTCAAAACTCAATGCAACTTGTATTTACGAGTTCCGACCCACAGTTTGCGAGATACGTCAATGTATCGCTTTCCGCTCTTTTTTCAAGACTGAAAGCGATACACGGCCGTATCTTTCAAACCGTGGGTCGGAACTGGCTTCTACAAGTTGCGTTGGCGTGTGTTTGGTGTGCCAGATTTGACGGCCAAATTTTGGAATTTTTGCATCTCGTTTGTGTTGTTTTGACGCGTATATGAAAAAAAATTCAATATACCTCAGAACTTTTTTAGTATGGTCTCAATAAAAAAATACTTAAACGAAGTCCAAAAAATAGGGTGTTGTGCTAGTAAGTTGGGCTAACCATTCACAACCCAATGCAACTTGTATTTGCGAGTTCCGACCCATGGTTTGCGTGTTACGTCATTGTATCGCTTTCCGCTCTTTTTTCAAGACTGAAAGCGATACATTGCCGTATCTTTCAAACTGTGGGTCAGAACTCGTTTATACAAGTTGCGTTAGCTTGTGTTTGGAGTGCCAGACTTGACGTCGAGATTTTGGAATTTTTGCATGTTGTTTGTGTTGTTTTGACGCGTACAAGCGAACTTTTGAAATTTTTGCATCTCGTTGGCTTGTGTTTGCTTTTTTTTGGTGAATAATTTCTTTTATATATGTGAACTTTCTTACGGAGAAATGGCTAGAACGATGGGAATCAGAAGGACATCTAGGGATGCTCGGGGGAAATATTCCACAGAAGTAAGAGAACTATTAGTTTGTATTGTGCATTTTGTATTTAGTGATATTGTGCCTCCACTAATAATAATTGTGTTTTGTGTTCGTGTAGGTTGGTGCATCCTCTTTGATGGCACCACTTCGTGGTCCAGGACCAAGATATACCGGTGAACTGACCTTGCAAGACTGCTACAGAGCCGCAGCAGTGTGGGACGACGCGGAGGTGTAATTTCCGTACCCACGAGACCATGCCGGTGCACCCACGTATTGTCGAGTACCTAGTTCCGGCCGATTTCTACGGAATCAGCATGATGGGTCAGGTTAAACTCGACCGAGCACTTCTCTCAACACTCGTGGAGTAATGGAGGCCAGAGTCGCACACATTCCATCTACCGGTCGGAAAGATGACGGTGACGCTACAGGATATAGTGATGATTTTCGGTTTTCCAATAGATGGATTGGCCGTGACGGGTAATATAAACTTTGATAAAACAGAGCTATGTAATCAACTCCTCGGTACAGAGTTTGATGAGGAGGCCACAGAAAATAAGGATATTTTTGTCGGACAATCAATCTGACTATCTTGGTTGAAGGGACGTTTTGAAGGGACATTGACCGATGCATCGTCCGACCACTATGTACAGTCCTACACCAGAGGGTACATTCTATCGGTGCTCGAAGGGGTTCTCTTGCCTAACTCGTCCAGAAATATGGTGCACCTCATGTATCTACAATTGCTCGCCGACCTAGGCTTAGTTGGTCGGTACAGTTGGAGAAATTGCGCATTGGCAACGCTATACAGGTTGTTGTGTTCGTAGCGCTAGATAGGACCGAGATGACCGGTCCGATGGTTTTGTTACAGATTTGGTCATGGGAGCGACTGCACATGGGTCGTCCCCGAATTAGGAGACCGGCGGTCGGTTAGATGGCCGAACCACCAAATCCTGATATGTTAGCACACTTAGGGGTATATTGGGCAGGTAGTCGGAGTTACAAAGATAACCCAAAAGGTGTACTAACGTACTACAGAGACGAGCTCGACCAACTACGAGAAGAGTTCGTGATTTGGGTGCCGTATACACCCGAGCGGGTTGGAAGACTACCACCGATGTGCACGACCGGGTCGCAGTTGTGGATGACGACGGCTCCAATCATCAACTTTTGAATAGTGGAGCATCCGCGGCCGGAGAGAGTCCTTCGGCAGTTCGGTCTTCAACAAGATAGTCCCTCAAGTTGCGGAAACCTATACGACCATGAGTTACATGCCGTTAGGGGTACCGATCGCATGCCTACTCATGATTGGACAGATTTCCATCGTGTTTACATTGCAGAATGGAACGAGCGATGGTTTGAACTTGTAATTGTTAATGTTTCAGAGTAAGATGGCAAGCTGCAAGAAAAGTGCATGCAATGGTACAGACCAATTACACGTTTGTACATCTCTCCCGATACAGAACTACCTGCTGGTGTTCAACGAGTAATTGAAGAGAGGGAGATTGAACCACCACCCGCCTATTCTAGTTCACAACCCATGTTCCAACCGAAGGCCTCAGCTATACGTACAGTGGTGAGTATAATGTTCAAATTTTGTTGAATGTTCGTTATATTTAAAGTTATTAGATTGTTTACTTTTCCGAATGTGTTTAATTATTATTATTATTATTATTATTATTATTATTATTATTATTATTATTATTATTATTATTATTATTATTTGGTTTGTTGTTTCAGATTGATAATACGATGGACATGACAAAAAAATGCTCGGAGGTAATCAAAAGTAATGCGGGCACGACTATGAAAAAGTTCGCTCAGAGGATGCTCTCTTCATGTCGTACCAATTTGGATATTTTGGGAGAGGGTGAACGTTTGGATAGAGCATTAAGCTCACCGAGAGGGCGACGTAAGAGCGTGAGGGGTAGGCCAGCTGCAGTGTTGGGGCAACAATGGGAACAACAACTCAGAGAACAACAAGGGACATCTTTACCTCCACCTGAAGAATAAGAGCAACAAGATGAGAATGAAGAAAGGGTTGTTGGAGACGTACAAGAGGAGGGAGAAGAAGAAGAAATGCCTGAGGCGTCATCCCCGCTCTAGCGACGAAATTCTGCTCGGAAGAGGCGAGCACCACAACCGTACACGCCTGGTTCTTAGCTGATACCATATACAATTTGTTTGTTGTAGTATTTTATTCAAATTTTGTTTTTTTTCCTGTTGTAACTTAATATGTGATAATTCTTGTTCGTAAGTTTAAGTGTTGTTGATGTTGTTGTTATTATTTGGTAATAGTCAATTATGTTGGTGATTTTGGTGGCCGTACATAGAAATTGATTTGGAGAGTGTAGGTGATGGAAAAGTGTTTGCAAATTTGGGGGTGATTCAATTGTAGCAGCTGTAGCTGCTGTTGGAGTTGTAGATTTTTTTTAAAAACCTAGGCCGTTGTTATGTTGTTTGTTGAAATTTTTTTCCTTCAATAACTTTCTGCGTATTGGAGCAACAAGTCAGAGAGCAAGATCCTCATTTTTTGAAACCTTAGGCCATTGTCTCTAACAACAGCCTAGGTTGTAGGACAAAAGTTCAAATTTTTGGGGTGCTCTCTGACTTGGACAAGTAAAAAAGAGCAACAAGTCAGAAAGCAACACCCAATTTTTTTATACCTTTGGCTGTTGTCTCCAACAACGGCCTAGGTAGTAGGCCAAAAGTTGAAGTTTTTGGGGTGCTCTCTGACTTGTTGGAGTTAAAAAGAGCAACAAGTCAGAGAGTAATGTAATACTCCGATTTTTATTTATGAAAATTATTTATTTATTTTTGCACGTAGTGTGCACGTGCAATTTTCGTAATATGAAATCTTATAATTATTTTCATTATGGATGGTGAGTATATGTATATGTATATGTGTTCTTTAATTATTTTTATAAAGGCCCTTATCTTCAAATAAATATAAGCCCAAATCTAATTTATTTATTTTTGTAAAATTATTATTTTGGCCCATAATTTTAAGCCCATGAATTATTTCTATTTTAATTACAACTTGTAATGTGGAACACCTTTTTAAAGATTATTTTTTTATAATGTACAACTTTAATATAGAGAACTAGTGCATGCACGTGCATTGCACGTACACGTGCATGAGCACACTATTTTGGCCGGTTTTGAAAGAAGTGGGGTTAGTGCATGGGTGGTTACCTAGAGTGTGGGTAGTTACTACAACTCCTAAACTCATCGTAACCCTTGATCCTATAGCCATCTACTAAATCCTAGCCCTCCATCTCACCCAAAGATTGAGTATAAATACCCCTCTCACTCAATTGTCTTCTACACTAAAATTTTATTGAAAGAAGAAAATATATTTTTAAGAGAGTTGTGAGTGAGTGTTATTGGAGGCCGGTCATCACTACTGAAGGAATTCTTGTTTTGGCAAGGAGCAAGGAGGAGGAGTCATACTATCCCACTAGGAAGCTTTGTGGGATTTCGTTTATTTCTTCAAAAGGTGGGTGTTTCTCATGACTTCTAGAATAGAAATCATGTTAGGATTGAGATTGTTTTGTTATCATGTGTGTGAAAATTTGATTGATGAATTGATGGTCATATTGAAATCCTCTATGCTATACAAAAGGTGGAAAATGTGAATGAATGGTAACGAACTAAGACATTTAGAGAAACTGAAGGTTACCTGTACAGTCGATCGATCATGTTGACAGTCGACTGGTACGATGAAATAAAATATGTACAGTTCGAAATTCCATGAAATGATGCATTTTAATGTGTGCCGTTATCTTGACTTTTCCCAGCATGTTAATTCAGGATCAATATTTATCTCCGTAGACAAATAATGAGTAAAGGATAAATGCACGATTAGAAATTTTATTTGGGTGAAAGAAAATACTGGTATTGTGAAACCTACATTTAATCGTAAACTATGTTGTGATGCTGGTAAATAGATAAGAATCGCATGTTTATGTTGATATTGAACATACTGTAGTTGAATAAAATGCTGTGTGCTAATTGAAGAACAGAAGGAAGAGATATTCCTTAATTCAAAATTAACTTTGATCAGTCGACCGAATATATGTAGCAGTCGACTATGCTGAACATTAAAAGTTTCAATTGAACTCTACAGAACAGCCGACTGGTTCGGATGACAGTCGACTTTCCCGTAAATTATAATTAAATTTGAACACTGCGGAACAGCCGACTGGCCATGTGCAGCAGTCGACTCTTCCGAGTAGTTTATTGAAGAACTTTCCTTAGCTGAACAAGTCGACTGAGAATGCTCTAAGTTGACTGTCCAGATCATTTTTTGATATCTCAGAATTCTAAGTTGCTTTATGATAGAGATAATGAATCTACTATTGTTGAATGATTATTTGTTGTGACAATTTAGAAGCAGTAAATTCTATTTGCCTTCGCATGAATGTGTACATGAAATGAAGTAAATCATTGTATTGAACCTATGAAAAGTTTGTATGATTGTGGAAGTTGTGAACATGAAAAGGAAAATCATTTGTGATTATGAAAATGAACTATTGGGTTTGAAAGGCTCAATTCTGGTGATTGTGAATTGAAATTGAAACTAAAGAGTAGCTAAGTCTCCCACCAGCAATTGGAAAGAGATGAACTGAAATGGAATTTGAAATGAAAGACCAAGGTTGGGTCATGTTGAATGAATGATTAAGTCCGGTATAGTGGAGAGGCTAACTCTAGAGCTTTGATTTCGTTCATGATTATAATAAAATAAGGACTAGATACATAGTGGAGATGTGATGAAAGTAAGAGAAAAACACGAGTATGAGGGCCATCGGATTGGCGGTGTGAGTGTGATCCACAGGCTGCCTGCTTGATGCGTCAAGATATGGCGTTGGCACTACTCCAGAATTATCGTCCCGGTGGCGACGCTTGTGGGATGTTTGAGTGGCTATGGGTGGTGCTATTGTTCCATGGCGGAGGCTGAATTGTCCATAGGTTGCCTGCTCGATGCGTCGTGTCAGTGCGTGGGATTCCCCTCCAGGCTGCCTGGACATGGGCTCGTAGATCATAGAACATCTAAGATACTTACTGTAGTTACCGTAGTAGATTAAGTCATGGCGAGGGATTGAACCCTATAAAATAAAGTACGATTAAGGGCTTGCCCTCGGACCTATGTAGTATGGGATGCGTAGAATCCGAACAAGTGCGCATTAGTGTCATATAATATAATAACTGCATTAAGGACTAAGTGCACAATCACAACACGGCATCAACAGGATAGACCCTTTTAGTTTTGTTTGTGAAAAAGTTTGTGCTTTGTTAAGAATTGAGAATCGTTATACTGTTTCTGGCATAGAGAGGATGGCCATGTATAATTTTCGTCGGTTGAATAAACTGACGTACCCACAGTTTTGTATGCAGGATAAATGGTTTGATAAAGATTAAAGAAGAACTAATGCTCATAGATAACTCGCTGTTATATCTTTGTGTAATGTTGTAAATTGCTTCCGCTGTCATTACATGTAAATTATTTGTGATATATGCTTCCTCTGTAAAATATAAAGTGTAAAGATCTCATGTAAACTCTGATGTAAAGTAAAAAGTTTTATTTCCTTGTAAAATTGTACTAAATGAAGCGTAAAGATCCTGTGGAATCTCGAATTCAGTGTATTTTGGAATTCGGGGTGTTACAGAGTGGTATCAGAGCTACGTTTCACACTTGTACAAATTTATAAGGAACGACACCCTAGAAGTGGATATTAGAGTGTGTGTTTGAGTCTAGAGATTTAAATGTAAGTTACTTACATTTGTGTTGCTCTATGACTTATGTTTCTTGCTCTCTATTTCTAAGATGGCTGATCACTTCGACCCTGCTGGCGACGACAATTGGCATATTATCGAGGAAGAGTACTATCCAGGGCAAACAGATTCTGATGAAGAGGAATGGCCTGAGTTCCAAGAGATTACCCCACATCCGGACTCGTCTGATGATTCTTCTTCTGACGAAGAAGAAGAACCAGTTCCAAGTAGTCTTGTGATATCTCTTCAGAGGCAGGTAGAAACACTGCGAGAGAGAGTCGGATTATTGGAGGATCAGTTGGCAATGCGCAAGGACGACCTTACAGTTCTCAGTCATCGTGTATGGGAACTCGAGAAGAGGAAGAATATGACCGATGTGCTGAAAGAAGAAGTTGATGAACTACGGGGAGAGCTTCGTGAAGCGAAGAGGAACCGTAGGAGTTAGACTATTGTAGCTTCTATTGTTTTCATTCTGACGTCAAGAAATGTTTTCAATTCGAATGTATGAAGTTTGGAACTCAATGAAATGCAAGTTGATTTAAAATTCATGCCTTATACTTCGAATTTAATGGATCTTTTGCATCAGAATATGGTTAGAAGAGGAGCTAGAAATGGTGAAGGTCTGGACTTGGAGACGGAACTTGCGAGGGTCTATCAGACGCTCAACGCCGTGGCCATGAATCAGAACCAAGGGAGGGGGCCTGTGAATCCAGTGCCCGGGGCAATTAAACTCGTGGAATCTTTCAAACGGATGAAACCACCTGTGTTCGAAGGGAAGTCAGACCCTGATGCGGCTGATAACTGGATTCGTCGGGTAGAGACGATCTTCGAAGTGCTGGAGACCCCTGAGGGCAGCAAAGTGAATTTGGCGACTCTGCAGCTTGAGAAGGATGCGGCTGTTTGGTGGCAGTCGATGAAGCGAACAATGGGAGGTATAGTTTTTGGCTGGGAGGAATTCTTGGAAGAATTCCGCAGTCACTATTTTTCCTCCGATGTCCAGGAGAAAAAGGCTATGGAGTTTCTGTCACTACAGCAAGGTGGCATGTCAGTCAGGGAGTATGAGACTAAATTTACTCAACTCTCAAGATATGCTCCTGAGTTAGTGATGGATGCGGCGAAGAAGGCTCGTAAGTTCGAGCATGGTTTGAGGCCGAGCTTGAGGTCCTGGATGATACCTCTCGGTATCAGGAGGTTTGACAAGCTAGTCAAACGAGCAGCAGCCACGGAAGCAGACATGGAGCAGTTCCACACTGTTCAGAGTAGAAAGAACAACTGGAACACTAGAAAGAGGCCCGCAACTGCTGGGAATGCCAGAGGACAGTCGTCAGCCCAGAGGTTCAAACCAACGGGAGCAAATGCTGTCAACATAGATGGGAGACCCGGAAACAATTGGGTGAGACCTCCTATGGTGACTTGTTTCAATTGTGGGGAGACAGGTCATTACCGAACCCAGTGCCCGAAGCTGCAGGATGTTGTTCGGAAGGGATCAACTCAGCAGGCTGGGAAGAGACCGTACCAACCAGGGCGAGTATTTGCCTTGACAGAAGCTGATGCCGATGAGGTGGATCATGTCATCACTGGTACGAGGGTAGATGTTTAGAGGATTATGTTGTTTCTTTTCCCGCTTATTTAGTGAACTGTTACGTAATGGGTGTGTATTATGTAAAAGGGGAACTTTATTTGAATGGAATGAAAGCTGTTGTTTTGTTCGATACTGGATCCTCTCATACTTTTGTGTCTCCTAAATTTGCTAAAGTGTTGGGAGTTGAACCGAAGATTTTTCTAGGCAAGATCTTAGCAGTAGCTACTCCATCAGGGAAAACTTTAACCACTGATCGGTACTATGCTAATTGCGAGATTGTGATTGGGGACAGAATCTTTGGAATCGATCTAATCGAGCTGACTATCTTAGGAGTTGATGTTATCATTGGCATTGATTGGATGTCGGTGTACAGCGCAAGCATCGAGTGCAAGACTAAGACAGTAACAGTGAAGGCTCCAGATGAACCTGAAGTCACTTTCTAAGGGAAGAAGAAGTGTTCTAGGCTGGTGGCAGCTATCCGCAAGGAAAAGATTCCTGTGGAAGTGCAAAGGATTCATGTGGTTCGGGACTATCTGACTGTGTTCTTGGATGATTTTCCTGGGTTACCCCCACATCGTGATGTAGAGTTCAGCATCACCCTTCAACCGAGAAGTGCACCCATTTCTAAGGCACTGTATAGGATGGCTCCAGTGGAACAGGATGAGGTGAAGCGGCAGATTGAGGAACTGTTGGAGAAAGGCTTTATTCAACCTAGTGCGTCACCTTGGAGAGCACCAGTACTTTTGGTAAAGAAGAAGGATGGATCGATGAGAATGTGTATCGATTACCGAGAGCTGAATAAGGTCACTGTTCAGAATAAGCATCTTATTCCTCAAATTAATGACTTGTTCGATCGTCTACAAGGAGCTGCTGTTTTCTCCAAAATAGATCTTCGATCAGGATATCACCAAGTTCGAGTGAAAGCTGAAGATGTCCACAAAACTGCATTTAGAACTTGACCTGGGCATTACGAATTCTTAGTTATGCCATTTGGAGTGACGAATGCACCCGCAATCTTCATGGATTTGATGAACAGAGTTCTGAGGCCGTTCATTGATTCTTTCATCGTAGTGTTTATCGACGATATCCTCATGTACTCCAAGTCGAAAGAGGAGCACACCGAGCATCTGGCAACAGTTTTGGGGAAGCTGGAAGAGCAGGAGTTGTATGCCAAGTTATCCAAGTGTGATTTCTGGAAATCTGAAGTGACATTCCTAGGTCACATCCTTTCTAAGGAGGGAGTGGCAACTGACCCTCAGAAGATAGAGGCAGTGAGAGATTGGGCAAGGCCTTCTACAGTGAAGGAAGTCAGGAGTTTTCTTGGATTAACTAGATATTACAGGAGATTTATCCAGGGCTACGCTCAGATAGCCGTACCGCTCACTAGTTTGACCAAGAAGAATGTGGACTTCAAGTGGACTGAGCAATGTGAGGCAAGCTTTCAGGAGTTGAAAGAGAAACTGACTACTGCACCTATTTTGGCTTTGCCTAGAGCAGGTGTTGAGTATGATTTTATAGCGATGCTTCACATCATGGGCTTGGTTGTGTCTTAATGCAAGAAGGAAAAGTGATAGCATATGGGTCTAGGCAACTACGACCGCATGAGAAGAACTACCCGACTCATGATCTGGAGTTGGCCGCGATTATCTTTGCTTTAAAGCAATGGAGACACTACGTGTACGGTGAGAAATTGAACATGTACACGGACCACAAAAGCTTGAAGTACATCTACCAGCAGAAGGATCTGAATTTGAGGCAGGGGAGATGGCTGGAGGTACTTGAGGACATTCGTCCGGAGATTAAGTATCATCCGGGGAAGGCTAATGTTGTTGCTGATGCACTTAGCTGCAAGAGTAGTTTGGCGAGTTTGATTACAACTCAGAGGCAGTTGGTAGAGGAGTTGGATCGGGCAGGTATTGAAGTTGTTCTGCAAGGCTTGGGATCATCTTTAGCTCAGTTGAGGCTTTAACCGACACTGAACGAAAGGATTATTGCAAGTCAGAAGGTTGATGCGGAAATTCAGAAGATGTTGGAGCAGGTTGGTGCTGGCAAGTTGCCCGGATTTCAAATCAAGGATGGAGTGCTGTGGTTTGGAGAGAGGCTGTGTGTTCCGAATCAGGCAGACCTGAAAGAGAGTATTCTTCAGGAGGCACATGCTACTCTTTTGTCGGTACATCCTGGAAGTACGGAGATGTACAAAGACATCAAACCGCATTTCTGGTGGTCAGGTTTGAAGCGGGATGTGGCTGAATTTGTGTCGAAGTGCGAGGTTTGTCAGCAAGTCAAAGCCGAAAATTAGAGACCCAGAGGTCTATTACAATCGTTACCTATTCCGGAATGGAAGTGGGATAACATTAGTATGGATTTCATTACGGGATTGCCCAAGAGTCCTAAAGGCAATGATGTGATTTGGGTTATAGTTGATCGACTAACCAAGTCCGCTCACTCCTTGGCGATGAAACTCACTGCTTCGATGGACAAGTTAGCTGAGTTGTATGTTGGTGAGATCGTCAGGCTTCATGGTGTTCCGTCAACTATTGTGTCTGATCGAGATGCGCGGTTTACTTCGCATTTCTGGAGGAGTCTTCAGACAGCTTTGGGTACCAAGACGGATTTCAGCACTGCTTTTCATCCGCAGACCGAGAGAATCAACCGTATTCTTGAGGATATGCTTAGGTGTTGTGTACTAGACTTTGGAGGCAGTTGGGAAAGGCATTTACCTTTGGTAGAGTTTGCCTACAACAACAGTTTTCAGACTAGCATCGGGATGGCGCTGTACGAAGCTTTGTATGGCAGGAAGTGTAGGACGCCTGTTTGTTGGTTCGAAGTTGGGGAGCGTCAATTGTTTGGGCTTGAGCTTGTACAACAGACCTCTGAAAAGATTGATCTGATCAGGAAGAGGTTGGTAGAAGCTCAGAGTAGGCAGAAGAGCTATGCAGACAATCGGAGAAAGGACCTTGAGTTTGAGGTTGGTGACTTTGTCTTTCTGAAGGTATCACCCAGTAAAGGCGTGATCCGTTTCGGTAAGAGTGGGAAGTTAGCCCCGAGGTTTATAGGCCCGTACAAGATATTGAAAAGGATCAAGAAAACTGCTTACTGGCTTGAGTTACCGGAAGAGTTGTCTCAGGTACACAATGTCTTTCATGTGTCTATGCTGAGAGGTTATATTCCAGATCCGAGTCATCATTTACCTGAAGTGCCGGAAGGTTTGCAGTTGGATCTGAATTACAATGAGTCTCCTATCGAGATTGTTGATCGTCGAGAGAAAGTCTTGAGGAATAAGACTATACCGATGGTCAAGGTAGTCTGGAGAAACCATTTGGTTGAAGAGGCTACTTGGGAGTCTGAGGAGAGGATGTTGAGAGATCATCCTGAGCTTTTTGCTTGATTTGTATTTTTGTATTTTCTTATGCTTGCTTTTGTTTCTCGCTCTTGACTGTAGTTCCGGGGATGGAACTATTCTAAGGAGGGAGTGATGTAATACCCCGATTTTTATTTATGAAAATTATTTATTTATTTTTGCACGTAGTGTGCAAGTGCAATTTTCGTAATATGAAATCTTATAATTATTTTCATTATGGATGGTGAGTATATGTATATGTATATGTGTTCTTTAATTATTTTTATAAAGGCCCTCATCTTCAAATAAACATATGCCCAAATCTAATTTATTTATTTTTGTAAAACTATTATTTTGGCACATCAATTTAAGCCCATGAATTATTTCTATTTTAATTACAACTTGTAATGTGGAACACCTTTTTAAAGATTATTTTTTTATAATGTACAACTTTAAAATAGAGAACTAGTGCATGCACGTGCATTGCACGTACACGTGCATGAGCACACTATTTTGGCCGGTTTTGAAAGAAGTGGGGTTAGCGCATGGGTGGTTACCTAGAGTGTGGGTAGTTACTACAACTCCTACTCTCATCCTAACCCTTGATCCTATAACCATCTACTAAATCCTAGCCCTCCATCTCACCCAAAGATTGAGTATAAATACCCCTCTCACTCAATTGTCTGCTACACTAAAATTTTAGTGAAAGAAGAAAATATATTTTTAAGAGAGTTGTGAGTGAGTGTTATTGGAGGCCGGTCATCACTACTGAAGGAATTCTTGTTTTGGCAAGGAGCAAGGAGGAGTCATACTATCCCACTAGGAAGCTTTGCGGGATTTCGTTTATTTCTTCAAAAGGTGGGTGTTTCTCATGACTTCTAGAATAGAAATCATGTTAGGATTGAAATTATTTTGTTATCATGCGTGTGAAAATTTGATTGATGAATTGATGGTCATATTGAAATCCTCTATGCTATACATAAGGTGGAAAATGTGAATGAATGGTAAAGAACTAAGACATTTAGAGAAACTGGAGGTTACCTGTACAGTCGACCGATCATGTTGACAGTCGACTGGTACGATGAAATAAAATATGTACAGTTCGAAATTCCATAAAATGATGCATTTTAATGTGTGCCGTTATCTTGACTTTTCCCAGCATGTTAATTCAGGATCAATATTTATCTCCGTAGACAAATAATGAGTAAAGGATAAATGCACGATTAGAAATTTTATTTGGGTGAAAGAAAATACTGGTATTGTGAAACCTACATTTAATCGTAAACTATGTTGTGATGCTGGTAAATAGATAAGAATCGCATGTTTATGTTGATATTGAACATACTGTAGTTGAATAAAATGCTGTGTGCTAATTGAAGAACAGAAGGAAGAGATATTCCTTAATTCAAAATTAACTTTGATCAGTCGACCGAATATATGTAGCAGTCGACTATGCTGAACATTAAAAGTTTCAATTGAACTCTACAGAACAACCGACTGGTTCGGATGACAGTCGACTTCCCCGTAAATTATAATTAAATTTGAACGCTGCGGAACAGCCGACTGGCCATGTGCAGCAGTCGACTCTTCCGAGTAGTTTATTGAAGAACTTTCCTTAGCTGAACAAGTCGACTGAGTATGCTCTAAGTTGACTGTCCAGATCATTTTTTGATATCTCAGAATTCTAAGTTGCTTTATGATAGAGATAATGAATCTACTATTGTTGAATGATTATTTGTTGTGACAATTTAGAAGCAGTAAATTCTATTTGCCTTCGCATGAATGTGTACATGAAATGAAGTAAATCATTCTATTGAACCTATGAAAAGTTTGTATGATTGTGGAAGTTGTGAACATGAAAAGGAAAATCATTTGTGATTATGAAAATGAACTATTGGGTTTGAAAGGCTGAATTCTGGTGATTGTGAATTGAAATTGAAACTAAAGAGTAGCTAAGTCTCCCACCGGCAATTGGAAAGAGATGAACTGAAATGGAATTTGAAATGAAAGACCAAGGTTGGGTCATGTTGAATGAATGATTAAGTCCGGTATAGTGGACAGACTAACTCTAGAGCTTTGATTTTGTTCATGATTATAATAAAATAAGGACTAGATACATAGTGGAGATGTGATGAAAGTAAGCGAAAAACACGAGTATGAGGGCCATCGGATTGGCGGTGTGAGTGTGATCCACAGGCTGCCTGCTTGATGCGTCAAGACATGGCGTGGGCACTACTCCAGAATTATCGTTCCGGTGGCGATGCTTGTGGGATGTTTGAGTGGCTATGGGTGGTGCCATTGTTCCATGGCGGAGGCTGAATTGTCCATAGGTTGCCTGCTCGATGCGTCGTGTCAGTGCGTGGGATTCCCCTCCAGGCTGCCTGGACATGGGCTCGTAGATCATAGAATATCTAAGATACTTACTGTAGTTACCGTAGTAGATTAAGTCATGGAGAGGGATTGAACCCTATAAAATGAAGTACGATTAAGGGCTTGCCCTCGGACCTATATAGTATGGGATGCATAGAATCCGAACAGGTACGCATTAGTGTCATATAATATAATAACTGCATTAAGGACTAAGTGCACAATCACAACACGACATCAACAGGATAGACCCTTTTAGTTTTGTTTGTGAAAAAGTTTGTGCTTTGTTAAGAATTGAGAATCGTTATACTGTTTCTGGCATAGAGAGGATGGCCATGTTCAATTTTCGTCGGTTGAATAAACTGACGTACCCACAGTTTTGTATGCAGCATAAATGGTTTGATAAAGATTAAAGGAGAACTGATGCTCATAGATAACTCGCTGTTATATCTTTGTGTAATGTTGTAAATTGCTTCCGCTGTCATTACATGTAAATTATTTGTGATATATGCTTCCGCTGTAAAATGTAGAGTGTAAAGATCTCATGTAAACTCTGATGTAAAGTCAAAAGTTTTATTTCCTTGTAAAATTGTACTAAATGAAGCGTAAAGATCCTGTGGAATCTCGAATTCAGTGTATTTTGGAATTCGGGGTGTTACAAGTAACATCCTATTTTTTTAAAACCTTAGGCCGTTGTCTCCAACAACGGCCTAGGTAATAGACCAAAAGTTGAAGTTTTTGGGGTGCTCTCTGATTTGTTGGAGTTAAAAAGAAAAACAAGTCAGAGAGTCACACCCTATTTTTTTAAAACCATAGGCCGTTGTCTCCAACAACAGCCTAGGTAATAGACCAAAAGTTGAAGTTTTTTGGGGTTCTCTCTGACTTGTTGGAGTTAAAAAGAGAAACAAGTCAGAGAGCAACACCCTATTTTTTTTAAACCTTAGGCCGTTGTGTAATAGACCAAAAGTTGAAGTTTTTGGGGTGCTCTCTGACTTGTTGGAGTTAAAAAGAAAAACAAGTCAGAGAGTAACACCCTATTTTTTTCAAACCTTAGGCCGTTGTCAGGTAATAGATTAAAAGTTGAAGTTTTTTGGGGTGCTCTCTGACTTGTTGGAGTTTAAAAGAGAAACAAGTCAGAGAGCAACACCCTATTTTTTTTAAACCTTTAGGTAATAGACCAAAAGTTGAAGTTTTTGGGGTGCTCTCTGACTTGTTGGAGTTAAAAAGAGAAACAAGTCAGAGAGTAACACCCTATTTTTTTTTAAATCTTAGGCCATTGTCTCCAACAACGGCCTAGGTAATAGACCAAAAGTTGAAGTTTTTTGGGGTGCTTTCTGACTTGTTGGAGTTAAAAAAAGAAACAAGTCAGAGAGAAACACCCCTTTTATTTATAGCCTAGGGGTTATAGCTAAAAATATGAAGTTTTTGCGTTGCTCTCTGACTTGACCAACTTGAAAAGACCAAAAAGTCAGAGTACACCTACAAAATATTAATACCTTAGGCCGTTGTCTCCAAAAATGGCCTAGGTTTGAAGTGTTATGCTTTTTACAACTTTCTCTTCACTCTTTACGAACAGCCTCTGTGGAACTTTATACCAAAAATAGATGATTTATGCTTGTATATCGTTAATATTTTTTTTTAATTAACAATTTTTCCCACCTAACTAACCAATATAAAATCATGATGGTTAGATGTTTAAAAAAAATACCAGAAAATAAAACATGATCTTTTCATTTGTAAAAAACAATTTCTCACATATATTCTTACCCCTACTATGTAAATTCTTCTGCATAGTGTACACCTAAAACTTGTTGCTGGTGAGTGTAGGGTTTCAACCCAAGTAGTAACTTCTAGGTTTTTTAAGGATAGGGTTAGGGTAAGGTTAGGGTTAGGATTATGTTTTTTTATGTATTTTACAACTGTCTCTCCACTCTTTACGAACATTGTCTTCTGAACTCTGCAAAATAGACATTCATATGTTTGTACATCGTTTATATTTTTTATTTATTTCCATTCATAGCCACCTAACTAACCAATATAAAATCGTTAAGGTTAAATGAAAAAAAATGATATTTTGATTCATAAAAATCAATAAAATATGATATTTAGGGTACGGTTAGGGTAAACTAAGGTTATGGTAGGGTTAAGGGTTAGTGTAAGGGTTAGAAGAGTAGGATTATGGGTTAAGGTTAGGGTTAGTGGTTATAATGCTCTTTGTGGCCAATATATATGCAAAATATGTGACAAGTACAAAGAGCAGTATTACAAGGATCATGTGAATGACAATGGAATGGAGTTTTATCAACTCATGGATTTCATAAGTTGGACCACATGTAGATATTAAGTCTATGTCGAGGAATGGAGTGTTCATTTTGTTTAGGATAACTTTTCCTACTATTATTGGAGACTCTTCAAAGTGGGCACCACATGTAGAAACCCACATGTAGAACAAGTCCAATATGGGAAAAATCTAAAGTACATAGCTTTCTTATTATTACATTTGTTATTACAAAGTGGGCACCACATGTAGATATCCACATGTATAACCCAATAAGGGAAAAGATTCAGATGGGTGTGAAAATTGGAATATTTTTATAACCACTAACCCTAACAATAACCCTAACCCTTACCCTATCCCATATCCCTACACTCCTAACCCTACAATAACCCTAACCCTACCCCTAATCCCCACTTACCCTAACCCCCGCCAATATATGCAAAATCTGTGTCAAGTACAAAGAGCAGTAAAACAAGGATCATATGAATGAGAATGGAATGGAGTTTTATCAACTCGTGGATTCCAAAAATTGCACATGTAGATCCCCACATGTAGAACCCAATAAGTAAAAAGATTCAGTGCACTATAGAGCGGTCCGTCAGTAGATCATATATGGGAAAAACCACATGTAGATCCCTACATTTATAACCCAATAAGGGAAAAGACCAAAGAAATAGCTATATATTCACTTCACATTGGAGGTTTATCACTTCATATAACATCATTGGTCCTTGATCTTTTTTTCTTCATAGTTTCCCCTTCATTCGGATAGACTGGAGACTCTACAAAGTGGGCACCACGTGTAGAAACCCACATGTACAACAAGTCCAATATGAAAAAAACCACATGTAAAAAACCCACATGTACATAACTTGCCTACTATTACGTTTGTTATTACAAAGTGGGCACCCCATGTAGATCCCCACATGTATAACCCAATAAGGGAAGAGATTCAGTGCGCTGTAGAGTGGAGAGTCATCAGATCCAATATGGAAAAACCTTTAGTCCATAACTTGCCTACTATTACATTTGTCATTACAAAGTGGGCACCACATGTAGATCCCCATATGTATAACCCAATAAGGGAAGGAATTCAGTGCGTTGTACTACCTCTAACTACAAATATTAACCTAATTAATGAACCAACCATAACCCTATTCATAACCATCACTCAACCACTAAACCTAACACTAACCCTACCTTAATCGTACTTATCAGTAGGGTAAGGGTAGGGTTAGGGTTAACCGTACCTTATAGGTGTTAACACTAACCCTACCTTAATCAACCAATAACCCTTAACCCTGCCATAGCCCTAGCTTACCCTAACCCTACCCCTAACCCCCGTTAACACTAACCCTAACCTTACACATATAACCTTCATCCTTTCATTTTTTGGAATTATTTTTAAACATATAACCTTGATCATTTTATATTGGTTAGATAGGTGGAAAAAAGTGAAAAGTAATAAAAAAATATAAACGATATACAAGCATAGATCATCTGTCTTTGGTATATAGTTCCTGAGATACTGTTCGTAAAGAGTTAAGAGAAAGTTGTAAAAAACGAAAAAACAAAAAACCCATAACCCTAACCCTAACCTTACCTTAACCCTATCCTTAAACAACCTAGGTGTTACTACTTGGGTTGAAACCCTACACTCACCAATAGCCGAATAGGTGTATGCTTTGCAGAAGAATTTACATATCATAGGGATTAGAATATATTTAAGATTTTTTTTTGACAAATTAAAAGATTATGTTTTATTTTCTAGCATTTTCTGTAAATATTTAACCATCATGATTTTATATTGGTTACTAAGGTGGAAAAAAATGGGCCAATAAAAAAATATAACTAAACGATATACAAGTATAGATCATCTGTCTTTGGTATAAAGTTTCACAGAGACTGTACGTAAAGAGTGAAGAGAAAATTATAAAAAGCATAAAACTTCAACCTAGGCCGTTGTTGGAGACAATGGCCTAAGGTATTCATATAAAGGGGTGTTCTCTGACTTTTTGCTCTTTTCAAGTTGGTCAAGTCAAAGAGCAACACAAAAACTCCAAATTTTTAGCTATAACCTAGGCTGTTGTTGGGGACAACGGCCTACGCTATAAATAAAAGGAGTGTTGCTCTCTGACTTTTTGCTCTTTTTAACTTGTCCAAGTCAGAGAGCACCCAAAAAACTTCAACTTTTATCCTATTACCTAGGCCGTTGTTGGAGACAACAGCCTAAGGTATTTGTAAAATAGGGTGTTGCTCTTTTTAACTTGTCCAAGTCAGAGAGCACCCCAAAATTTTCAACTTTTGTCCTATTACCTAAGGTATTTGTAAAATAGGGTGTTTCTCTTTGACTTGTTGCTCTTTTTAACTTGTCCAAGTAAGAGAGCATCCCAAAACTTCAACTTTTTTCCTATTACCTAGGCTGCTGTTGGAGACAACGGCCTAAGGTATTTGTAAAATAGGATTTTGCTCTCTGACTTGTTGTTCTTTTTAACTAGTCCAAGTCAGAGAGCACCTCAAAAACTTCAACTTTTTGCCTACAACCTAGACCGTTGTTGGAGACAACGGCCTAAGATATAAAAAATATTATGTTTCTCTCTGACTTGTTGCTCTTTTTAACTTGTCCAAGTCAGAGAGCACCTCAAAAACTTCAACTTTTGTCCTATTACTTAGGTCGTTATTGGAGGCAACGGCCTAAGGTTAAAAAAATAAGGATCTTGCTCTCTGTGTTCATGCTCCAAAATACAGAGAGTTATTGATGAAAAAAAATTCAACAAATAACCTAGGCCGTTGTCTTAAACAACGACCTAGGTTTAAAAATATATATATATCTACAAATCCAACAGCAGCTACAGCTGATAAAATGGAATCACCCCCAAAATGAAGCTAAATTATATACAACCCATCAGCTACAAACTCCCAACAACAACAACAACAATATTAACAATTGACACAAACCAACAATACTTGAGTCTCAAGAACATTTACAGTTAACAACCAAAAGTAATTAACCACACTTGCATCAGTCTATAATATACTAAAACATTACATTAAAAAAATTCCAATTCACAATGGATCATCATATCTCTCGTCAGAACTTTCTTCATCGGATGGAATCACTTCTTGTGGATTGTTTGGCCTTCATTTAAAGATAAATTTTAGTTAGTGAGAAACTCATTTACCACAAATGAAATATAATAATTTTAAAAGAGGGACAAACAATCAAAGTACGAGTCTTACCCCTCAAATAAAGTTGGACAATTTCTTAAATCATGATTCATTTGCACAATGCTGCATCTTCGGCACCGTCTCGGTTTTTTTATACGGAGTTTCTCTCTTATCGGCCTCAATCTTTTGGCGCGAGGCCTTCCCATTATCGTGCATTGCTGTGGGCCATTTACGCGTGTAGGTATGTGTCCACTCCCTTCATCATGAGGTTGTGCACTACGAGGTTGTGCACTACCATGCGGTTGTGAACTACCTCCCGGTTCTACACTGTCATGTGGTTGTAAGGCCTATTCTGGTTGTTCACCCAATCCGGGTTGTAGCCGAAAGACCCCGTCAATGATCTTCTGCAAATTCTCCAACATGTATTTATAACTTTTATTAGAGGAACAACCGAGATCGACAATCTGTTTTGCATGGTAGCTCAACTCACAATATCGAGAAGCAAAATTCTCGGTGTTGGGTTCAGTTGGAACAGATGTATAACTTCTTCTCATCACATCTCTAGTCCATCTTCTTTTAATGTATACATTCAGAAGGGAAGTGTGATGGTTGAAACGAAGAGCGGCTAAAATATGCCTGCAAGGAATGCCAACGAAGTCGAAGAAGTGACATGCACATGTAATAATTCCTTTGATTTTGCATAATTGAAGAAGGTGATCCGGTTCTGATTCTCCACAGAGTATCACACGGAAGGTTGAACTGTCTGGTGTCTCAAGATCGCCAACGTAACTCACATTGTACATGAAGCTTTTTGTAACTTTATCTTGGAATTTGTAAAGAAAAGAAATTAAAGTGTATGTTTTCGCCATTTGTGTCTCCAAAGCCCATTCGCTCTTCAACTTCGGTCTCTTCTCACGGTTACGATGATTTTCTTTCAGTTCATCGTGTCTTCGCCTTTCCAAAAAACGGTCGAAGATGACGGCAAATTTATGCAAGGAATATTTTTTTTTTCTGTATGATGCTTCAGGGCAGAATGCACTGACTCAACCCATTAGCTACTCAACATGCCGGCCCAAAAAGAATCTTTAGCGTAGACAAGTGCCCAACTTTCATGGATATCAAAATAGATCGTTCAACCATTTGTTACTCTCTAATCCGTATTGCGAAATCAAAAAATTCTATTTTCCTACAAAGTCATGTACATATTCGGAATTGTAGATGACATTCTTCAAAGATTGCCTAAACTTGTCGACATCGTTCGACATACGCACCTCCTGCGGTAACTTATCCAAAATGTGCCAAATACAAAAAACGATGCCGAGTCTGGGGGAATACTTTTTAACTACGGCGGCGATCCCACAGTCTTGATCGGTGACGATACCGGATGGAGCACGACTCATAACCCCTAATCACTTTTCAAAGAACCATTCAAATAAAGAGGCCGTCTCATTTAGAATGAACCCACCTCCTAAGAAATTCGATTGCCAATGTTGATTCACTCCAACAAAAGGAACAAATAACATTCCATAACGGTTTGTATTGTACGTGGCATCAAAGCAAAGTACATCACCAAATTCTTGATAATTCATTCTAGAAATACCATCAACCCACATACAATGTGACAACCGTCCTTCGGGATCTACTTGAATATCATAAAAAAATGATGGATCCGTCTGTTTCTTAGATTCAAAAAAATCAATTAGCATTGTAGAATCATTTCTTTTCAATGCTTCTTACGAATCTCTAAGTAAATTTCTAACATCATTTTCGGTGAATCCTATTTGATCGTGACCACCACTAGCACTTTCGAAGAAGAGCATTTGTCGATATGTCTGGATATTAGCTTGGTTGAATTGCTCTATTATCCTTTTATCCGTATTTGATACGGAACGGTTTCGGGGCAAAAAATGCCTTCTACCGGGTGAGGTAAATTCGTGATTGTATTTTTCGTGAAATGAATACACCACCCACGTATTACTTGCTTCGTTCAATTTTACACGAACGCAAGCCTTGCAACCCGTTCTACAGGTTGTTCCCCGTCTACCATCACTATATTGACTCGGCGACGACCCGGCTTTATTACAAAGATATGACTTATTTACTTCCACTACTCCCTTTAATTTATTCACACCCTTACGCATTGCAAAACCCCCACAACGAGCATATGAAGAATAAAAAATTTCAGCCTCAATTAAAGTGGAAAACGTCACACCTAACTTTGGTTTTAGATGTTCTTCGACTAACGGCATGGAATCAATGATTGGTTCTACTCGCACAAAATTATCGCCGACAGCAGAACTTTCCGTATTGTTGTTCATCTGGGGTAAAAATATATTATTGGTAAATTAATATACACATCATAGTTAAAATAGCTTGTTAACAAACGATTGTGATATATACATACGAAACAAAATAAGTGACAAAACGTCAAAAACGACGTCATAAAAATACGAAACTCTGCTATTGGGTCTGGCTTGCCGCACACAAGGTAACAGAACTTGTACAAGCGAGTTCCGATCAACGGTTTGCAAGATACGGCCGTATCTCGCTCGTTTTCACTCTTGAAAATGAGGGAAATGCGATACATGGATGCATATAGCAAACCATGGGTGACAACTTGCAACTACAAGTTGGTATGACTTGTGAGTGGCGAGACCTACCTACTCGCAAAATTACGAATTTTTTCAAGTGTGTTTTCTATTGAAAACTCCCTCAAAACATAACAAAATTCATGAGAAAACCGCACAATCGACAGAAAAAATAATAATTAAACTTTGTGATTGGGTCTGACTTCCCACACACAAGGCAACGCAACTTGTACAAGCGAGTTTCGACCAATGGTTTGCAAGATATGGCCGTGTATCGCATTCATTCATGAAAAATGCCAACAATGCGATACATTGACATAGACCCCAAATTGGGGGTTCGAACTCTCAACTACAAGTACCGTTTGGTAGCGAGCGGTAGGGTTGGCATTCGGGTCGAACGGGCCAGGCCGGACCGGACCCGCCCGGGTTGGATGTTGACTTGGGCGAGTTCGGGTCGGGTTGGTGGCTTAACCGGGCCGGGCTGGGTCGAAAAGTGAAAATGGTGACCCGCCCAACCCGTGAACCCTTTCGGGTCCAACCTGGGTCGGATTGGGTCGGTTCGCGGGTTGGCCCGTTTAGATAGGGTTTTTTTATAAAAAACTTAAAATAATAATAAGATTGAAAGAGTGAAATTGCCAAAAAATATTGAAATATTATTCATATGATTTTAAGTTATACAAGTTTCATAATTTCTAATGAAATAAAGAATTCAATTCACAAATTTGTTTTATACACTAACATATATCTTATAAACAATTTCAATTTACTTAAATTTTTCTAATTTGAAATAACAAGTACAGATATAATACAATTTTTTAATCTATTTACAATTGTCTTCAAGTTGATGGCCTTGAATTTGTTGTTGTTGGTCTTGAATTCTTCATTTTGGTTGCTATTGTTGTTGTTGTTGTTGTTCTTCCGGCGAGTTGCTCCTACTTGTGGACGTAGATAATGTTTTTCCTTGTGTCCTATCTTCAGCCTTCAGCCAGTTTTCTGTGCAAACGAGCATCTCTAACGTGTCAGGCTTCAAGCGATTCTTGTAATCAGTTAGAACTCTGTCACTTGAAGAAAATACACTTTCAGAAGCAACTGTAGAGACAGGAGGAGTTAGTAAATCTTTGGCCATAATTGACAGAATACTATAAGTGTGTTCATGGTCTTTCCACCATTGTAAAATATCTAGTGGAGAAGAAGAAGACTCAGAATCTTGTTGGTTATACCAATTTAATTCATTTGGTTGGTTAGTCCTAGGTTTTTTGGATTGAATTTGCACAAGTAAATTAAATGTTCTATCATCAAATTTACTCTTACCCTTACCTTTGAAACTACCAGAAAAAGAACTAACTACAGAAGTTGTACTACTAGAAGCAAAAGATCGATCACAATAATCATACAAGTTATTTAATGTAGATTCAAATTTAACTAAAAAAGTAGCGCAATCAATTACTATTTCTACATTTTCCCCAAGTAATGCAAAAAATATTTCAATCAAACTCTTCGTACCTTCTAATTTGATACGAGGATCCATAACGGTAGCAACACAAATCAACATAGGAGGAGGGTAAAAATACTTCAAAATTTTTTTGTATGTAGGTTTTACAATATCACCAACAAAAGTATCATTTACCATTTCGTTAAATGTTTGCATCATACTAACTAGTGAAATAAAAATGCTACTAGAAGTAGATTCATATGTTTTTGAAAATTTTAAAGTTGCGGTTTTAAAAGGTTCTAAAAATTTCAACAAAGATTCGGCATAAAACCAATCGGTGGGAGTCATTTCAAAATTTGGCATATTTTTTGCGATACAACATGTAGTAAATCAAAAGTAGAGTTCCATCGGTGTTTAACATCCTTTGGAAATCCTCTAAAAGGTACATTTGAAATCCTATACCAATTTTTCCATTCTTAAAATACGCTGGGACTTAATGCAATGAAATGTACACAATTTCTAATTTTAAGTATATATGGATCGACTATTTTTAATGCATCTTGAATACATAAATTTAAAATATGACATGCACATCTAATATGAAAAATATTGTCAGATGGATAGTTTAATGCGGATTTTAAAGTAGTAATTGTTGCATTGTTGTTAGATGCATTATCAAACTAATACACATAATTTTATCACGAATATGAAAAACATCACAAATTTCGAAAATACGGTTTGCTATTTCAGCGCCACTATGGGGATACGGTAACGCCGCAAGTGATATGATTCTTTTTTGAAGAATCCAACCATTGTCGATCCAATGACAGGTTATTCCCATCGTTGGAATATTGTTGACACCCGTCCAACAATCCAAAGTTAAACTAACTCTACAAGTTAAACTCCATAAAATTGCAATCAAAGCTTCCTTCATTTCATTGTACACTTTAAAATAATCCGATTTGCAAGTATTTTTCGGGATTCTTCTAAAAAGAGGGTTTAAGGCCGTCTGATTAAAATTTTCCAAGTCCCTACTCTCGGGATAGGAAAATGATAACTCTTCCTTTATTACTAATAGGGCCATTTCCCGACGAACAAGATCGGGATCATAAGGGTGGCTATCAACTAGACCGGTCCTAGGGTTGATTTTTTGTTGGCCGGGTAGGTCAACAAGAAGGTCTTTATGGTTATGTTGGATGTGTCTACTAATTTTACCGGTGCCATCACCCCTCATGAATTTGTATGCCTTAGAACATGTTTTACAAACTTTCAACCCTATACCCGGATTTTCTTCGTCCGGGATAAAATCGTAAAATTTATGTCAATCACTACTTTCTCCTCTTCTTTTCCTACCACTACAGGGTTGTGTGGTTTCGGTTGGTTGTTGTTGTTGTTGTTCTTCTTCTAATTGTATATCACCTATAACCTCGTCGTGTGTACCCCATTGTTGGGTAGGAGGATCGTGGTACTCTTCGGCGGGCTCACTAATTGGGACAATTGGTAGCTTACGGGAAGTGCCGGTGAAATCTTGCCCACTTTGGCTACGACCGTTACCGCGTGATCTAGACATAATGTAGTAATGTATGTAAAAAAAACTACACAATGTAGGAGCGATGAGTTATAAAGAAAATCTAGAAAACAAGAGGGTAGAGATAAAGAAGATAAAAAAACCAACAATAATTATAACTACAATAAAAATAAAATAAGAAGAGAGGTATGAAATTTTGATACCATTCACCGTGGATACGCGTATATAAAAAAATCCGTGAAAATAAGAATAGAAGTAGAAGTAGAATTCCTCAAATCCGGAATTGAAAAGTTGGGGAGAGCTTGTAGGAGAGTTGAAGACTTGATCACTTGGAGTTGGACGAGAGTTGAAGACGTTGTTGAATTTTGATTTCGATACGATCAGAATTTTAATCGTGTATATGCCTTAAACACTTGTTTATTCAATACTTCAATTGTTCACAAATTGCTTAGAAATGAGTAATAATAGTAGAGAGAGTAAGAGAGTAAAGTGTGATTTTTTTGATGGGGTTCTGGGGGATATTTATAGGCTAAAAAAAACCAAAAAAAAAACATAAAAAAAACAAGCAAAACGGCTCTAAGAGCCATTTGGCTCTCTGGTGAACAGTGCGGCAATGGTACGCTGACCTGCGGGTCAACGATCGGCCCGTGGAAGGTCGAATGTTTGACCCGTTCGGGTCAAACGGTTCGTAACCCGCGGGTCGACTCGCGGGTTGGCGGGCGGGTTGGGGGATTTTTAACGGGTTCGTCGGCCGGGTTAGACGGGTTCGATTCGGTATTTCGGCGACCCGGGTCGACTCGTTACTGTTCACGGGTTCGACCCGAACCCGAACCGCACTTACACGGGCCGGGTTAACCGGGGGGGTTGTGGGCGGGTCGGCGGTTGATCCGGCCCACTTGCCATCCCTAGCGAGTGGTAAGCCCAATATGCTCTTCAAAATTTTTATTTTTTGGATGTCGTTTCTACTGAAAAGTACCCTCGACAGAAATTAAATATTAATTGAGGTTTTTGTTTGATATACGGTACAAATCCGTACAAATAAGATCAAAAATTCCGAAACTTTGGGAGTAGGACGGACGCAAAACACATGAGCCAACAAAATTTGTAGAGATGAGTTTCGACTCATGGTTTGCAAAATACGCCGATGTATCACTTTCACTCACGGAAAATACTCGAAAGCGATACACGGCCGTACACTTCAAACCGTGAATCCAAACACACTTCTACAAGTTGCGTTGGCTTGTGCATGGCGAGCCCGACGTACTCGCAAAGTTGCATAATTTTTTTTTCTCTTTGTGCGCTATTACTAACATCGAACAATGACCAACAACAACTAATACTACATCTACATACCCAATAAAATTAGAATTACCTACTCTATAAATACCTACACATAATATAAAATTTGTACACTCAAACATTGAAGAAAAAATTCTAATCAATTAACCTAGTTAGATCTACTCAAGTAGGAACAAATTAATACCTTTCACAATGAGGGTGTTCGGAAAGGAGATAGGGGAGTCCCTTGCGTGTTGCTGTAGAGAAAGAAAGGGAAGTAAGGTTTGGCTAATTTCTTTAAGATTAGGATTTTAGGGTTGGGGAGATTTCGATTTGGTTAGGGTTTTTTTGTAATTGGGATCTTCAAAGGAAGAGGGTAAGAGTATGAGCAGAGGGAGAGATTCAATGAGAAGCAACGAGCAAGAGAGCGCTAGGGTTTTCAGATCGATATAGAGAGAGCTAGGGTTTGCGAAAATGGGTTTCTTGAGCTCCACTAGCGAGAGAGAGAGAGTTGTGAGGGAGATGGCGATCTGAGTATGTACAAGTGTTTGGAAAAATACTTGTACATTCTTAGGCCGTTGTTGGGAACAACGGCCTAGGTTGAAATTTTTGTTCAAAAAAACAACCTGCCTAAGTACAATTTTCTTCAAAAAAAACTTCAAATAACTTAGGCAGTTGTTCCCAACAACGGCCTAAGTATAGGTAACTGAGAAAAAAAAAACTTCACGCCAAAATAACGCTAAGTGTGAAATGTTTTTTGGCGTGAATTTTCGAAATTGCCCCTCTGCTTTTAGAGCCGTTAGTGGGAGACGTTAACGGGTTTCGATCTGATTTGCTCATCATCTTGATGAGCGATCGGACAGCCAAGATGGTCGTTTTCCAACCCGGTTGAAAACAAACCCGTTTTCAACCAAGCATTTGCCTATATATATATATATATATATGGAAACATAGATTTTTATTTAAAACTAATTATTTTCATACTATTCAAACTTGAACCACATAATTGTTGATTTACTGTTTACAAGGCTTTTCATATGCTATATCGTTTTGAAGATGTGTCGTAGGCACGTGCCCACGGGCAAATCTGGTATATATATATATATATATATATATATATATATATATATATATATATATATATATATATATATATATATATATATATATATAATTATTATTATTATTATTATTATTATTATTATCATCATTATTACCCAATATAATATTATATATACCCTCTTAAGTGTAGGTGTTACACCCCCCCCCCCTAATAACTCAGCATCCTCGCTGGGCCGGGACATGCAACCTAGTGCAGGATCTCCTTTCTAGCCGATGTGGAGTGGAGTACCCTGATTCAGCTAATTCTAGCGTACTGACCTAAGCGCTCTCTCAGGCACACATCTCACCCACTCTTACCCACACTCGGTGTCGAAAGTCGACTCTGATACCATTTGTAAAACCCCTATAAAAATCTCTATATGACAACTACAAATTCCAACATATATTATATACTAGAAAGGAGATCCTACACTAGGTTGCATGTCCCGTACTCAGCGAGGATGCTGAATTCTTAAGGGGTTGTGTGTGTAATACTCCGTATTTAAGATATATATATATATATATATATATATATATATATATATATATATATATATATATAAAGAATTGGAGGTTGGCCCTTAGAAATTACTATGGGGTGGTTGTGTAGTTTGCGCTGCATGGTGGGACCCAGGGAGGACAGCAGCAGAGTTTGCTGCTGCTGTTGTGCTTGCGCACGTGAGTGACGTGGTAGGCGAGTGGGGCCCACGAGGAGGGGCTCTGCTGGGGTGTGTGTAGCACGCGCAAGAAAGAGAAGGCTGGTGTGGGATTGATTTGTCCCACATCAGAGAATTTGCATGATTAACTAATAATTAATAATATTGACTATGATCAAGAGTCACCAATTTGGTTAACCATCTTTTTTAGAGGTAGCCTGTGGTGGGCAGTTGTACTAATAAATAAATAAATTGTCTGAATTGGGGCCAGGGTGTTATAGTACCTTATCTGAGGTTGTTTACATGCATCATCCTCCTGGCCTTCTCACTCCTCCTCATCATGTTTGTTGTATGCGTCGAGCTATATATGGTCTGAAACAGGCCCTTCGAGCCTGGTTTGAGTATTTTCGCAGTGTCATCACTAGGCTCGTTTCAGTCAGAGTTCACAGGATCACTCTATGTTTTGCGTTCATCATCGCAGGGGAGAGTCGTTCTATTTTTATATGTTGATGACATAATTATTACTGAGGATGATTCCGCAGACATTGCATCCACCAAGAAATATCTTCACCAGCAGTTTCATATGAAATATCTTGTCAGATTACGCTATTTTCTGGGTCTAGAGATTGCCCATGGATCTCGGGGAATACTTATTTTTCAACAGAAATACACATCAGATATTATCTTCGCTGCATGTCTCTCTGACAGTCGCTCAGCCAATACTCCCTTAGAGCTTCATGTGAAGCTTCGTCCCACAGATGGTGAGCTTCTTCCCGACCCAATTAGATACAGGCATATTGTTGGAAAACTTTTCTACTTATGCATGACCAGGCCCGATATTGCTCGTACAATCAGTATTGTTAGTCAGTTTGTTCCGCTCCTACATTAGTTCACTACGGTGCTCTTCTTCGGATCCTCAGATATCTTTAGGGCACTATCACTCGTTCATTATTTATGCACTCTACATCCATACTGGGCTCAATGCATATTTTGATTCAGATTGGGCGGGTGATCCTACCACCATAGGGTCTACCATAGGTTTCTATCTATTCCTTGGTGATATGTTGATCTTATGGCGAAGCAAGAAACATGTAGTTTTTGTATGTTCTTCCACTGAAGCTGAGTACAGAGCAATAGTAGATACTACTAGCGAGATTTTTCATGTTCGTTGGCTGTTATCAGATATGGGTGTCACTCTTACAAGAGCTTCTCGTCTTCATTGGATAATCGAAGTGCATTTTACATTACAAGCAACCTGGTCTTTCATGAACGAACGAAGCACATAGAGATAGATTACCACTATATTCGTGAGCGCTTTGAAGCATGGACCATTTTCCTTCATCTTGTTAAATCTTCACAGCAGATAGCAGAGTTCTTCACCAAATTAGACATTGTCCAGATATTTCTTTACTTAGTGGGCAAACTCATACAGTTTGACCCACCGTGAGTTTGAGAGGGCATGTTAGATATTGTAATATATATTTAGTCCTATATCGAGTTATGCATCAGCTTATTATTTGGTTCCATTCTATATATAGGACACATTGTACTCAGTTATAATCAATTAATAATAAAGTATTCCTTCCTACTCCTAATTCTAACACACACAATGAAATACGGTAACATGTTATGTATGTGACACACTACATACATGGCATATACTTCTATAAGGATTTTGAAGACACAGAGAGACATATAGTGAAAGATCCTGTTACTAGAGTAAAACTCTCTGCACGTGCAATGCACATTCTAATTAATTAAATTTTTAAAAGTAAATAATATGACGTAATGTGGCCTTGAACTTGAGACATCCCTTTACTCATCACATAATATTTACAAATTACCCATTGTGGCACAACCTTTTATTTTATATGAATGCACTTTTGTAAATAATTATGTCGTAAATAAATGTGAACTTTGAGGGTATTATGGTAACTAACAACAATTGAGTAAATGAATGGTTAATATAACTCCCACTTAAAAATGAATAGTTGAGATTAAATGGTTGAATAAATGTCTACAAATTATATGTCGTCTACAAATGACAACCCCAAATCTCTCATTATAATATTAGAGATATCGAAGACTTAGTATTTATGTTTCAACACGTTCCTATAAAATGAGGGTCATTTTTGTGAGCCAAAAACTGAATTATATACAGCAAAAATATTTTAATCCGCATTTTAAGAACATGTAGTCGGTGAGATTCGAATATGGATTACTACCCTGTGATCCTAAGATGCTACTAAATCAAAAATTTGAAACTGTGGCAAGGTTAAGGGGTGTGGGTTCAATATTTCATCACATAAATTACACATCTACATAATACCACATTACCTATTTATTGTGGTACCTCTCTTGACATACATTCAATATTCTATCTTAACAAGCTCCTCCCACTATACCATTAAAACAATACTGCTACACCCATAACATCTTCTAAGCTTAATTATTTACAACTTTATATGGTACAATAATATTGAAGATTATTCAGGGGCGGATCTAGGGGAAATGGGATATGCTACAGCCCCCCCCCCCCCCCCCCCCCCCCCCCCCCCCCCCCCTCTCCCCTATCTCCTAATATTTATGGAGCCTTTATATTTTCCCCGGATGCATTTCTTCGTTACGCTCATTTTGACACCTCATGGCGGTAAAACGGACAACCGAGTCAAAAGTTATGGTTGTTTGAAGTTGTTGTCCATCGTAACGCTTCATTTAAATGTCGATGGATGCCCTAAGATAGGGTTCGCACCAAGGTATGAAAGATGCGTTATCTTGTCCCGGCCGTTCTAGTTACTTGCAACGATTCTGTAAACTACTGAGTCAGAAGTTACTGCCATTTGAAACTCGACCTTAACCCTATACATTACTTTTTCTCTTCTCTTAGGGATACGAAAATTATGTTTTTCTCTTCTTTAAGTGATAAGATATAACTGCGGCCTATGATGATTGGTCCACCCTGGAAATTAGTTTGGAAAGTAGGTCATTCTGGAAAGAGTAATGCTTCATCCACTACCAATTCCACTTCCATAGGTGGCTCACTCCAATTGGAGAGTTCCCCCACCTACTATCTCTTCCCCCACCTATTGGAGTGTGCCACCTAAGGTAGTGAAGAAAAATATAGTGGAATTGGTAGTGGGGGTAACATTACTCTTCTGGAAATTAGTTTCGAAAAGTTGGTCATTTTGGAAAATAATTCTGAACTATGACTGTCTACTCTTCCTCTAAATCTAATCCCTTCCAATCCAACTTACCAAATTTATTATAACCCCCCCCCCCCCCCCCCTTCCCCCCCCCCCCCGCCGCGATTACTACAACATATTCTACAATAACATCCAATATTATTATACTACTAGATTTTCCCGTGGGCACGTGCCTACGACACGTCTTCAGAACGATACAACATATGAAAAGTCTTGTAAACAGTAAAACAACAATTATGTAGCTTAAGTTTGAATAGTATGATAATAATTAGTTGTAAATAAAAGTCCATGTTTCCATTAGTATATGTTGAAAAATAATTATGAATGAGGGTGTAAAATTAAACTTCTTAGAATTTTGAGGGTGAAAATGATGAAATTTAACTGTTGATGAGATATTTGATATTTTCAATGTAACATGAGCAATAAAAAAAGCATAAAAAATAAAAATTTACTAACCTGAAATCTGAAATTCTAAATTTCTGAGTAAATAAAGAGAGAATGAGAAAGAGAGAGAGGGAGAGAGTGAGAAATATGAAAAAGTGAAGATAGGAGATAAAAAGTAATAATGTAATGTTTTTTTTTGTTTTGGGAGGATATTGAGTATGGGGGGAAAACTTTTTGGGTAGATATATTTTGAAATGATGAATCTGAACTGTTGATTTTATTTCAATTGAAGAAAAATCACTTGATATTTTTTTTCAAATTGTCCTGTGTTTTATTATATAGATATGAGGTTTTAGAAGAGGTAGATTGTAGAAGAGGCTGTGGTGTAGCATATTTTCTACCAAAAACTCACTTTAGACTCTCCACACTGGAAGGTGGGCCCAGTCCCAAATCCACCCAAAAGGGTGTGCCATCTTGGGTGTAAGAAGAATCAAGTGCATCACGTGTTCCATCAAATGAGTAATGGGGTTGAAAAAGGAGAAGAATGGAGTATTGGAGAAGGGAACCTTTGAAGGAGCTAATTAGTTTTAATATAATTTTTAGTTAATAAGATAAACCTAACATGCTCTCCTTCTCTCTTTCGGGTCACACCCACCTCAAGACAAAGGAATTGCAAGCTAATTCTACACTGTAGTGAGAAGCCCTTTCCTACACTTCACTCTATTCACATAAACATCAACACTTTATGTGAGCCCCACTTATCATTAATTATTCATAAGATTTTACCAGTAGATCAGAATTTGCAAATTCTGGTTAAGCCTGACAGTTTGTTTTTTTTTTTTTTTTTTTTTTGGAACAGAGTTCGCAGACTCCAGCCAAAATGTATATATAATCAGAAAAATGTCTTACAGAACCAAAAGTGTAAGCAACTAGAACAAGAAATAGGATATCCTCAAACAAAAAGAGGAACAAAATCAATTTAACATACTTTTTACCTTTAAACATACTTTTTGGGATGCTGATTTTATTTCAATTGAAGGAAAACCACTTAACATACTTTTTGGAATGGTGAATCTGAACCGTTGAATTTATTTCAATAGAACAAGAAATAGAACAAGAAGGATCCCAATGATGAGCTCTTGATGATGGACAGACATAGCAGTTCAACACTTCAAAATATTCTAACACGTTTTTGTTTGAGATTCAAACTTGAACCGGTTTGATCTATTCGATTGTGGGTTGTGGATCACCCTCTAGGAGGTGTTGAAGAAATCTCTAATTGTATGGACTAGTCATGTCACTTCATGTTTTATTTACTGTTTGTAATTTGTACTATAGTCCAATACTCTGAGTTTGTTTTCTTAATCTCTAATTAATGAAACATGATGACCATATTTCATATTTTCCTTTAAAAAGAACAGTAATTGTGCAATTACTTGATCGACATCATTCACTTGAACCATCAAATTGTTGCATCCTCATTAGAAAATAGGAAAAGTATTGTATGAGGTTGTAACTAGATATAATATAAGTAACAGTGGTCCTGCTTCAAATTGAAGATTGCTAGCTTGTTGTGTAGATGTTGTTTTTGTGTGTGCATTTTAGTTTATATTTTATTTGGAGTCCATCAAGTGTGTTGTGTTTATGCTCATTTTGCCTTGCAGTGCAAGCAACCTCTTATATTCACCTTCTCATCTTCTTTCTCTCTCTCTCTCTCGCTCTCTCTCTCTCTCTCTCTCTGTGGTTTCCCAACCATCTTGCTCTCATGCCACAAAGTTCCATCATTCCGAGAGTACCAACTGAAAACCCATGTGAGTTCATATCGCGAACCTTTTCCTTTAATTCTTTGCTATTTTTTTTTCCCTTCTCCCCTTCTCTCTTTCTTTTTTGGTTATTATTATTATTATTATTATTATTTTGTATTTTGTGAGTCCTACATAATATTAAATTAGTTCCAAAACCAACTCTTGGATTTCTTATAAAACAATAAAACATATATATAGGTTAGGTTGGTTTATTATGATGCATGTAATATATGTATTTAATTTAATGCTTTTTTATTTTAGTAGTAACAGCTGTGAAGGGCAGTTTCTCTACTTTCAATTTAGCAGCCAAACCCTAAAAAAATAAAAAATAATAAAAAACACAAATAAACCGACAGACTGCATACCTCTTGGTTTAGGATAGGCTTAAAGGTGAGCTTGTTTGTGTGTGTTGCTGTAAGAGTTTTCAGAACCTTTTTCTTTTTCCTCTCATGGCCTTCAGTTAAAGTTGTGAGATTTCTTTTTTTTTTTTTTTCCTTTTTTTTTATAAAATAGTTTATGCCAAAGTTTTGTATCTCATTCTCATACTCTCAAGGTCACTTCTCTCTCTCTCTCTCCTCTGTTCATTTTAGGGTTTTGATTTCTGTGTGTCCATCTTTCCAACTGTTACTAGGTCTAGTTTGAACATGTTCTATTTCTTCTTCTTGATTTTCAAAATCTTCATGTTGTAGCTTTCGATGTATAATTTTTGATCTTTTAATTGCAGATTATAAGAAGAATGGAGAATACCATACAGTATTTGAATACATGATCTAGGGTTTGTTGGATGCTCATGAGATTATTATGAACAGAAGTCAGATAATTGGTTCAGTGAGCAGCATCTCCAATCTCATCGATGCCAAGCTCGAAGAGCACCGGATGAACGGATCCAAGCAGTGCCCGGGTTGCGGTTGCAAGCTCAATCAAAAGCCGGTAGATTTAAATCAGTTTTCGATCGATATATATATGTGTCTGTGTGTGTGTTTTCTTTGCTTTTCTTGATGTTTTTGAGTATGTGTATGAGAATATGGTTTTTTTTTAGGACTGGGTAGGGTTACCGGCCGGAGTTAAATTCGACCCGACTGATCAAGAACTGATAGAGCATCTGGAAGCAAAGGTCGCCGAGGAGTCGAAATCTCATCCTTTGATAGATGAGTTTATACCCACAATTGAGGGAGAAGATGGTATCTGCTACACTCATCCTGAGAAACTACCTGGTATTTACAAAAACCCAAAAAGCTACTAATAGCTAATTATTCTCTCTTTCACTACCTCTCTTTGTATGTTAATCTTACGAGCATCAATTCTATTCCCTTCTCTTTCTTCTCTCTCGAACCCAACAAAAAAGCCAACATATATTTTTATTTAATCAAAAGAGATGTTTGGGTTTTCTGCTTTGTTTTCATCACACTAAAAAAAAAGGAAAAAAAAAAGTACTACTCTTGAGTTTTCCAAAAAGATTTTTAGAAGTTTCTTTCTCTTCTGCAAATTAATCTGTGTTCCTATCATTTCTCAAGGTTGTTATATCTGACACAACCTTTAGTCGGTCACAAATTTTAATATATATTTTGAAAATTTTATTATTAATAAGAGTTTAACGAAACAATCAGGTGTGACCAGAGATGGCCTGAGCAAGCACTTCTTCCACCGACCGTCCAAAGCGTACACAACAGGCACCAGGAAACGACGGAAGATCCAGACAGAATGCGATCTTCAGAAAGGCGAGACAAGGTGGCACAAGACGGGGAAGACCAGACCGGTGATGGTCAATGGGAAGCAGAAAGGGTGCAAGAAGATCCTAGTCCTTTACACCAACTTTGGGAAGCACCGGAAACCGGAAAAGACTAATTGGGTGATGCACCAATACCACTTGGGGAAGCTCGAGGAGGAGCGAGAAGGGGAGCTTGTGGTGTCGAAGATATTCTACCAGACGCAGCCGAGGCAGTGCAGCTCGGCGGGCCCTGCTGCTGCCGGTGGTGGTGGTGGTGTTAGCAATGAGATAGGACGAGTTGGGGAGCATAGGAGGGATAGTACTGGGAGTGGGAGTTGCTCTTCTTCAAAAGAGGTAATGAGTAAAAAAGAACATGAAGTTGGGATGCCAAGGTATATTGGTAATTTGCAGCCTCCTGAATTTAGCTTTGCTCCATTTATAAGAAGATTTGATCAGGTAAAGATGATTAATTAATGTAAGAATCATATACTATAGTTTACTTTAATATTCGATCTTCATTAATTATTTTTCTTAAAATTTAAACTGTTAGTGCATAATTAATAAAATTATTTTCTTTTTGTTTACTTAATTTAAAACTTTCCTAGCCACAATTTTCTGAACTAACATTTATGCTTCAGATACACTGATTTTTTTTTTTTTCTCCATTGCCTTATTTTAATGAATGAAAAGAACATTGGGTAGTAATGTATTTGAAAGTGCATATTGTTTTCATTTATAGTTATGAACTAATGTTATGAAGATTTATTATCTTAAAATTTTGATGAAGATTCAATGTTGAAAACCCTATTCATGGTTTAGAATCTTTACCTGGGACCATTACTTTAATACACTAACTTGTATCTTCTATTCTCAAACATTAATTTTTTTTTTCTTCTCATAGTTTTATTATTTATTTATAATTAGTAACCTTTAAACAGTTCAAGAGTTAAAGAGGGGAAGTAAATATATTAATAAAATTTCCTAAGTTTCAATCTTAAATAATTATGTTCATATGTCATTTTATGGCACTTTTGCAAAGTGACATGTAAGCTTAAATGTATCCTTCTTTTTACCATACTATAAGCATGAGTGAGTTCATCTAACAAGTCTAGTTTGTCCACAAGCCCAAAAAGGATACTCGGCAAAAATCCATAAATTGAACAGAGAATAATCATAGATTTTCTTTTTTTTAAAGCTTGTTTTGTGTCAACCTCACTCCAAAAATTGGTAAGAAAAAAGACCCTTAACTTATTGGAAACAGAAAGGTAGGGTTGAGGGTGAGGAAATTACGGAAAAAGAATTGGAAAAAGAATGAGCTAATTGATATATGTAGGGGATGCGGAACTTGCAGGTTGGCGTGGGAGATCAAGTACAAACCAAGGGAGGGGAGCGAAATGGACACGAGGAGCACGAGCACCAGTTTCAAAGTACACCTGGCCACCTTAATCACTGTTGTTTGGGTGGTAGCAGTGCTGATCAGGCAGCTGCGACCGCAGCTGCATTCCACAATATTAGTCGGCCAACCAACCCCATTTCGGCAATCATCTCTTCCGCTCTTCTCCACAATGCCGTCCTTGATGATCCTTACCCAGTTTCAAGAATGCTCATTCAAACCGAAAAATTTCAGGTAAGATTCACTTACATGAAATTTTGAATGTGAAACATATAATTGATGCATATATATATATATATAGAGGGTGTTCATAGTCTGTCTTGTCTCTCAAAAAAGAGGAGAAAGAACCATATATAATGCATACACACTCATATGTATGTAGGTGCATGTATGTTTACAAACATTATGTATACATTATCTTTTTTTTGTTGGCATTATTATGTATACATTATCGATAACAAGTTTTTTACACACATATTTGAGACTGATTATATTTACATCCACAATTAATTTTTAAAATGTAAATATGACTATCCCAAATTCTGAAATTCAACTAGTCTAATACACCTAAAGTTAACTATTTCAATTGATATTTTAAGCGGTAAAAACTAAGGTGTAAAACTTATTTGTATGTCTTTATCCCTTCATGCTTGGGAGTGTAAAAACTATATGGATATTGAAAATGGAAATATACCAAAATTCTTAAAGCTAAATAAGTAAAGGAATATATTATTGGTGTATATGAAAGGGCATGGAATAAATTTCCACATTGTACATTATATATGGAATAGGAGCTCTAATCTATATGTGAATGTATGCATGCATAATAAAACATCTTATTTTTCTTTCTTACATCTTAGAAATGAAAATTATTGATTTCTTTTTTAGGAAATATGAAAATATTGATAGCTCTGAGGTATACAGCAGAGTATTAAGGGCCTTATTTTGGTGCAAGTGATTCTGGCCTATACCATATTTAGCAAACTTTCGAATTTTTTAGTCTATCTCGCATATACAAGACCTTTATTCTCTAATTAATAATTCATTCTAGCTATTGTTTACAAATGATATTTTGAATTTGTCATTAACATGCTTAAAATACTCACACTCATGTGCCAATATATATACCAGTAGTTTACACGTGTGATGCACGTTTTAATAAATATAGTTTTTAAAATAAAAATTTAGACGTAGTCCAAATCCTAGGACCTTCTTTATAATAGTTATGCACGTGCGTTGCGCGGGTTGGTAGAATGACAAAACATTTACAAATGACACTAAGGCCGTCTCCCATAATAATATTAGATATATATATATATATATATATAGATATATATATATATATATATATAGAGAGAGAGAGAGAGAGAGGAAAATCTTCTATTGTGCACCACCCTTCCGTGTGCACTCGGCCTTCCCGCCTTCGTATCGACGATCTGAATCGTTCACATTAATCTACACATCTAAATTAGTCTAAATATGTAAAATCAAATCATTTGAAATTCATTTGCCCATCCATCATGTGACTATAAAAAACAATGATTTTCAGCCATACAATTTTGTAACACTTCAACGGATGGCAAATGAATTTCAAATGATTTGATTTGACATATTTAGACTATTTTAGATGTGTAGATCAATGTGAACGGTTTGGATCGTCGATGCGAAAACGGAAAGGCCGAGTGCACACGCCGTGTACACCATAGGTGGTACACAACGGAAGACTTCCCTATATATATATGGTTAGTTGTCCACATCGATACGAAAAAGGGAAGGCCGAGTGCACACGCCGTGTGCACCATAGGTGGTGCACAACGGAAGACTTCCCTATATATATATGGTTAGTTGTCTATTGTTTCACATACATGCCACATAATCAATTGCTCATTTACTAAATGAGCAAGTTGCTCATATCCCTTTTACCCATATATATATATATATATATATATATATATATATATATATATATATATATATATATATATATATATATATAAAATCTTCCATTGAGCACACTTTTTCGTGAGCACTCTCCCTTCTAGCCATCATATAGATGATCCAAACCGTTCACATTGATGTAAACGTCTACATTAGTCTAAATATGTAAAATCAAGTCATTTAAAATTCATTTACTCAATCATTGAAGTGTTACAAAAATTGTATGGCTGAACATCGTTTTTTTTATAATGACATGATGGATGGGCAAATGAATTTCAAATGACTTGATTTTATATATTTAGACTAATTTAAACGTGTAGATCATTGTGAACGGTTTGGTCATCCATGCGACTTGGGTATAATAAGTAACTACCTAATTAACCTATAGGACTTGGGTATAATAGTGGTACTTAAAGAGGAAAGTATGGAGGTTAAAGAAAGAAAGTTGAAGACCATGAGAATGCCTAGCTAGGTTCAAGTTCGGGAACACTGCCTAGTATATTCCATGCAAAATATGTGAGCTTAATAACCATATCTCCATTAACTTTTAAAGAGGTAAAAATTTACAATATATTTCTTGGTTAATTAAGCAATTCAACTATATAAAAGTCTACATTTC
>CM030358.1:25759359-25973245 GCA_017893485.1 Hemerocallis citrina
TTTCTAGAACCTATCCAAAAATCATGATATTTTATCGACCCTAATCTTAATGTGTGCTTCATATTTGATTATCAAAGCTTGAATAAGTCTTGATTAGTTTGATCTTCATCTATGTTGAGATTTGTCTTTGGTTACATGTATGATTTGATCTGGAGTTAAACTAATTAACAATTGCAGCAGCAGCAGCCACAACAGCAACAACATGAGCAACACCGACACCAGAAATTGGTAGAAAGGTCTGCTGCTGGCTTGGAAGACCTGATAATGGGTTGCACTTCAGCGAGCAATCGAGGAGTAAGTCTAACTTCTTATATCACCTAAAATTTTCAAACAAAAATATATATCTCATAATCTTGAAAAATAAATATTGTCACATATATTCTCAAGAACTCTTTGGGTTATATATTGTAACTGCCCTACAAACACAGGATAGAACCTTTTCTATATATTTTGAATTTCAAGAAAACTTTTTCGTCAGTTTGTTAAAAATGCAAAAATGAATATGGACATGGCAGAAAAATGAATAATGTGTATGCATATAAATATAGTTTTAGGTTAAGCTAAGGCAAGTTTGAGGCTAATAGATGTATGATCTTAAGGTGTAGTGTCCTGTGCTATATAAGAAGAGTACTAAGTGTCAACCAAAACCTTAATTTTTGCCGATTCTGTCCTTTTTAGCATGCCCTTACCATCAATAGATGTTTGTTTGGAGGGGAGAGAGAGGGAGGGGGTAGAGAGAGAGAGAGATCATGAGCACTGTGGAGACAGAATCTTCCTTTCATTTTAAGTGCAACAACAAAAAGTTGAAAGCCAGAAGCAATGTGCTATATTTTTTCTAGACCAAACCCTACCTCCACATTGTAACCAAATACTCACTTTTTCCCTTCAATTTTTTTTATATATAAAAAAATACAAGTATTTACTTTGTGCTCTTTTCAAATTATTGACAAAGGGATAAAAGAAGAAGATAAAGAAAACAAATTTAAAGAGATTCCTTTTTATTTTCTCATGTCTACTTGTCTACATACACCATGTTAGTCTCTCATATTATCAACAAAGATTAATTTGAAATGCCTTCTTACTTTTTGTTAACTAAATTCAAAAGTGCTACACCCTCCATCCTCCTTTGCATGAACAAATTCAAATTGTGGTATTTCCTCGTTTCAAAACTTTTGATCTATAAAAGGATGCACATTTTCATTTATATAGAATCAAAATTTTGCCTATCAATACTTCTGGTATATATATCTAATATTGTCCATCACATAATTTTATTCATAAATAAGCCAATTTTTATTATAATCTAAGATAAACTTTTATTTATTTCATTTATAGCTAGCCTTTAGTACATTGTTGCTCAGAAAATATGAACTCAAACTCTTAACTTGTTTATTTGCAGGATTCATCAACAATTCCTCATCCTCAGGATGCAGAATGGCTAAAGTACTACTGGTCACATGACAACCCAGATCATCATGGATGATAACATAAGAGAAGCAAAAAAAAAAAAAAAAAAAAAAAAAAAAAAAACAGAAAAAAAAAGATGGAACGAAAATTACCAACAAGCCCAAAAAACATCATCATCATCATCATCATCACCACCACCAAAGTAATGAGTGGGTAAAATGGAAATGGATAAGGAGGTAAATTAAAGTTACAGCTCAGTTAAGCTATACAGTAATGAAGCAGTCCAAGTTGGGAACAAAGTGCAAAAGTAGTGGAAAAAGAAGCAAAAGAGAAAAGGAGCTGTTGGGCTGTTGCTGACTCTAGAAGGAAGGAAGGAAGGAAGGAAGGAAGGCCAACAATGCCTAGAGCCAATAAACAATGCATCAAAATCAGTGCATGTCAGTCATCATTATCACATCATCCTGGTAATACGTACTTTTTATGTTATTAATTTTACATAATTGTAATAATTAGTATTTAGTTACATACATATAGAAATATATATGTCTTATTTTCTTCTTCTTTATATACCTTGTTTGTTCATGCGTATTTCTCCTATATATACGTTCAAAGATACAAAGATAAGGAGACAGAGAATAGATAAAGAAGGAAGACTCTGTGTTTAATTGTTGTATTATTAATGTACTGTTGTTGGAAGTAAAATTTTGAAAAAAATATGATTTATTTTTCAGATATGAGAAATTTAACTTCATCGATCCTATTTTGTATCGATCTCTGTATAGCTACAAGATCTAGCAATACTATAGTGTTGAAATAGGGTTAACTTAGGCAAGACTCAAACATAATTGATGTCTTGTAATTTAACGATAGCTAATTATTGTTAAATTAATTCTTGTAACTGTGGATTTGAAAAATGTCTTGAATATATCAGTTGGGTGAGGGTTAGGTCCTATCTAGATCGAAAAAGATATTGTTTTATCTAGTTTAGATTGATGACAATGTGGCTCTAAATATGTGGCCAATTAAAATAACCAGTAATCAGGTCTTGATAAATATATTTGTTTTGAAAAAAAGTCCGATATTGTCTGGCATCGAACCTAAGACCTCCTTTATATTAGTTATGCATGTGCATTACACGTGTTTGTTTCGTTATAAATAAAATTTGTTTGAAGACAAAATCTCTCATTAAAATATCATAGATATATTTTTTTAAAATTTTTTTCCAACGTTGTCTGGCATAGAAAACAAGATATCCTTTATATTAGTTATGAATGTGCATTGCGGGGAATCTCAAAGCGGTTTTATTAAAGGCCGGGACATTATGGATAGCATTGCTTCGGCGCATGAAATTGTCTTCAGAGCTCGCAAAGAAAAAACAGACGGCTTTCTCTTTAAAGTTGATTTTCAGAAGGCTTATGATTCAGTTGAATGGGAGTCTATTGATGAAGCACTATTACTAAAGGGATTCGGCGATAAGTGGAGGAAATGGATTTTTCGGTGCATTAGAGGAGGCAAATCGTTTCCCTTGGTTAACGGAAAACAGGGTAAAGAAATCCGATGCATGAGAGGCCTGAGGCAAGGGGATCCGTTGTCATCATTATTATTTGCTATCGTAGCAGATGGGCTCGCAGAAATGATAGCCAATAGCAGAAAAGTGGTGGACAACTTCGGTATTAAAATCAGAGGATTTCCGGATCCTATTTCGATCCTTCAATACGCTGATGACACTTTATTGTTTGGATCCGCATCAAAAGAAGATATCATAGCTATGGGCTCAGTCCTGAAGTGCTTCGAGGCTTGGTCGGGCATGAAGGTCAACTTTAATAAGAGCTGTGTCATCCAACTCAGTGAAACTAGCTCTGTTCCAATCCAATCAATTCAACAAATGCTAGGATGCAATAAAGGAGAGTTCCCGCTAACATACCTAGGGATCCCGATTAGGCCAGGGAAGCTCATTAGGGAGGACTGGCAACCTCTTATTGATAAGATTGAGAAAAGACTAGCTTGTTGGAAGGGAAGATTTTTAACCCTGGGGGGCAGGATTACGTTGTTGAACTCTGTCATCAACAGCATCCCGATATATCTCATGTCTATCTATGAATTACCGGCTTGGGTAATCCACAAAATAGACAAATGTAGAAGGAGATTTCTGTGGAAAGGAGCAAACGATGGAGGTAAAGGGATTCACCTCATCAGCTGGGGGAGGGTCTGCAAGAGGAAAGAATTCGGTGGTTTGGGCTTCATCAACCTTAGAGACATGAATACCGCCCTACTTAGTAAATGGTGGTGGATGGATTGTCGGCCTAATAATTGGTGGTGTAAGTCTCTAATCAATTACCGTGCAAGGAAGAAGTTCAGATACGGTGGAAAGAGTACCCAAAGTAGGAAATCGTGTCTATGGAAAGGGGTTTGCAAGACAGGCGAGGTATTCCTTAGCAACACTCTCTGTAGCGTCAAACACGGCAAGAATACAAGATTTTGGAAGGACAAGTGGTGCGGCAGTAACTCACTGATGGGACTGTTCCCAGCAGCTGCAGAGGCAGTTATCAACATTGACACACTTGTTTTCAATGTATGGAAGAACAATAGATTGAGACTAGAAGTCAAGGGTGCACTGGAAGAGGAATCTATCCTACAATTGCAACTGCTCAACAACTTCATTCGCATAGAAGGACGGGTCACGCAACAGCCACAAGACGAGAGATGGTGGTCTTTGGAGGCAAATCGTCAATTCTCGGTATCTTCACTGTATAAAAGGTTGAATGACGGAGGATTAAGGAATGGGATGGCGGAGGTGGTATGGGGCATCAACGTTCCTTCTAAGGTGAAAGTCTTCTTGTGGATGGTGGTAAACGATGTAATTTTGTCGAAAACCAATTTGGGGAAACGGGGAATTCTAGACTGCGTTACCTGTAATAGGTGTCTAACTATCGAAGAGGATACGAACCATATATTCTTTAACTGCATCAGAGCGAGATGGGTTTGGGGGAAAATAGGTTTAATGTTCGGGTTAGCTCAGTGTCCAAGTTCTAGTGCGGAGGTCTGGGGGGATATTAGATCGCACAGGATTAGAAAGGATGTTAGGATATATTGGGACCTAATTGTGGCTTCAATCATGTGGAACCTTTGGCTAGACCGTAACGACTTGTGTTTCAGTAACGTTGATCATAGAATTTCATCTTTGATGCATAAAATTCATTTCTGCTGTTTTGAATGGACAGGATTGCTCAGTACCAGGAAAAAGAGGAGACTGGATGAGGAGTAGCTAGTGGGAGGTACTGGTACCACTTAGCAGCGCTAGGCTCAGTGGATGTTGTTGTATTTTGATGTATTTTGAGATGTTCATGCGGTTTAGCTTGTTCTGCTGAACAGTGATGTTGATCGCCTTAGGGCTTTATATGTATTTTTATTCCTGTTTCGTTAATCTCTAATTAATGAAGCGATGACATTAGTCATCTTTTTATCAAAAAAAAAAATGTGCATTGCACGTGTTTGTTCGTACAATGCACGTGTTTGTTTGGTTATAAATGAAGTTTGTTTGGTGATAAACTCTCCCATTAAAATAACTAGTATTTTTCACGTGCGATGCACGTTTTGATAAGGGTTGGAGGTTTTTACGTGCGATGTACGTGTTAAGAAATAGTTTTGGAGTTGGACGTGCGTTGCACGTAATTGGAAAAAATATTTTGAAGGAAAATCTACAATTTGTACGTGCAATGCACGCATTTATAAGTAGAATTTGAGTTGTACGTGCAACAAATGTGTGTGTTTAGTGTCAAAAATATTATAAATTTATTTTGCACGTGCATTGCATGTTTTAAATGTGTGATTTTTTTTTATTTGTTTGTTTCTATTGTAATTAATGGGAGAGTTGGAGTTGCACGTGCAAGACACGGGTTTGTATGTTGACAAATGACAACCTCAACTCTCCCATTATAATATTAAAGATTAGAGATTAGAGATAGAGATGAAAAAATATTTCCAAATTGAAATTTCATTCAAACTGAACTAAAAAATAAAAACAAATCTAACCTTTTAACTTCAAGTCTTCAAGTCTTCCTTATGGAGCAATGTTGGACGTCAAACCTAGAAGCAGTGATTGTAAAGATTTCCAAACAATCAAGACGTATGGGGTTCTGATTCTTAGAGATTTGAAGATCCTTCAATTTATCTTTACAAATTATTGTTTTTTATTTTTTTTCTATCTGAACAAATTAGGGTTCTATAATTAGGAGATAACTAGGTCAAATCATTTTTTGGGTCGTTTCTTATTTTTATTTTTATTTTAATATTTACGATCTGAATGGAAGCAATTTTCTAAAAGATAATTAATGGCACAATTTTAAGGTGTTGCGTAAACTTGTCAACCATCTAAACTAGATAGAACAAACCTATTCTTCGTGAGCTTTTACGAAACTACAATTTTGCTTTTATTCTTACATTTTCATACATCTCTAATATCATAATGGGAGAGTTGGGGTTATCATTTGTCAATATACAAACCCGTGTCTTGCACGTGCAACTCCAACTCTCCCATTAATTACAATAAAAACAAACAAATAAAAAAAATTCACCTATTTAAAACATGCAATGCACGTGCAAAATAAATTTATAATATTTTTTAACACTAAACACATACATATGTTGCACGTACAACTCAAATTCTACTTATAAATACGTGCATTGCACGTACAAATTGTAGATTTTTCTTCAAAATATTTTTTCCAATTACGTGCAACGCACGTCCAACTCCAAAACTATTTGTTACCACGTACATCGTACATCGCACATAAAAACCTCTAACTCTTATCAAAACGTGCATCGCACGTGAAAAATACTAGTTATTTTAATGGAAAAATTTATCACCAAATAAACTTCATTTATAACCAAATAAATATGTGCATTGTACTAACAAACATATGCAATGGACATGAATAATTATTATAAAGAATATCTTGTAACTGTTATGCATATGTTCGTATCGATTGTATCATATTTTATTAAATTTTTATTAATGAACCATAGGAAAAGTTTGTTTTGACCTTACTCCTTAGTCCTTATTAGGATTAAAGAAGAGAAACTTCCTTATTTAAATAAAAGTTTAAACTAAGTTTGACTTGATAAAGGGAAAATTCCTCCATGGACCCTGGCTAAATATTTTCTTCATGTTAACCCTTTTGACTGGTCAATGTACTCTTTTAGTCTCTAGGTATTTGAAATCTTTCTATTAAGCCCGTAAATACTTTTTAACATATAAAATTAGTTTAATTTTTAATACAGTATATAGTCTAATAATCTAATCTACTAATACTACAATGAAAGAGTTGGAGTTGTTATTTGTCAACATGCAAATCCCAAATCCGTGCTTTCCCACTAATTACAACAAAAATAAATAAAATAAAAAATTTCACCTATTTAAAACGTGCAACACGTGCAAAATAATTTTATAATATTTTTTAGCACTGAACATACACATATGTTGTACGTACAACTCAAATTCTACTTATAAACAAGTACATGCACGTACAAATTGTAGCTTTTTCTTCAATTTTTTTTTTCCAATTACGTAGAATGCATGTCCAACCCCAAAATATTTCTTAATACGTATATGAAAATCAACAAACTCTTATTAAAACGTGTATCGCACGTGAAAAATACAAGTATGTATAATTATATTTTCTTATTTCCTAAAGTATCCCAATCATATTCATCTACTAAAATCACGCTTCCAAATTCTCTTCCTTTCTTCTTCTCATACATCCCCCTTAATTTAATTCTGTCATTCCATCACGGCGACGATGTGTCGTAGGCTTTTCCGACAACCCCTCACCCACTCTCTCTTCGTGTAGCCAGTTTCCTGTTAGTAACTCATATATATGTACATGGCTTACACTTACCTTCGGTTCAAACCAAACATGTGTACTGAAAAGACGCATACCAATCAGATTCTAATTTGATTAAATATTAAGAAAAACAGATTCATATTGGTACAAGAACAGTATACTTTGAGAAGAAACATAGGGGAAAGAAAAAAAAATAGTACTATTTATTGTGGTTAAAACAGAAGGTTTAATTAATAAACAAAACATTTGAATGAAACGCAGTATGTTAGCACGACAAAGGGGTATGTTTACCTGTCTTTAAGGTGTGTTCGATCCATGAAAGCAATGGACTACATCCATGCATGAATCCATGATAACTTACATTTGAAGAAAATCATATTTGAGAACGAAAATTTCTTAAACAGAAACTATGTTTGATTATTGTACTTTTGTTTTGGTTGGCTGAAGTCGTTAGGCTTCATCCCTATTATCAAAAAAAAAAAAAAAAAAAAAACTGGCTCTGATACCAAAATAGGGGGTAATTTATAATAAACGAGGTAAATAGGCGAAGATGAAGATGAAGCGAAGGTAGTGGTTATTACGAGCTTTGAATTTTTTGGTGGGTTACGAATTTTTGTTCTGATCCCTACTGGGTACTCCCTCTCTAAATTATGTATTTCTATGTTCCCGTGTTACTGTAGCTACTGTAATTTTTTTTATTTTATTTTATTATTATTATTATTTTTTATCAAAGCGAGGTAGGCCTCCTGTCTAACGCTTCGGCTAAACAAAACCAATTTCCCCTTATGGCATACTCACAGCCGTTCATCCATAGTCGGCTTTCTTTGCCTACAGGGTCACTCATGGTGATAAGACTTACCTATGCTATGATATACCCAGAATAAAGGAGGAGTTTATGTGCAAAACAACATGAAAAACGAAGCATATGATACAGGAATTATTTATTTGGGGAACATAGTGGATACATAGTAAAGAGGTTTCCCTTTCGGGAAATCCCTTAACGATCTAAAATACTTACAATGAGTTCAAGCTTGAGGAGATTGTTCCATACAGTACATGCAATATTTTACAAAGCAGTGGTGAAGGAGCACATTGGAGTACAAGGGGAGTTTTGGAAGCGGGGGTAAGGGATTGGATGAAGTGAAGGTAAGGGGAGTTTTGGAAGTGGTTTTGGAAGGGGAGTTTTGAAAATTCTAAGGCTTTTTGGGCAATATGGGGTTGTAGTTTGATTTTTCCCTGCCCAATAATGGCTCCTAAAAATTCGATTTGTGGTTTATACAGTTGCATTTTTGTTTTGCTAATTATGATACCATGATTAATAAATTCTGAAATAATAATCTGCAAGTGTCCTCTGTGTTCTTGTCTGGTTTTGCTAAAAACTAAGATATCATCTATATAAACAACAACAAATTTTTTGTGTTTTAGAAAAATGTCGTCCATCTTTCTTTAAAAAACAGATGGTGCATTCTTAAGGCCAAAAGGCATGACAAGCCATTCAAAATGTCCTTCGGGGCATGTAAAGGCTATCCATTCTATACTCTCAGGATGCATTTTAATTTGCCAAAATCCGGATTTTAAATCAAACTTACTAAAGATATTACATCCTTGTATTTGATTTATCAATCTGGTTTTGTCTGGAATATCATATGCATCATCTCTGGTATTGTCATTTAATCTTTTGTAATTAATTACCATTCGACTCTTTCCTCTAGCTATCTCACTATGTTTCCTAACAATAAAAGCAGCAGATCTGTGGGGACTTTCAGATCTTCTGATAACCCCTAATTTTAGAAGATCGGTAATATGCATCTTAAAGTCATCTATGTCTTGGTTTGTGGCATTTATTTTTGTTGTTCTAACCTTATATTCAGGGTTTATAATATCTAGCTTACACATGACCTTATCTTTATCCCAATACTTTAGTACTTCTTCACCCATTATTCCTAATTTCTCTATTTTGGATATTAATTGTTCAACATCCTGTTCACTTATGAGGGTCTAATAAAGATGTTCTAGATTTATAAAGTTTGTGTGGACTTCTATCTCATACTCTTGAGTGATGTCATGAGCATTGTAATCGTCATTGGGAATTACGTTATGTAACTCGCATTGCCTTTCATGGGGACAATTGCATTCTTTTTATTCTTTGGGATTTTCTAGTTCTCTTATCATGGTTGGTTCATCGTGTGTATAAACTGGTGTAAAGATTGTATGTTTCTGTAGCTGCAAGTAATCTTTACTTATTAGCATACTGCTTTTATCTTTTAATAAGAAGCTTAATCCCAAAATTAAATCATTGCTTAGATCAAGTTGCCTAACCCATGTGGAATCTTTGGGTAATGTGTATTCTATACTTTCTCCACAATTGGTTTCAAACCTAATTTTACTGTTTGGGATTAACAGATCATCATATGTAAAAACTTTTCCATCCATTTGTTGGGCTACTGCAGGTTTCGAGGCTTTTACTATGTATTGTTTTGGGATTATATCTTTATTTATAATGCAGTTTGTACATCCTGTATCAATTAATGCTAGACACTTTACTTCATAGGCCATCATTCTTACCACACATCTAACTTTGAGTGCTCTTAGTCTATCTTTGTTGCATATTTGGATTAGATCAATTTGATATTGATCTATTGTTGGCTCATTTTGGTCTACTACCATTTTTCCTTTTTTAACATTTCTTCTATTGTTTCTACCTTTGTATAAAGGAGTTTCTGTGTATCTTCTAAATTTTCTATTCTTTTTCGTAGGATTTTTATCTCATCAGTATTTATTGTTGGTTTGGGTATTGAATAACTAAGTGTAATATTGTAGTTCTTTTCTATGCATTTTATACAACCTTCTTGGTAACACTTGGAACATTTGGTTCTGTTCATCTTACTGGGTATCCTTTACAAAATAAACATGACATGCTATCCATTCCTGTTCGGACCTGCCAGTTGTGTTTGCAGGTTTCCAATAGGCTTGAGGTTGGTTTTAGGCCTTTACTAGTAGCTTCTATTTTCATCATATCTAAATCAGAGAAGTTTAATTCTGGTATACTGGGAAATGGTGCAAAATCTTCAATTAATTCATTTGGTTGCTCATTGTCTTGCGTCTCATTTTCTCTATCAAAGTCTTCTATGGTGACGATCGAATAAATTAATTCAGAATCAGATACTGTTTCGTCAATATTAATTAAATCCTCATTTGTGCATTCTATAAGTATGCTATTCTTATCATGCCTATTGATTCTTTTAGGACAAGTTCTACTCAAATGTTCTGGGCTACCACATGTATAACATTCGAGTTTATTTTTATACAATCTATTTGGCTTAAATTTTCTAACATGTTTCTGAGGGTCTCAATATGGTTTTCGTCTATTTGATTTTCTTAAAAAATATTTTTTCTTCCTATATTTTGTGTTTTGTTTTGTGCGTCTGCTGTGTTCGGTATAAGTTCTAGTTCTCCTTTCTCCTATACCATATGTTTGAGGAGTGTAAATTTCTTTACAAAACCCATAATCTGAGTTTTTCAACTGTTTCTGAATTTGTATTTCTGTACATTTGTCTTTTAGTACATTAATAACATGCTGTATTCTTTGTCCTATTGACCATGGGTGACCTGGACCTGCTGTCATTACTTCTGGCCAATTTTTCCATTTTTCTGCTATTTCTATTCCTAGGGCTCCAGGAAGTTTTCTAAATAATTTGTCTCCTAAATCTTGGTTAAAAGCATTTCCTGAAATACAGGTATAATAAAAATAGTCATTCAGAAATTTCTTTATATACTTCCATTTGTATAGACTTAATTGTTCTAAAGTTCTGATAGCATCTTTTGTAATCCTAGTGCTCCCGTATTCGGGTCTTCTCCCGTAACTAAAGCTTGTATTTTGTTTACAAAATTATAGGGATTGGGGCCTAGCATTAGCAGTGTATTGTAATCTTCTACATACGAAACTTTCCAGGCTTCCCACAAAGCCCTAACGCTTTCTCCTAAAAATGTTTCTAAATACTTGTACATTTCTTCTGTTTCTAGATTTAAAGAGGTTCTATAATAATCTCCGATCAGTGTATATTTCCATACATCTAAAATATTTGACCAAGCTTGTGGATCGTGGGCAGCTAGGTTTAGAATCTGAGCTTCTCCTTTAGTCTGAAATTTAATTGGTTGCTCTAAGGGTTGTCTCCTTCCTCTGGTTTTATATTGATTTTCTGGTTCTTTGTAGTCGTCTACTCTTGTCCTGGGGGTATTGCCACTTCTATAACCACTATAGCCGATTACAATTCCTGATGTGTTATGTATTGGTGTTCCTCGATAGGGGGAAGTAACTTCAGATTCTTCTACTAGATCCTTTTGGTATGATACCTCTGAGATTTGTGTTTCATTATCTATTTCTTCTTGTATTATTTCTTCCTGTAGGATTCCAATTCTGATATTTTGGTCTATATCATAGTATAAATATTCATGTTCCTTTATAGAACCATTCATATAATGCATATCTTCTAGTTCTAACAATTCTTTAGGTGATAACCTTCCGAGACTTAATTCTGTAGGATAGAGAATCCTATCAGTTTTTGATATTAATGTTTCAAGGCATTCGATATGCATTAGGTCAGATTCTATGTCCATTTCTAATTCTTGTATGTTCCTGTGGACTTGTGAAACATAATCGGTAAAACGGATGCTAGTTCTACTTTTTTCTTGATAAACTAATGCCTCTTGAGGTACAAGAGTTTTTACTGGATTTATGAAATTGTCCAAATTCCATTCTAATCCTGCTAGCCTTTGAGAATCATATGTCAATGGTTTTACCATTTTTATTCCTTTGTTGCTTAATAAATCAACTATTTCTGTTACATTTACTCGATATTTCACCTTCGAATTGGTTGTAGTTCGTCCTAAGAATGCTATGTGGACTAGAAGGTTATCTCCATTGTGGACTTCTTCGTATCCTTTTGTCTGAATTCCAATATGGATATATCTTGTAAAGTCTTGAAGAGTCATCATAAAGTCTGGGCGGCAATAAAATATTCCCGAATTGCTATTCATATCAACTTCTATACTGGCTATCATTCCTCTAGCAATATCATTCTATCTGTTATCATATAAGGTGATTAGAGTTTTGCAGCCTAAGTTTTTTCTCATAAGTCCTTTAATACCTATTACTATTAATCCTAAATGCATTAATTCATATCTGGAGGTTCTAAGCTCATGTCCTGCTTCCTGGCTTACTAAAGGTAGATTACAGGTCTGGTTTCCTAGACAACTTAGTGCTTGTTCTCGGTTATGTCTGAAAAATTCTGGTCTGAATTCAAAATGTCCGGTCTGGTAAAGAATTTTTGGGTTTAGGATATTGAGTCCTTCCTTTTGGAATCTTTCATAATCTTGTTCAGGATCTATAAGTTCCCCGAGTTGGATATCCTGATTACTTGACCTCCTAGAAAGTAGTCTAGTGAGAAGTGGTCTGGTTCTACTTGTAGAGCCTTGGTCTGTCCTGATTGTTCTGTATGATTGAATTTCTGTTAATGGCCTACTCGTACTCATGGTTTTGATTGTTGTTCTTTTACTAATGGCCTAGTTGGAAAAGTAAATATTACCGGTTTTCTTGTAACTTGTTCTTTTCCTGTTGGTTCTAACTTTACTGTTCCTAGTTTGTCCGTTATCTTGCTAAGATTATCTTGGAAATTCGATATTTCTAACTTCTGTAATTTTTTCTCAACTTCTACAATCTGGTTTGCTAGTTTTTGTTCTGTTTCTTCAATTCTTTCGTGGATTTTAAGGATAAGTCCAATAATAGTATTATTTTGTTTTATAATAGTTCTGTCTGAGATTGATTCTGCGTTATAACTACTATAACCTTAAGGGCCGGCTTGAAAAGTCTTTGTATAATCTAGAGCTTCTAAATAGGGCTTTTGCATTAATTAAGAACAATCCTTTTTATTTCTTTTAATTCTAATTTATTATTTATGACAACGTCGTGTACTTGGTTGATTGTCTCTATGATTCTGGGGTCTTCTTCTCTTCGTGGAGAATGATGTAACCTTGAATTATTCTGGTCTTTTATATAATCTAGTTTACTGGAAATATCTTTTAAAATCTGGTTTTTCTCCCTTATGGTTGAAAGTAGGCTATCTCTAAATTTTTGTTCTTCGCATTCTCTAGCGTCTAGGTTTCGTTTTAAATTTATAACTAAATCTATTAGTGTATTCTGAACAGGATCTTTGTTATGGAATAAATGCTTTACTTCGTCTGATTTTTCAAAATTACAGGTAAGGACCTGTTTGTCTGAAGTAGTAACTAACCTAGGGTGGAAACAAGCGTCTAATTCTGAGGAATCTATGATATGGCTCTGATACCAAAATAGGGGAGTATTTATAATAAACGAGGTAAATAGGCGAAGATGAAGATGAAGTGAAGGTAGTGGTTATTACGAGCTTTGAATTTTTTGGTGGGTTACGAATTTTTTTTCTGATCCCTACTGGGTACTCCCTCTCTAAATTATGTATTTCTATGTTCCCGTGTTACTGTAGCTACAGTAATTTTTTTTTATCAAAGCGAGGTAGGCCTCCTGTCTAACTCTTCGGCTAAACAAAACCAATTTCCCCTTATGGCATACTTACAGCCGTTCATCCATAGTCGGCTTTCTTTGCCTACAGGGTCACTCATGGTGATAAGACTTACCTATGCTATGATATACCCAGAATAAAGGAGGAGTTTATGTGCAAAACAACATGAAAAATGAAGCATATGATACAGGAATTATTTATTTGGGGAACATACTGGATAATTAGTAAAGAGGTTTCCCTTTCGGGAAATCCCTTAACGATCTAAAATACTTACAATGAGTTCAAGCTTGAGGAGCTTGTTCCTTATAGTACATGCAATATTTTACAAAGCAGTGGTGAAGGAGCACATTGGAGTACAAGGGGAGTTTTGGAAGCGGGGGTAAGGGATTGGATACCTTTGAGAAGAGCAGAGGGGTGGTATTTATAGTGGTTGTTCTGAGAGGAGCACTTGAAGGAGAATCTGCACTCTTCTAGTGAGTTCCTTTCTGGGTGGACAGTGCTTTATACGTGGCTTTGTGAAGACCAAGCCTTTCTGGGTGGAGAGATTCCTGAGTGGACATTGCTTTATACGTGGCTGCGGGAAGACCAAGCTTTTCTGGGTGGAGAGATTCTAGTATGAACGGAAGTGACAACGTTATCTACACCTTTCTGAATGGAGGGGACATTTGGGCAGGAATATCGAAATGTCCAAATGCCTTTGTAAGTGGAGGTGACAGCTATGACATCTGTGCAGGAAAAGTTGGAGTGGAGTCTGATTGGAGGTGACATCTGTGCAGGAAAGGTTGGAGTGGAGTCTAATTGGAGGTGACATCTGGGTAGGAAAATATTTGGGGTGGAGTCTAGGTGTCTAAATTATGTAGAGCCACCGAATCTAAGGACATTGGGGTCATGGGGTTGTTGTCGCCACTATCTCCTGTGTCTGAAAAGTTTTCTATTTGGGATAGAGGTGGTTTATCTTCAGGAATTTCCTTCTGACTTTCTGTCACTGTCTCCCTTTCTTTTGAGACGGCTGTCTTGACTGCTTCGGCTACCTGTGTTGCAATCATAGCTCGAATTGATTCTTTTCGTTTGCTTTTCTTGTGTTTAGGTTGGATCCTTTCTGGTTGCTTCTGGAAGCCTTCAATCTGTAGGAGGAGCTGCAGAATCTGATCATACTTTTTTGGGTCTGTAATATCTTGATTTTCCATAGGGGCTTTGCCCTTGTTCTGACTTTTTGGCAAAGTCACAGCCATCAACGGATTTGGTGTGTCTTTACCGGTAGCCATTTGCTCCGGACTAGCCATTGGTATTGTAGACCCAATGATATCTCTGTCAAGGTTTTTTGGCAAAACCTCAGCCATCAACGGACTTGATGTGTCTTTACTGGTTGTCGTTTGAACCAGACTAGCTATTGAATTTGTAGGCTCAATAGTGCCTCTATTTGCATTTAGAGGGAAATGCAAACCCTTCTCATCCCACTTATTAGAGACCGGGGGAGCAGTCTGTGGTGGATTTTTTGGTGGAAATCTGGTCTGGAAGAGCTGTTTCTCTAAGCTAGCTATTGTTTCGTGTAATTTCTGTTTTTCAAAAATTAGACAATTTTTATTTTCATTAATGTTCGTACCGTTCGTGACATTGCCTCGCAATGATCACAGAAGAGGATTTTTCCCTGCATGTCTTTTGTGATAGAGTATTCCAGGGGAGTTTCCTGCATGGACCTTAGGGAAGGAGAAACAAAATAGTTAGGTCCTAAGTAGCTTCTAGCTACATCTAGTGCTTCTGACAAATTATAGAAACCTTTATAAATTGGATTTTTGAAGTTCTTAATACTGTCTGCTACTTCTATCCAAGTATGAAAAACACCTACTAAATTTCCTTGGAGAACTGCATAAAACTTGTATCCTCTCTGGTTCTGACTAAATACTTCTGATAAAGAATTCATGGCTGCTAAGAAATATTTCTGGTCCTTTCTATTAAAGGCAATCCATAAATTATCTAAGATGCATTGTTGTTCTTTTGATGTAGAAATATGAGAATATGTTCTGAAAGGAGGATTGCCATTGGAAAAAACAAAAAGTTCTTGATTTCCGAATCGCAAGCGTTCTTGGGGGGTTCCCTGGGGGGTTCTGCTTTCACTGGTCTGCTGGCTGTTCTGTGGTGGAAACATGTTATCTGGTCGGATCCCTGGTTGTGGTGGTGGCCTTGCCATCTGCATATTGTCATAAAAAGTATTCATTAGATCATAATCTTGTGGTGTTTGCAAGAGATAAGAAATTTGTGCAGTAATTAATTGTTTTCTGATTAAATTTTCATAATCATCTGCATAAGGATCAAATTGTTCAGCAAGGGTGTATAAAAAATGTTTGTCATAGATGCAGTTAATACTAATAGAAAATAGGGGGGTATTTATAATAAACGAGGGGGGTATTTATAGGGGGGGAATTTATAATAAACGAGGTTACTACTAAAAAAAAAATTACTGTAGCTACAGTAACATGGGAACATAGAAATACATAATTTAGAAAGAGAGTACCCAGTAGGGATCAGAACAGAAATTCGTAACCCACCAAAAAATTCAAAGCTCATAAGAACCACTACCTTCACTTCATCTTCATCCTTGCCTATTTACCTCGTTTATCACCAATTTACCTCGTTTATTATAAATACCCCCCCTATTTTGGTATCAGAGCCATATCATAGATTCCTCAGAATTAGACGCTTGTTTCCACCCTAGGTTAGTTACTACTTCAGACAAACAGGTCCTTACCTGTAATTTTAAAAAATCAGACGAAGTAAAGCATTTATTCCATAACAAAGATCCTGTTCAGAATACACTAATAGATTTAGTTATAAATTTAAAACGAAACCTAGACGCTAGAGAAAGCGAAGAACAAAAATTTAGAGATAGCCTACTTTCAACCATAAGGGAGAAAAACCAGATTTTAAAAGATATTTCCAGTAAACTAGATTACATAAAAGACCAGAATAATTCAAGGTTACATCATTCTCCACGAAGAGAAGAAGACCCCAGAATCATAGAGACAATCAACCAAGTACATGACGTTGTCATAAATAATAAATTAGAATTAAAAGAAATAAAAAGGATTGTTTTTAATTAATGCAAAAGCCCTATTTAGAAGCTCTAGATTATACAAAGACTTTTCAAGCCGGCCCTGAAGGTTATAGTAGTTATAACGCAGAATCAATCTCAGACAGAACTATTATAAAACAAAATAATACTATTATTAGACTTATCCTTAAAATCCACGAAAGAATTGAAGAAATAGAACAAAAACTAGCAAACTAGATTGTAGAAGTTGAGAAAAAATTACAGAAGTTAGAAATATCGAATTTCCAAGATAATCTTAGCAAGATAACGGACAAACTAGGAACAGTAAAGTTAGAACCAACAGGAAAAGAACAAGTTACAAGAAAACCGGTAATATTTACTTTTCCAACTAGGCCATTAGTAAAAGAACAACTATCAAAACCATGAGTACGAGTAGGCCATTAACAGAAATTCAATCATACAGCACAATCAGGACAGACCAAGGCTCTACAAGTAGAACCAGACCACTTCTCACTAGACTACTTTCTAGGAGGTCAAGTAATCAGGATATCCAACTCGGGGAACTTATAGATCCTAAACAAGATTATGAAAGATTCCAAAAGGAAGGACTCAATATCCTAAACCCAAAAATTCTTTACCAGATCGGACGTTTTGAATTCAGACCAGAATTTTTCAGACATAACCGAGAACAAGCACTAAGCTGTCTAGGAAACCAGACTTGTAATCTACCTTTAGTAAGCCAGGAAGCAGGACATGAGCTTAGAACCTCCAGATATAAATTAATGCATTTAGGATTAATAGTAATAGGTATTAAAGGACTTATGAGAAAAAACTTAGGCTGCAAAACTCTAATCACCTTATATGATAACAGATGGAATGATATTGCTGGAGGAATGATAGCCAGTATAGAAGTTGATATGTATAGCAATTCGGGAATATTTTATTGCAGCCCAGACTTTATGATGACTCTTCAAGACTTTACAAGATATATCCATATTGGAATTCAGACAAAAGGATACGAAGAAGTCCACAATGGAGATAACCTTCTAGTCCACATAGCATTCTTAGGACGAACTACAACCAATTCGAATGTAAAATATCGAGTAAATGTAACAGAAATAGTTGATTTATTAAGCAACAAAGGAATAAAAATGGTAAAACCATTGACATATGATTCTCAAAGGCTAGCAGGATTAGAATGGAATTTGGACAATTTCATAAATCCAGTAAAAACTCTTGTACCTCAAGAGGCATTAGTTTATCAAGAAAAAAGTAGAACTAGCATCCGTTTTACCGATTATGTTCCACAAGTCCACAGGAACATACAAGAATTAGAAATGGACATAGAATTTCACCTAGTGCATATCGAATGCCTTGAAACATTAGTATCAGAAACTAATAGGATTCTCTATCCTACAGAATTAAGTCTCGGAAGGTTATTACCTAAAGAATTGTTAGAACTAGAAGATATGCATTATATGAATGGTTCTATAAAGGAACATGAATATTTATACTATGATATAGACCAAAATATCAGAATTGGAATCCTACAGGACGAAATAATACAAGAAAAAATAGATAATGAAACACAAATCTCAGAGGTATCATACCAAAAGGATCTAGTAGAAGAATCTGAAGTTACTTCCCCCTATCGAGGAACACCAATACATAACACATCAGGAATTGTAATCGGCTATAGTGGTTATAGAAGTGGCAATACCCCCAGGACAAGAGTAGACGACTACAAAGAACCAAAAAATCAATATAAAACCAGAGGAAGGAGACAACCCTTAGAGCAACCAATTAAATTTCAGACTAAAGGAGAAGCTCAGATTCTAAACCTAGCTGCCCACGATCCACAAGCTTGGTCAAATATTTTAGATGTATGGAAATATACACTGATCAGAGATTATTATAGAACCTCTTTAAATCTAGAAACAGAAGAAATGTACAAGTATTTAGAAACATTTTTAGGAGAAAGCATTAGGGCTTTGTGGGAAGCCTGGAAAGTTTCGTATGTAGAAGATTACAATACACTGCTAATGCTAGGCCCCAATCCCTATAATTTTGTAAACAAAATACAAGCTTTAGTTACGGGAGAAGACCCGAATACGGGAGCACTAGGATTACAAAAAGATGCTATCAGAACTTTAGAACAATTAAGTCTATACAAATGGAAGTATATAAAGAAATTTCTGAATGACTATTTTTATTATACCTGTATTTCAGGAAATGCTTTTAACCAAGATTTAGGAGACAAATTATTTAGAAAATTTCCTGGAGCCCTAGGAATAGAAATAGCAGAAAAATGGAAAAATTGGCCAGAAGTAATGACAGCAGGTCCAGGTCACCCATGATCAATAGGACAAAGAATACAGCATGTTATTAATGTACTAAAAGACAAATGTACAGAAATACAAATTCAGAAACAGTTGAAAAACTCAGATTATGGGTTTTGTAAAGAAATTTACACTCCTCAAACATATGGTATAGGAGAAAGGAGAACTAGAACTTATACCGAACACAGCAGACGCACAAAACAAAACACAAAATATAGGAAGAAAAAATATTTCTTAAGAAAATCAAACAGACGAAAACCATATTTAGACCCTCAGAAACATGTTAGAAAATTTAAGCCAAATAGATTGTATAAAAATAAACTCGAATGTTATACATGTGGTAGCCCAGAACATTTGAGTAGAACTTGTCCTAAAAGAATCAATAGGCATGATAAGAATAGCATACTTATAGAATGCACAAATGAGGATTTAATTAATATTGACGAAACAGTATCTGATTCTGAATCAATTTATTCGATCGTCACCATAGAAGACTTTGATAGAGAAAATGAGACGCAAGACAATGAGCAACCAAATGAATTAATTGAAGATTTTGCACCATTTCCCAGTATACCAGAATTAAACTTCTCTGATTTAGATATGATGAACATAGAAGCTACTAGTAAAGGCCTAAAACCAACCTCAAGCCTATTGGAAACCTGCAAACACAACTGGCAGGTCCGAACAGGAATGGATAGCATGCCATGTTTATTTTGTAAAGGATACCCTAGTAAGATGAACAGAACCAAATGTTCCAAGTGTTACCAAGAAGGTTGTATAAAATGCATAGAAAAGAACTACAATATTACACTTAGTTATTCAATACCCAAACCAACAATAAATACTGATGAGGTAAAAATCCTACGAAAAAGAATATAAAATTTAGAAGATACACAGAAACTCCTTTATACAAAGGTAGAAACAATAGAAGAAAGGTTAGAAAAAGGAAAAATGGTAGTAGACCAAAATGAGCCAACAATATATCAATATCAAATTGATCTAATCCAAATATGCAATAAAGATAGACTAAGAGCACTCAAAGTTAGATGTGTGGTAAGAATGATGGCCTATGAAGTAAAGTGTCTAGCATTAATTGATACAGGATGTACAAACTGCATTATAAATAAAGATATAATTCCAAAACAATACATAGTATAAGCCTCGAAACCTGCAGTAGCCCAACAAATGGATGGAAAAGTTTTGACATATGATGATCTGTTAATCCCAAATAGTAAAATTAGGTTTGATACCAACTGTGGAGAAAGTATAGAATACACATTACCCAAAGATTCTACATGGGTTAGGCAACTTGATCTAAGCAATGATTTAATTTTGGGATTAAGCTTCTTATTAAAAGATAAAGGCAGTATGCTAATAAGTAAAGATTACTTGCAGCTACAGAAACATACAATCTTTACACCAGTTTATACACACGATGAACCAACCATGATAAGAGAACTAGAAAATCCCAAAGAAGAAAAAGAATGCAATTGTCCCCATGAAAGGCAATGCGAGTTACATAACGTAATTCCCAATGACGATTACAATGCTCATGACATCACTCAAGAGTATGAGATAGAAGTCCACACAAACTTTATAAATCTAGAACATCTTTATTACACCCTTATAAGTGAACAGGATGTTGAACAATTAATATCCAAAATAGAGAAATTAGGAATAATGGGTGAAGAAGTACTAAAGTATTGGGATAAAGATAAGGTCATGTGTAAGCTAGATATTATAAACCCTGAATATAAGGTTAGAAAAGCAAAAATAAATGCCACAAACCAAGACATAGATGACTTTAAGATGCATATTACTGATCTTCTAAAATTAGGGGTTATCAGAAGATCTGAAAGTCCCCACAGATCTGCTGCTTTTATTGTTAGGAAACATAGTGAGATAGCTAGAGGAAAGAGTCGAATGGTAATTAATTATAAAAGATTAAATGACAATACCAGAGATGATGCATATGATATTCCAGACAAAACCAAATTGATAAATCAAATACAAGGATGTAATATCTTTAGTAAGTTTGATTTAAAATCCGGATTTTGGCAAATTAAAATGCATCCTGAGAGTATAGAATGGACAACCTTTACATGCCCCGAAGGACATTTTGAATGGCTTGTCATGCCTTTTGGCCTTAAGAATGCACCATCTGTTTTCCAAAGAAAGATGGACGACATTTTTCTAAAACACAAAAAATTTGCTGTTGTTTATATAGATGATATCTTAGTTTTTAGCAAAACCAGACAAGAACACAGAGGACACTTGCAGATTATTATTTCAGAATTTATTAATCATGGTATCATAATTAGCAAAACAAAAATGCAACTGTATAAACCACAAATCGAATTTTTAGGAGCCATTATTGGGCAGGGAAAAATCAAACTACAACCCCGTATTGCCCAAAAAGCCTTAGAATTTTTCAGACAAATTAGAAGAATTAAAACAGCTCCAGAAATTTTTAGGGTTGGTCAATTATGCAAGGCCTTTTATAAAAAATTTAGGTAAAATTGCAGGACCCTTATATGCAAAAACTTCCCAAAAGAGACAAAGATATTTTAACAAAGAAGATGTTAAATTATTCCAACAAATTAAGAACTTGATTAAAGAACTTCCAGAATTAGCACTACCATTAGATTCAGATTATCTAATTATAGAATCAGACGGTTGCAATACAGGCTGGGGTGCAACTTTGATTGCTAAACCAAATAAGTATTCTGAAAAAGCTTTAGAACGAATTTGCTGTTATGCTAGTGGTAAATATAAAGAAAAAGATAATATTAGCAGTATTGATGCAGAATTATTAGCCATCTCTTATGCTTTAGATAGTTTTGAACTGTTTATTATTTCTAAAAAAGAAATAACTGTTCGAACAGACTGTGAAGCCATAGTTTCATTTCATTCAAAGATGGCTTTAGAACAAAAACGTAGCTCTAGACGGCGTTGGCTTAATTTTTTAGATCGATGCCTTCACCTTGGCACCCATATCACTTTTGAACACATCAAAGGTAGTACTAATATCCTACCCGATACTCTTAGCCGCCTGCTCCATCAGCATGCTCTAGTAGACATAGGCAATATAGGTGCATCTTTTGACTTAATCAATGTAGACGAGTATCCACAAACTTATAATATAACCCAAGAAGTCTTAGTATTGACAGAAGTCATTGCCTTCTTAGAACATTGCACAGAAAATGAATTCATTTCTGTAATTACTAAAATGAACAACGTAACTACTCTTCATGAGCTATTAGAATATTGGTGGGTTAAAGAACCACATGCTACCATTATATCCAACAGGTTAAAGGAAATTCGAGAACAACGATATGCTCAAATTATTAAACAAAAGGCAAAGAACCTCGAAAAACTTGGGGCACTATCCACATCAGAAGTATTTCTCACAATAGATATAAGACAGAATGAAAGACTAGATAATGACATGGTCCATCTTAATATTAACAACTTTCCAAATCCATTCCTAGAATATACAGATATAAACTTTACCCTTTTCCACTTTTTGCAATTATGTTCTATTGAAGCTTTTTCTATTAGTATTAACTGCATCTATGACAAACATTTTTTATACACCCTTGCTGAACAATTTGATCCTTATACGGATGATTATGAAAATTTAATCAGAAAACAATTAATTACTGCACGAATTTCTTATCTCTTGCAAACACCACAAGATTATGATCTAATGAATACTTTTTATGACAATATGCAGATGGCAAGGCCACCACCACAACCAGGGATCCGACCAGATAACATGTTTCCACCACAGAACAGCCAGCAGACCAGTGAAAGCAGAACCCCCCAGGGAACCCCCCAAGAACGCTTGCGATTCGGAAATCAAGAACTTTTTGTTTTTTCCAATGGCAATCCTCCTTTCAGAACATATTCTCATATTTCTACATCAAAAGAACAACAATGCATCTTAGATAATTTATGGATTGCCTTTAATAGAAAGGACCAGAAATATTTCTTAGCAGCCATGAATTCTTTATCAGAAGTATTTAGTCAGAACCAGAGAGGATACAAGTTTTATGCAGTTCTCCAAGGAAATTTAGTAGGTGTTTTTCATACTTGGATAGAAGTAGCAGACAGTATTAAGAACTTCAAAAATCCAATTTATAAAGGTTTCTATAATTTGTCAGAAGCACTATATGTAGCTAGAAGCTACTTAGGACCTAACTATTTTGTTTCTCCTTTCCTAAGGTCCATGCAGGAAACTCCCCTGGAATACTCTATCACAAAGGACATGCAGGGAAAAATCCTCTTCTGTGATCATTGCGAGGCAATGTCACGAACGGTACGAACATTAAATGAAAATAAAAATTGTCTAATTTTTGAAAAACAGAAATTACACGAAACAATAGCTAGCTTAGAGAAACAGCTCTTCCAGACCAGATTTCCACCAAAAAATCCACCACAGACTGCTCCCCCGGTCTCTAATAAGTGGGATGAGAAGGGTTTGCATTTCCCTCTAAATGCAGATAGAGGCACTATTGAGCCTACAAATTCAATAGCTAGTCTGGTTCAAACGACAACGAGTAAAGACACATCAAGTCCGTTGATGGCTGAGGTTTTGCCAAAAAACCTTGACAGAGATATCATTGGGTCTACAATACCAATGGCTAGTCCGGAGCAAACGGCTACCGGTAAAGACACACCAAATCCGTTGATGGCTGTGACTTTGCCAAAAAGTCAGAACAAGGGCAAAGTCCCTATGGAAAATCAAGATATTATAGACCCAAAAAAGTATGATCAGATTCTGCAGCTCCTCCTACAGATTGAAGGCTTCCAGAAGCAACCAGAAAGGATCCAACCTAAACACAAGAAAAGCAAACGAAAAGAATCAATTCGAGCTATGATTGCAACACAGGTAGCCGAAGCAGTCAAGACAGCCGTCTCAAAAGAAAGGGAGACAGTGACAGAAAGTGAGAAGGAAATTCCTGAAGATAAACCACCTCTATCCCAAATAGAAAATTTTTCAGACACAGGAGATAGTGGCGACAACAACCCCATGACCCCAATGTCCTTAGATTCGGTGGCTCTACATAATTTAGACAATCAGACTCCACTCCAACTTTTCCTGCACAGATGTCATAGCTGTCACCTCCACTTACAAAGGCATTTGGACATTTCGATATTCCTGCCCAAATGTCCCCTCCATTCAGAAAGGTGTAGATAACGTTGTCACTTCCGTTCAGACTAGAATCTCTCCACCCAGAAAAGCTTGGTCTTCCCGCAGCCACGTATAAAGCAATGTCCACTCAGGAATCTCTCCACCCAGAAAGGCTTGGTCTTCACAAAGCCACGTATAAAGCAGTGTCCGATTCTCCTTCAAGTGCTCCTCTCAGAACAACCACTATAAATACCACCCCTCTGCTCTTCTCAAAGGTATCCAATCCCTTACCCCCGCTTCCAAAACTCCCCTTGTACTCCAATGTGCTCCTTCACCATTGCTTTGTAAAATATTGCATGTACTGTAAGGAACAAGCTCCTCAAGCTTGAACTCATTGTAAGTATTTTAGATCGTTAAGGGATTTCCCGAAAGGGAAACCTCTTTACTATGTATCCACTATGTTCCCCAAATAAATAATTCCTGTATCATATGCTTCGTTTTTCATGTTGTTTTGCACATAAACTCTTCCTTCATTCTGGGTATATCATAGCATAGGTAAGTCTTATCACCATGAGTGACCCTGTAGGCAAAGAAAGCCGACTATGGATGAACGGCTGTGAGTATGCCATAAGGGAAAATTGGTTTTGTTTAGCCGAAGAGTTAGACAGGAGGCCTACCTCGCTTTGATAAAAAATAAAAAAAATTAAAAAATTAAAAAATTAAAAAATTAAAAAATTAAAAAATTAAAAAATTAAAAAATTAAAAATTTTTAAAAAAAAACCTATGTTTGATTACCTTAAGTTAATTATAGGGTCTTCATGGCAAATAATTGGTAACCTATTATCCATTTACGTGTTTATAATACTCTCGTTTAATCTTTGAAAAGATATTGCACATATTCATCAAGTCAACATCCAACAAAATTGTGAAGTTGCTGCCTGGCTGAGATAAAATAGTGTAGGATAACGATATCATATCAGGGTTAACATTGAATCGTTATGCAACTTCTCCAACTAATTGAGTGTAGGTATAATTTTATGTCAAAATGATTGCGTGATCATTTCCTCTTTTGTCTCTAACAATAACTATGAACTCCTCCTCCATCCTGTCAGCCAAGAAATTAAATTAAAATTTTACAAAACACCAGGGGCGTAGCTGCCCAAGGCCCAGGGGTGTAACTGAGCCCCCTGGGACTTTAAAAAAATTTCATTTTTTTTAAAGTAAAATAAAATTTAATAAGGATTTATGCGTAAAATTTCCAACCCATTTAGTCATTTACAGATTTTACTTTGCTCTTCTTCCACTCTTTTGTTTCCACTCTACTGAACCAAAACCCATTTCATAATGAATTTGTAAGAGGGATTAAATTCTACAAGTGATTAGTTGGGTTTGTAGAGGAGGTCAGAAGAGAGAGAGAGCGAGGAGCCGATCGATTCCAAACCCTATTGTAAGTAAATTTTTTTGTACATTTTGATAATTATGGTTCATATTCTGAAATTTCGTGAATTCATATATGATAGGATAATTAGATTGCTAATTTCTGTTTCAGTGTTACTGATTTGTTTGAGAATGGACTGAATTAGTATGATATGTAATCAAATTAGAACCCAAATGGGTACAGATTATAATGTTAGTTTCTGTCCCAATTTTGAGCTAATTTTCGAAATTTTTTATATTTGAACACATGGAGCTTAGAGTTGAATTTTTATATGCGTATCTTATACATGGAGTTTAGAGTTGAATTCTAACCATGAGTTTTTACTCTTTCTATGCATTAATGCATATACTTATGAGATGAACATCTAATGCTTGATGCACTTAATTACTTTGAGGTAGTATGATGATTGAAGTTGGAAATAGAGAAGGTTTAACTACTGGTTTATTTTAATGGTTCTAAGTTGTTGAAAATGCATGCCACTTGTTTGATGAAATGCCTAAGAATGATAAGGTTTAGCTTGCATGGGCATAGTTTTACTTTGCCAAACTAGGGTTTTGATCAGCCACCTATTTCAGGAGGAGATAAAATGATTATAAGATAGTAATTCCACATATGGATGAATTATTTGTACAACATGGTGTTGGAAAAAGTTTTTGCCTATTTTTCGGGCCAGATTTCGGTGGGCTCCGGCCACCGGCGGCACCGGATATTGATTGGATCATATTCCTTTCGTCGAGTACTATTCCTTAATGTACTCATTTGCCAAAAACAGTTTCCGTATGAATGAGAAATGTAGGTCCAAAGTTGGGTACTCGAAATGTACTAACTTGGACAGTTGGAATGAATAATCCCACATCAGAAGATGGAAAAGATTTTTTCTATTATATAAGCTAAAGAAATGGACTAAAGGGCATAGCCCTGGGGTTACCACTAACGTGTAGTGGGGAGAGGACCTAGCCAAAATAATAAACACACACTCGCATGCGCGTGCGCCCGGCCTGGCTTCGGCTCGGTTTGGCTCGGCTTGGTCTGCCTCTGGCCTATATTTTTTTGCCCCGCTCCAAATTTTTACCCATTTACTATTGAGGCTTTTCAAATTCTGTAACTGCTAGTACCATTACTCTGTAATAGCAGAGTAATGGCTCATCAGTTACACTTTTGAACCATTATTTTGCTGTTACAAAGTAACGGGCCATTACTCTGCTGTTACAGAGTAATGGACCCTTCAGTTACTCTCAGTCTCCTATAAAACCAGTAATTTTTGTCTTCTAGTACACACAGTTTCAAAAAAACATTTTGAATCTTATTCTTCTTCTTCCTCTGAGTCACATTCTGTGAATACAACACAGCTCCGGTTCGCTGAGATCTCTAAAGTTAGGGTGCTGCTATTCAGGGAAAGGTAATCCAGTTATATCCTGGGAGGCAATTCATCAACCACGGTCACACTATGGGGCAAATTTTGCTTTAAGGATAGAGATATTAAAATCTCGACTCTGTATTGTACTGTATGGTTTGTTCTTTCTTTTCCTGTATTTGTAATTCTTCATAAATATTGTTAGCATTTTCTGTTTTATGAAATTCATGTTATAACACATGGAAGATCCCGTTGCAACTTTGAAGGAAAAACAAATCTTCATCATTATCGTATTGATTTGTTTTATGAAGTGATTGATTTGCAACTTAAGGAGTTGAACAATCGTTTTAATGAGACAAATACGAAGTTGTTGTTGTGTATGGCTTGTCTTGATCCAAGCGATTCATTTTCTGCTTATGATAAGAGAAAATTGCTTCGCTTTGTTGAATTTTTTCCATCCGATTTCTCTAACATTGAGTTAATGCACCTTCACCAGCAACTTGATACCTACATTTTGGATGTGCGCTCTAATGACCGATTTTCTGAAGTTGCAGGGATTAGTGGGCTTGCTAGAAAAATGGTTCAGTTAAAAAAACATTGTGCATATCCGTTGGTATATTTGCTCTTGAAGTTGGCATTGCTATTACTTGTTGCAACCGCAACAGTAGAAAGAGTATTTTTTGCAATGAAAATCATCAAGACTTCATTACGAAAGCGATTGGAAGATGAGATGATGAATGGTTGTTTGGTTGCATATATTGAAAGAGATGTATTGGATGCCATTGACAATGAAGATATCATTCAATATTTTCAGAATATGAAACCTCGAAGGGTTTTATTGCTAAAGAAAAATGCGATTTAGTGATTGTAATAGTTTGTGACATTTGATAGTAGTATATGATATTTTGAGGCTTGCAAATGTGTTTATTATAATTTTTTTTAATAGTAAGTGTCGCGCCTCCTAGATGGAAATCCTGACTACGCCACTTTGAAAGCACCAATAAGAAACAAAATGAACCGTTTTGAGAGGAAACATATTGTTCGGCTGGAAGTATCCTTTATGAACAAATTGCTGCTTTTTAAAAAAAAAAATTTATTTTAGTATGACCTAAAGGAAGCACATAAAAGTAAATGAAAGGAAGTAGATGAGAGCCAATAAAAGTTAAAGTGGAAAGTGAAAATTTTGTGTTTTGTTATATGGGAAATAGTAGAGGGAAGAATATTAAGAAGTATTGAAGGAGAAGAACTTATGTCCATGCAGAATAATAGAGGGGAGAGATGGAGTTTGGTGGGAAAAAGATAGGATTTGGAGGAAATTAATGGGTTTTGGAGGAAAAATTAATAATTACTTCTATTATAGAATTTATTGATATTTCCTAATAGTAAAGGACAAAATTGAGTTGTATTTATTTATTTATTTTATTTTTTAAATATAGCTCTTACTGTATTATAATTGTACACTACAACATATATAGTTTTGTACAGCGGATTTATTATAGCATTTAAGTATTAATGCTGTTGAATATGAATAATGACATTTCTAAATAAAATGCTATCTTTTAGTAATTTTAAAATTTACTGTTAGCCACAACAACGTTTTTAAAATGCTATAGTTTTTACAGCATTTTAAAAACACTGTAATATCCAAAAATAAATTGAATAGATAGGGGTAAAATGGAAAATTCAAACTAATCCAATTTCATCTCAGATCAAATCCCCCGATCCAAACTTAATACCCTTCCACCTTCCTCTACAAACCCTAGTACAAATCCCCCAACCACAACGTCCCCACCCCCGCACCGTCAACCCCCTTGCGCGCCGCTCACCACTGGGCCATTGTTGTCCTCCCCTGCGCCCGTCGAAGTCCAAATCCCCAATCACGTCGTCCCCCACCTCTACACCGTCGACCCCCTTGCGCCGCCGTTCGCATTGCTCCGCCATCGACCTCCTGTGCCCATCGATTTCTCCCCTTCGCCCGTCTTCTTGGTTGTTGTACGTTGCTGATTTTATTATGAACACATGTTTTGCATCTTACAGATTCTGACATATCTAGGACCTTGAGCTGCTAAGTGATTGCACTTGTTCTTCTATTTGCTTATTTCATAGATTTGGTGTCTTTGTTAGTGAAATAACTAATCAGAAAAAGTATGAACAGTAAACAGTTAACTGAAAATTGGCAAATGTTCTTACTGCATAGCATTTCTACATCAAATAGTTTAAAAATCCTTTCTTTGTTATAATTTATTAACTGTGACCTTTTTTAGACATTTGTGGTATTATGTATCTGATAATATGAAAATATTTAATTTTAGTGTGGTGAAATTTGTGAATTAGCTTTTTGGCCTCTCATTTGATGCTAATCATATAGTATATCTTTTTCTCTCTGATGTAGCTTGGGATTGATTCAGTTCCATTGCTTATTGGACCTGTGTCTTATTTGTTGCTGTCTAAACCCAAAAAAGGAGATGAGAAATCCTTCTCTCCTCTTTCATTGTTAGAGAGTTTTGCCTATTTACAAGTGAGTTTCTTGGCCCTTGTCACTTTCAAGTATGGCTTTTGTCCTCATCTTTAACATTTAATACTGAGTACTGTAAATATCATCATATGTAGGGAAGTTATTGATGAGTTGAAGGCAGCAGGTGCTTCATGGATTCAGTTTGATGAGCCCACCCTTGTGTTAGATCTCGATGCCAATCAGTTGCAAGCATTTACGAAGGCATACACAGAACTAGAATCTTCATTCTCTGGTTTGAATGTGCTTATTGTTAGCTACTTTGGTTGATGCATACAGGTTAGCTCAAGTTTGCTTTCTTTTAAATGGTTATTAATTGATCTATATCGTATTTCTGACTATCTTATATGTTTCTCCTCTATTTCAGCATTCTTACTGGATTGAGTGGCATCTCTGGATTTGGATTTGATCTCGTCCGTGGAACCAAGACTCTTGACTTGATCAAAAGTAAAGGCTTCCCTTCTGGAAAGTATCTATTTGCTAGAGTTGTGGATGGAAGAAACATTTGGGTCAACGATCTTATTACTTCTCTCAGTACCCTCAATGCTCTTGAGTCTGTTGTGGGCAAAGGGGTAACGCCCCGAATTCTAAATAAGACTGAATTCGAGATTTTACAGGATCTTTACTTCATTTCGTACAATTTTACAAGGAAATTAAAACTTTTCTCAATAATACATCAGAGTTTGTTACAATTGTTACACAGCGGAAAAATAAATTACAACGAAACATTTACAACATCTTTAAACAAAATAGCATCAGCATATCCACTTTATAGCTTCATAAATATCAATTACCTGCATATAAACTGTGGCACGTCAGTTGATTACAACCGACGAAATGTTATACACGGCTATCCTCTCTATGCCGGAAATAGTATAACGATCTCCATACTTTAACAAAACACAAACTTGAATAAAATAAAGTGTAGAAATGTGATTACGCTAAACATGTAAGTGTATGTCACGACTTAATGCCTAATGCACAAATTTTATACTAGGATGACACTAATGCATACTTGTTCGGATTCTATACATCCCATACTACATAGATCCGAGGGCAAGCGCCTACGTACTCCACAATAAAGGGATCAATCCCTTGCCATGAAAACTACCCGATAATAAAACAAGGTTTAGATCATTTCACGAATGTGGGTCCCAGCCCGACGGCTATTATAACGGTTTCCTCATCGTGCGAATCATCCCGCAAGTGCCCCCTAGTCCCGGTATACGTATATACATTGGAGACAGCAAACTATCCGCCCAACTTCGCCAAGTCCCGAATTTAAATATATAAAAAATTCGTCTCCCACAGAGCAATCTCAGTCTGCCGACTGGGTCTATAGCCACGGAGATTCACCGCCGACTATATAGAGGCAACCTACTTACGTTTGCCCAGGTTTACTACATCTTCACTTATGTGCCTAGTCATTTAGTTCAAGACATGTATAAATTTTCAAACCTAGAATTAGTCTTAGCTCCTACCGGTCTTAATCACAAATATCGAGATAGATCCACAACCATATCTCAAAATTATTTCTCAATTCTTTTTATTTCAACATTGCCGGTAACGAGGTCTCACTAACTCTAAATCTCAACTTTTCATGTACAAGAATTCATGGTATTCATACCCTCCAATAATTAATGTTTTAAACTCATTATATTCATATCTCTAACTTATCCATAATTAGATCTATGTCTCAATTAGTATCATACAAGTATTTCTTATCCATAATCAATTAACAACAATACCTTCTCTCGCAATTTCATTTGTAATTTAAAACTCATGAAATAACCCCAAATAATCAAGTACAATCTCTTCAAGAGAAATTAATTTCTCATGGCATATTTCTTAAATAAACTACAAGTGTAATCTCTAAAAAGAATTTAATTTTCACCACAATATTTCTTTCTCTTCAAAAATAACATCAGGCTCTTTATGATTTAAATTCTAATCACAAACTCAAATTTCTATTTCAATTTCTCCTTTTTAATTTCTCAAAAAAAATACACTAAAATCTCAAAAATTATTTTTTTAATACTTTTTTAGTACTTTATATGAACACTAGAATTTTTCCCAATTTGTTTTTTTTTCTTTTTGTTTACATTTGAACTGACCAAAAGCATTAAAAACTCAAAAAAAATATATGTATGTTGACAGTGAGTTTCAAACCCACGCCGACAGCAAACCCAGGCAGCGCCACTAACCAATAAGCCCATATGGACTTAGTGTTCCATTTCAATACCAAAAGACTTATATACTAAGTCTCGGTTTTGAGTTATTTTAAACAAAACACAAACAAAAAGTTGTAGGCCTCGGGTTTCGAACTAGTCCAAACAAGAAGATAACGCAACGCCCGACCACTAGGCCAAGTGTGCCAATCAATATGAAGTTTATTCATGTACTTTTATTCCCACTTTCTGTTATTCTCTTTTATTTGTAAAAAGAACTCAATTCCTCCATTTCTTTCTAATCCTTTGTTAGTTCATATAAATTGAGTTACTCTTTAACAGTAATTTATAGATTTCTAAATCACATTTTAGGCAATTAATCTTATTTTCACAATTTTTTTTTATTGATAAACATGGAGTTGTACCTATTCATTTTAGTCAAGGGTACAAAGTGTATCTTTTATAAACAATTTAAAATGGGTTCATTTGTATCCAATTAAAAATACATAACAAATACCTTTGTATATCAAAAGAAGTATTCCCAACATTTTTCATACAATCTATTGTTTCTTCATTCATTCATACTAATTCATGACAAAATAATCAATCACTACTTTTCTCATTATAAATTAATTTACTTAACATAGCATATCTCGCTACTATTCATGCTATACACAAATCAGAATTACTCATCTATTTTCTTTAGCATGCATTGTTCTATATTACTAGAAAGTAAGAGAACACCCACTTTAGTTGAAGATTGGAAGTGAGAAAGATGGAACCAATACCTAGCTCCTAGCAAGAACACTTCCTCCTAGCAAGAGCTTTTCCTCCTAACAAAGAATTTCTCCAAGCACAAAACTCTCTTCTCTCTCTTTCTTTTTCTTTCTCTTACTCTTATTTGTTTTCTTTTGGTGTGTGGAATGAGAAAAAATGAGTGCTATTTATAGGTCTAGGTTAGGATCTCATTTGCAAAATTTTCACCCTAATAACTCTCCAAATTAAATCTTCATCTTTTCATTTTCTTAACCTCTCCCTCAAACCCTCCAAATGCTATCTCTCAAACCCCCAACTCATCTCCCCACTCTCCAAAACCCTAACTCTCATTCAGTCTATCTCTTTCTCTCCCCAAGTAAAACCGGCCTATCCCCTAGGTGTCACCCGGCCAACCCTATTGTGCACATGCACATGCACACATACAACTTTAATACAATTCTATAGTTCTAAATGTGTTCTAAAGTTTGTAACTTGTCATGCATTAGTGCATGCTTAACTTTAAATTAGATTATAATTAGTGAGCTTGATCCATGGGCTCTATTTTTCAGTCAACTAATTAATTATTCTAATGGGTCATCTTTTAATTTAATCTAATGGGCTAGATTTATCTTTTAGGTCCATGGGTCAAAAGAAAACTAATTAAACTTATGCATGCTAAGAAATAGAAAATGAGAGTAATAAAATGAGAATAAAAATTAACACGTGCATCATACGTGCAAAATTGAAAAAAAAAATAATTTTAATCAAAATGGATTTTCGTTTATAAAAATAGATTTGAGTACCAAAGATAAATAATTTAAGCACATAGAAAACTATTATACATAGCGGTGAAAATACATAGTCGATACGTGCATCAAAACATGTAAAAAGCACATAAAAATATCAAGATTGAATACGTCCAAAATTGAAAAAATGTAATTTTAATCAAAATGGATTTCCGTTTATAAAAATAGAATTGAGTACCAAAGATAAATAATTTAAGCACATAGAAAACTATTATACGTAGCGGTAAAAATACATAGTCGATACGTGCATCAAAACACGTTAAAAGCATAAAAAAAATATCAAGATTGAAATATGTATTCGAGTTGACTCAAAATAGGATAAAAATCAATACGGGAAATACAAAAATAGTCGGAAATCAAAATATGTAGTGAAAACACGTTACAAAATATACGTGCGTAACACACGAGGGCAAAATTGTCATTTCCAATTTTGCAGGGTGTTACAAAAGGTACTTGAACCGACATGTAATTTGTGAAGCTTTTAAGATTTTGGCTCGAATTTATGTCTGGTCTCATATTATTGTTTACGCGATGATTTCTTTGGCACATTAAAGTTAGGGGTGAGTGCAAGAGATAATTATATTGTAACGGGAATTTGATGAACTCAAGTTCTTTGTTTCTTGCTCATAATTAGTTGAATCATTAAGCATGCCATGTTAATTCATTTATGTTGTTTCCCATGGGAACTACCTGTTTCCTTTGCAGACAAGCTTGTGGTGTCAACCTCAATCTCACTTATGCACACTGCTATTGATTTGATAAATGAGACTAAGATGATGAAATCAAATCCTGGCTGGCATTTGATGCAAAAAAGGTGCTTGAAGTTAATGCTTTGGCCAAGGCATTGGTTGGTCAGAAGGATGAGGTAAAATTATCTGCAACTCTTAGTTGCGGCCTTATATGTTGTCCTTTTGCTTTTGATATGCCAATTTCTCACCAGTTTCCCTAAATGTGCAGGCTTTCTTCTCTGCAAATGCTGCTGCTCAGGCTTCAAGAAAGTCATCCCCTAGGGTAACCAATGAGGAAGTCCAGAAAGCTGTAAGCGTTGAAAACCTATAGCTGTTTCCTAGTGTTGGAGAAAATATTTCTTACAAAATTATCTTTTGCATTCTGTCTCAGGCTGTTGCTCTCAAGGGCTCAGACCACCGCCGTGATACAAATGTTAATGCCAGATCGGATGCACAACAGAAGAAGGTAAACCTTCCAATCCTTCCAACCACTACCATTGGTTCTTTCCCTCAGACCATAGAACTCTGAAGGGTCTGCCGTGAATACAAGGCGAAGAAGTAGCTTCACCTCTGTAATAGCAATCCATATTGAATTTGAAAGAAGGAAAAGTTCTTGGTTCATTTCAATTCTTACATCATTTTGGTTTGTCACAGGATCTCTGAGGAGGAGTATGTCAGTGCCATCAAGGAGGAAATTAGCAAGGTAGTCAAAGTTGCAAGAAGAACTGGACATTGATGTCCTTGTCCATGGGGAGCCTGGGTGAGCTCAAGCTGTGAATAAGACTTAGTTTTTAATGATTGATAAGCATTAGACTAGAGAGAGATGTGTGCATGGGTTGTTAGTTAAGGTGTAGGGTGGTGGATCTTGTATCCATTCTAACTAGAATATATCAGTTGCCTTTAAAGTTTAGGATATATTCTAGCTAGGAAGACATTTTTATTTAAGGACTTCCTTTTTGGCTTAAAGTAGAAGCCTTGCTCCTCCTTCAGTTATTTACCAAAACTACCAAGATCAACTTTTTGAAGCCACTCTTAAAATCAACCGAAACAAGTTACCACTGTTGATCGTTTGGTCAAATTAAATGTTCAGTGTTGCAGTGTATGTGCGTATTGGATGCTTGAAACACGAAAGGGATCCAGAATCCATGTCCCTACTTTGTGAGTATCTGATTTCCACTGCTGCAATTTGAGTGGGTAGGTAGAGGTGGAGGAGAATGGTATTAATTAGTTGTCTAGAAAGTTTCGATCACCCTGTGCATGGTGCGTACAGCATGTTCAGTCATTCTTTGCATGAAAATCTGAATGAGATGGAGTTTTGATCCTTGATCCATGAACTATAAATGATGAAACTATTTTTTGTTCCATGTTGATTTAACTTGCGAATGATGAAACTTTACTGTATATCACTGAAAAAATCATTGAAACTTTTCAAACACACAAATTCATGAGGTTGTCTACTACTTGTCCACAGGAACTGTCAAGAAGTTATAATACTTGAGAAAAATAACTGTAGTCTAATAATTTAAAGAAGAGTGCTATAACGTTGTAACTAGTAATCCTAATTTTAACTTCTCATGTTAGAGCATGCTGAAAGGTTTAATCTGATTATTATGTTGAGAATAAATGAGGTTGTCTACATGTACATGAACTATCCAACACCTGAGATAAATAACCAGAGTTTGAAAATTAAAGAAGATCACCATGGCATTAGAAAAATAAAGGCTATTATCAATTGTCTATATTCTTCAACCGAGTTTTTCAAATTCTCTTCATGACTTGCTGATAACAGGTTCTGTTTTAGTTTTTCTGTTCATTAAGGTTTAATCTGATTTAGTTTTTCTGTTCATTAAGAACATGTTCTGTTTTACTAGATTTACCTGCATAATCTTTTGCTTTCTGTCCTTATATGTTATGTGCTGTAATTATTGAAGATAGTTTTCATTACGCTTTTTCTTCTTTTGCAGGTATCATTGCTGCATTTAACTGATATTACAGAAAATGGTGTTACATTTCAGGTAATTTCCAATGCAAATAGTTGAATAATGAATACTGTCAATAAATGCAAGGAACAAAAGAGGATTTAATCATTTATACTGGAGCACATTTGTTTGGAATTTGAAGTATATATATTTTAAAGTTGAAATGTGGAGAACTTGAGATAACCTTTAGAATTATTTTAAAGTTGAAATGTGAAGAACTTGAGATAATCTTTAGAAACAAGCTTTTTGGTGTTTCAGATTGCATTTCAAACAAGTGTTGCCCCTTATTAGTGTGCAAAAGAAATAACCACCATATTCTACTTTGGTTTCTGGACTTGTACAAGTGTATAATGCTATATACATTTCTTCAACTCTCATTGCAGGTCATGGTCGCGGGCGTGGACGAGGAAGAAGTCAAAACCGAGGAAGAGAGGACGTGATGGGCCAATGATGAATGGAGGAGGAACTAGAATGGCTAAAATAGTCAACTGTGTTGCTTTTAGTGTTTTTGGATTAATAACTAGTCTTTTTTAGTATATGCACTTTTTGACATATAGCCCATGGAAGGTTGTACTCTGTATCATGATGGGTTGATAACTGTGATTTTCATGTGTTTCATTTTTAGATTCAACTAATTGTAGTGCATTTTTTAATTATTTTTAGCAAAAGGCTTTTGACTGTTTGGTATATGTTCAATTTTGATGTTTTATATATATGCATCTGGAGAATTTTCAAAACTTTTCTATGCATCTGTAGATTTCTTTTTTTTGCATACATGTCAAAATAAATAGTTTTTTTAAAACGCAGTGAAAAAAAAAACACCACTCTTACAAACGATAGTGTTTTCGAAACGTTATTAAAGGTATAGCATTTGGAAAATACTAAAAATACAATAGCGTTTGTCGAAACGCTATCTTATTTATAGCGTTTCGAAAATGCTATATATACGATAGCGTTTGTCGAAATGCTTTGGTATTTATAGCGTTTCGAAAACGCTATATATACGATAGTGTTTCGAAAATGCTATATATATGATAGCGTTTCGAAAACACTATCGTATTTATAGCGTTTTCGAAATGCTGTACCTTTCATAGCGTTTCTTGGAAATGCTATCAACATACCATAGCAGGGGTATTGACAGCGTTTGCAAAACGCTGTCATATGTCTTTAATAGCATTTACAAAATGCTATCAAATGACATATATGTTGTAGTGTATGTACATACGTACTCAAGAGTCTGTTAGAACAAGAATTTCATAAAACAGAAATGCTAACAATAATTGTGAAGAGTTACAATTACAGCAAATAAAATAACAAAACAAATCATACAATACAGAGTCGAGATTTGAATATCTCTGTCCTTAAAGCAATTTTCGCCCCGTAGAGTTACGGTAGTTGACGAAATGCCTCCCAGGATACAACTGTATTACCTTTTCCCTGAAGAGCAGCACCCTAACTTCAGAAATCTGATCAAACTAGAGCTATGTTGTATTCTCAGTATTGACTCAGAGAGGAAGAAGAAGAGAAAGATTCAGACTGGTTTTTTCAGAATTGTCTCTCCGGCAGACAAAATGGAGCAGACAAAATGGAATGGTTTTATAGGAGATTGAGAGCAACTGAAGGGTCCATTACTCTGTAATAACAGAGTAGTGGTTACTCTGCTGTTACAGAGTAATGGTACCAGTTACTGAAGTTGAAAAGCCTCAACAGTATACTGGAGGGAAAAATTTTGACTAGGGCAAAAAAAAAAAAAAATAGGCCAGAGCCAAGCCAGAGCCGGAGCCGGAGCCGGAGCCGGAGCCGGAGCCGGAGCCGGCGCGTGTGTGTTTGTCATTTTGGCTATGTCCTCTCTCCACTACACGTTAGTGGTAACCCCCGGGCCATGCCCTTTAGTCCAAATTTTTAGTATATATACTAGAAAAAACTTTACCCATTTCTGATATGGGACTATCCATTTTCTTCAAGTATCCAAGTTAGTAAATAGCGAGTACTCAACTTTGGACCAACATTTCTCAAACATACGGAATTCATTTTTGGCACATGAGTACATCACAGAATAGTACTCGACGAGAGGAACATGATCCAATCAATTTCCGGCGCCGCCGGTGGCCAGAGCCCACCGGAATCCGGTCCGGAAGATCTGCAAAAACATTTTCCAACAATCCTCTACATGAATGAAAATGACCAGGCCATGTAATCCAGACATGACAGAAAAAGACTCTAAGAATACAATTGAAAAATCACTGCATCGGGAATGACAGTAATTTTTCAACTTTGAACCATCCTTAGTGAGTAGCCATCGGATTCACTTGACCAGGTAGTGAACATGATGTCTTGAACTACCCGGGCTTTGATGTGAACCTAGACAATTACTATCACACAGTTTCATCTCCTCAAAGAACTAAGTTCTCTTGTTGTGTTCATTTTGGCCTTGAACAACCCTGGTTAATCGTGAGTGAACTTGGAGAATGTAGCCTCTTTCCATTCTCCTAGAAATGGCCCCATTTCACACTCACAAGATGATTGCCCATAAAGAGTATCCTGCCATACCCCACTTTTATTTCAAATCTATGGGAATTATTAAAAACCAAGCTTATCCTAACTCTTTGTAGGCAGCACTGTTTTATCATCCTAAGAGTGGGTATGAGATTTTAATCTGTCAGTGCTCACGTCGATTCAACAAGATTTGGTTTTTCCCTTGAACCTAGATCTTGGGATCTCCAATTCCTAGGTAGGGTTTCCATCAAGTATTCTCTTTCGTCATAGGGTTTAAACTCATTCCTCTTGATGATCTCACAACTTTCTCTCGCGAAAAATCTTTAGTAAATGGATCTGCTAGGTTGTCGGCTGATTTTATATACTCTATAAAGATTACTCCATTTGAGAGCAGTTGTCTAATGGTTTTGTGTCGCCTTCTGATATGACGAGACTTACCATTATATATACAACTCAGTGCCCGTACTATAGCCGATTGGCTGTCACAGTGTACACATAAAGCAAGTACTGGTTTTTCCCACATAGGGATATCCTCCAAAAAGTTTCGAAGCCATTCTGCTTTCTCAGCCGCTTTGTCTAAAGCAATGAACTCAGATTCCATGGTGGATCTGGCTAATAACGTTTGTTTAGAGGATTTCCATGACACAGCTGCACCACAAAGTGTGAAGACATACCCATTTGTGGATTTTGAGTTCTTGGAGTCCGATATCCAGTTGGCATCACTGTAGCCTTATAGTACTGCTGGATATCTGGTGATGCATCCCATAACTCTGAGTATGTCGCAGGTAGTTCAATACTCTAGTTCACTACAACATATATGCCATTTGATAGCATTTTGTAAATGCTATTAAAGACATATGACAGTGTTTTTCAAACGCTGTCAAAGCCCCCGCTATGGTAAGTTTATAGCGTTTCCGCGAAACGCTATGGAAAGCACAGCGTTTCGAAAACGCTATAAAAACCATAGCGTTTCGACAAATGCTATGGTATTTATAGCGATTTCAAAACGCTATAAAAAGGATAGCGTTTCAACAAACGCTATGGTTTTTATAGCGTTTTCAAAACGCTATAAAAACCATCAAAACACTATAAAAACCATAGCGTTTCGACAAACACTATGGTTTTTATAGCATTTTTAAAACGCTATAAAAACCATAACGTTTGTCGAAACGCTATTGTATTTGTAGTGTTTTCCAAACGCCACGCCTTTAATAACATTTCGGAAATGCTATCGTTTGTAGGAGTGGTGTTTTTTTTTCCGTAGCATTTTAAAAATGCCATTTATTTTTGACCTGTATGCAAAAAAAAACTACAGATGCATAGAAAAGTTTTGAAAATTCTCCAGAAGATATCAATTTGTTGATAGTTCAGTCAATGTTGTTCTCCAGCATCCATGATCAATGCTATAAAGCTCAAGGTCGATACAGTTGTTCATAAAATCCACAGTTTCCAAAATACCAATATTTTTATATAAAAAATTGTAACAAGATAAAATTAGCACATGCAAAACACATAAAGATTCAGCAGTATAAGAACCAATACGTTAACAGATTCGTCAACTCAGAATGAAAGCTATACAGAGCAACTTCTAAAGCACTTTCTGTCAGTTATGTGCAGCTCAATACCCATACGAGCTAGAACAAAAATTTCCCTCTTCAAAGTCAATATTCATCCTAACTCCTAAAAAAAGCATACATATTTCTACGTATTTCTACGCTGATTATAGAAAACATCATTTCTTAGCATCCTTGACGATGTTGACGACCACAACGAGATCAAACTGCTACAGGGTATGTGGGATCTACAACCTGCATAGGCATGAAAAAACAAGATATTATTTTTAAACTTGTCTTCTCGGCATCTAAAATATTTTGCTTTGAAATAGTAAATTTGTTAACAAGAGCATTTGATATTTCACACAATAGTAAACTTGTCTTCTCGGCATCTGATATTTCACACAACTTATAACTAAAAAAGTAAATTTGCTCTGAAATAGTTTAATATACATGCATATGTATCTGATAGATAGGAAATAGAGATGAATGAACAAGAATATTGTATCCGCTTGTAAGCATAGCTGGAGGTACATGAAAATTAACTACTTACCTTGTTAACAAGAGCAGAAAGCAACAATATATTATTTTTAAACTTTTCTTCTCGGCATCTGAAATATTTTGCTCTGAAATAGTAAATTTGTTAATAAGAGCATATGATATTTCACACAATAGTAAACTTGTCTTCTTGGCATCTGATATTTCACACAACTTATAACTAAAAATATAAATTTGCTCTGAAATAGTTTAATAAACATGCATATGTATCTGATAGATAGGAAATAGAGATGAATGAACAAGAATATTGTATCCGCTTGTAAGCATAGCTGGAGGTACATGAAAATTAACTACTTACCTTGTTAACAAGAGCAGAAAGCAACAATATATTATTTTTAAACTTGTCTTCTCGGCATCTGAAATATTTTGCTCTGAAATAGTAAATTTGTTAACAAGAGCATCTGATATTTCACACAATAGTAAACTTGTCTTCTCGGCATCTGATATTTCACACAACTTATAACTAAAAAAGTAAACTTGCTCTGAAATAGTTTAATATACATGCATATGTATCTGATAGATAGGAAATAGAGATGAATGAACAAGAATATTGTATCCGCTTGTAAGCATAGCTGGAGATACATGAAAATTAACTATTTACCTTGTTAACAAGAGCAGAAAGCAATCTCGGAAAACATTTTCTCCTCACAGCATGTCTAAACATAACACTAGGGAATGCATAAAAGGTCCACCAAAATTAAGTAACTAACAAGGACTTGTCTGAAGTTGGTGATTAGATGTTTTTATTGCATCAAATGTGCTCTTGATGTCATATTGGAAATGACAATGAATATGGACCTGACTCCTTACTGCTGCACTATTTTGCAGTGTGCATATGAGCAGAGGACTGGTGTAAGAGGTCTCTCTGGAGTGGCAATGGCTACGTTCTGCGTCGTCCATTTTGGGCCAGTAATGCCTTAATATGATATTGATATTAGCTGAACTACACTGTGTGCTCTGATAAACATTTTTTACCTTTAAAAGTTCTTGATTTCACATGCTCTATTCATTTATTTTGTGTTTCCTTTCCGAAACCTGATGGAATTCCTTATTTTGAAGTCCTGCTTCAGAAACAAGGAGGAAACATGATGATCTTTTATATGATTCTCAAAAATTGGGCCTTTTTCATTTAAGAACGTCGGTAAAGGATATGCAAGCTTACCTGCTCAACTAATCACTCAAATAACACAAATATGTCTCAATTATATTTTATATAAGTAAAAAAGAATTTATATTTTATATAAGTAAAAAAGAATGTTGTCTACTGGTGTTTTCTAGCTTCAGACTTTCCTACTTATTTAAAACAGCTTTGGAACGTCAACTGTGAACGATTTAATCGCAATTTTTATCACTATATATAGAGAAATTAATCACTTGAACAATTGAATGATCTCAAATTACAGTAAATAAAAAAGATGACTATTAGTGTATACAGATTTTTCTTCTCATGTCAAACAGCTCGGGATGTCAAAGTAACGATTTATTCTCAATATATAAAAGAGCATGATGTATGAGAGGATGATTTAAATATAACTTATATGGAGGTAATTCACTTACTAATTTGATACAAGTGGCTGACCTTGATAAATTTTCTGTACCCAAGGTTTTTTTTTTAGGTGACTTCACAAGTCAAAATAGCATGACCAGCTAGCCACGAGTAAGGTACACCAAAATGTGATTCGCAAAAATTGACGGTCCCCTGGTCTACATTGTGACTAAGGTGGCTCTCTGCCCAGATTGAAGGACCATGTTTCTATTTATGGGGCCCAAGTATCTCGCAGTTTGAACCTTGGTATCCCTTAGCCAATTCTCTTTTTTGCCACTCTCCCAAAACTTACAAATAAATTTTATAAATATATTGAAGGATCTGTAAGGGTCCTAGAAGAGTATTTGCTTCTATTTCTTCTGCAGTACAAGTTTCTAGTTTCTTTCTCTGTTCTTTCATGTTCCTAGGTTTTTTTCTATTGCAATACGGCGTGATCAAAGAATCCCCTCTTGTTTCATTACATTAATGTCCATAAGTTATTTCAAAAAATTCTCTATCTCCTGGGGTCACTGCAACCTATCAAATTAAGTATGATCTGGTTAGATGTATGATCTCCGCTTTTTTTATTGTAACAAGTCGATACATCAACTTCATAACCAAGACTGATGCATCATCAAAGAGAAAAACACACAGTAAAACTGTAGAATTTAACTATCGTAAAGATCATACACGTAAGAGGAATGACACTCAGAGATACAACAGATTTAACGCATGCATCTATAATGAAAATACACATACCCGTTCGAGAAGAAATTGTTCGTCAACAGGTAATCTAGTGTTGGTATTGATTCTTCCACTTACTATCTCCAATAGAAGAACACCAAAGCTGTAAACATCAGAATTTCGAGTCACCTGCCTACGTACTGCATATTCTGGCGCCAGGTAACCTCTATTTAATTTGAAAATCAAATGTTAGGAACAAGAGAAAATATTGAAATTGTACAAATTCGACCAAAACTAATTCGCAACCCTAACCCTAACAATTTGATTGATGAAGGGAGGCGCCGAAGGGGGCGGGTGGCAGCGATGGGGGAAGGAGCGACGACAGGGGAAGGGGAGGGGGAAGGCGACACCGAAGGGGGCGGGTGGCGGCGATGGGGGAAGGAGCGACGGCGGGGGAAGGGGAGGGGGAAGGTGGCACCGAAGGGGGCGGGTGGCGGCGATGGGGGAAGGAGCGACGACGGTGGAAGGGGACGGGGAAAGCGGTGCAGAAGGGGTGGGTAGCGGCGATGGGGGAAAAAGGAGGAGGAGGAAAATCATTTTTGGTTTTTGGGGTGACTGTGAATTTGGGATGGAAACCCTAATTGGGATCGTTGGATAATTGAAGAAAAATAAGAGGAGGAAAAAATGAACTGGTTTGAGAATGATTTGGATTTTAATTAGAATTTTCTTTTTTACCCTTACCACTTAAGTTTATTTACAGATATTATAGCGTTTCTAAAATCCTGTAAAAAATACAGCATTTTAAAAACGCTGTTGTAGCTAAGAATAAATTTCAAAATTAATCAAAGATAGCATTTTATTCAGAAATGCTATTATTGATCACTTTCAATAGCATTTACACTTAAACGCTATAATAAATCCGCTGTAGAAAGCCATATATATTGTAGCGGTTATTCCTTTCATGTGACTTCGTTCTGTATTACTTGCGTAGAGGCTCAGTACATTTACTGGATGTGCTAGGTCCGGTCTTGTACAATTTGTTAAGTACATCAGACTATCGATTACACGTGCATATTCCAGTTGTGATATGCTGTCACTCGTGTTTTTGAACAAGTGAAGACTAGGATTCACAGGACTTTTGGCAGTTCCATTCGAGTAATACTTGAACCTTTCAAGTACTTTCTCAGCATAATGAGCTTGAGACAAAGTATTTCTCTTAGACGTCCTGGAAACTTTGATTCCTAGTATGACGTCTGCAACTCCCAAATCTTTCATATCAAACTTGCCACTAAGCATGCTCTTAGTTTGTTTGATAATGTTGTTATTGCTCCCAATAATGAGCATGTCGTCTACATACAGACACACCAGAATGTATCCATTTGGAGTATCTTTGATGTAGATACACTTATCACATTCATTTATTTTGAAACCATTTGACATCATAACATTGTCAAATTTTGCATGCCACTGCTTGGGAGCTTGTTTCAGTCTGTACAAGGACTTACAAGCTTGCACACATTGTTTTTCTATCCAGGAACTACGTAATCCTCAGATTGTTACATGTATATTTCTTCTTCTAAATCCCTATTTATAAATACAGTTTTAACATCCATTTGATGTATTTCCAGGTTACGTAGAGCTGCAATAGCTATCAACATTCTTATAGAAGTTATTCTTGTAACCGGGGAATATGTATCAAAGAAGTCTAGGCTTTCCTTTTGCCTAAATCCTTGTACCATAATTCTCGCCTTATGTTTCTCTATTGAACCATCTGGTTTTAATTTTTGTTTGAAAATTCATTTGCATCCTAGAGTTTTACATCCTGAAGGCAAATCGACCAACTCCCATGTATGATTTTGCATAATGGAGTCTATTTCACTTTTGATTGCTTCCTTTCACATAGGAGCATCAGGCGTAGACATGACTTCTTTGAATGTTCTGGGCTCATTCTCTAAAAGGAAGGCTGTTACAAAGTCAGGACCAAATGACTTTGATGTTCTAGCCCGTTTACTATGTCTAGGCTCATCATTATCATATTCTGGTTCATCAACTGAAGTGCTTACATTCTCTTGTTCACGTGTAATTTTGGGATACATAGTGTCCTTGCACGGAAACACTTTTTCAAAGAAGGAATCATTCCTTAATTCTATTATTGTACTCACATGGATATCCGGTATATCTTATTTATATACCAAGAACCGGTATGCACTACTATTGTGTGCATAGCCTATGAATATGCAATTAATCGTCTTAGGTCCTATGGTGACCTATTTTGGATTAGGTACTGCCACTTTTGCTAGACACCCCCACACTTTGAGGTATGTATACGAAGATATGTTTCCTTTCCACAGTTCGTATGGTGTCTTGCTAGTTTTCTTGTGAGGTATTTTATTGAGAATGTAGTTGGCAGTCAGCAACGCTTCCCCCCACATGTTTTGGGGTAAACCAGAATTCAAAAACAAGGCATTCATCATCTTCTTTAGAGTTCGGTTCTTGCGCTCGGCAGTACCGTTTGATTCAGGTGAGTAAGGAGTAGTTGTCTGATGAACTATTCTATGTTCAGAGCAGAACATATTAAATGGTGCATAATATTCTCCTCCTCTATCACTCCTAACGATTTTAGTCGTTTTGCCAAGTTGATTCTCAACCTCAAGCTTATATTCTTTGAATTTATCCAAAACCTCATTTTTTCTATGTAACAAGTATACATAACAGAATTTTGTGCAATCATCTATGAATGTCAAAAGTACTTTTTACCACCTCTGGTCTGCACATATTTTAAATCACACAGATCCGTGTGAATTAGACCTAGAGTTTCTGTGTTTCTTTCTACAGAACGTGATGGAGTTTTAGTGAGTTTGGTCTCTGTGCAAACTTCACATTTTTCTGAGTTGTCTACCTAAAATTTTGGTAGCAAATTCATGTTAATTAATCTACGCATAGAATTGACATTAACATGACATAGTCTTTCATGCCAAACAGAAGAAGACTCAACAACATAGGCAATAGGAGTAATTTCATTAACTTTGGAAACAACAGGAACAATAGTTTTAGGGATGACTGTCATTACATTAAACTTGAACAGACCATCCTTTACATACCCTTTACCTAAGTACACCCCATTTTTAGACAATACAAAATTATCAGAAGCAAGAACAACCTTGAATCCATTCTTGCTTAGCAAAGAGCCTGACACCAAGTTCTTTCTAATATCTGGAACATGCAACACATTTGTGAGTGTTAGTTCCTTGTCTGAAATCATTTTCAGCACTATCTTTCCCGTTCCTGCAATTTTGGAGGTGGAAGAATTACCCATGAATAGCTGTTCATCCTTGTTGCACTTCTGGTATGAAGTGAACATCTCCTTATCCGAGCAGATGTGCTTAGTGGCCCCAGTGTCATACCACCACTCTTGAGGATTTCTCCCCACCAGATTCACCTCTGATACAACAGCACAGAGGTCCAGGTCAGAGAGACCGGTGGACAAGTTCTTAGCTATGTGTGCATGGAATCTGTCATTTCCTTTTGCCTGTCCAGTTCCAGCACGGTTGTTGTCCTTGCTGCAGCATTCAGAAATTCTGTGGCCCAGCTTACCACATTTGTGACATTTTTCAGCAAACCTCTTTGCTACCGGTTTTTTGTTCAAGGCATGTGGCAAGAACTTTCTCTTTTTGTCTTTCTGTTCATGCTCCACCATGTTTGCCTTTTTTATGGACTGATTTCCATAGGACCTGTCAGCCTTGCGATTCTCTTCTTCGATACGCAACCTGACAATGAGGTCTTCAAGAGACATCTCCTTTTGCTTGTGCTTGAGATAGTTCTTGAAGTATTTCCATCCAGGTGGAAGCTTTTCGATGACCGCTGTAACCTGGAATGGTTCGCACAGCGTCATGTTCTCTGCAGTGATTTCATGTATTATCACCTGCAGTTCCTGGATTTGACTCACAACTGTTTTGGAGTCAACCATTTTGTAGTTCAGAAATTTGCCGACTACAAACTTTTTGGATCCGACATCTTCAGTTTTGTACTTCTTCTCCAAAGACCCCCACAGGAGTTTGGACGCCTTGAAGACACAGTAGACGTTGTACAGAGGGTCTACCAAGCCATTCAGGATGTAGTTTCTACAGAGGTAGTCACACTGAGTCTATGCATCAACCGCAGTAACAGAGTGTGAATCCATTGGTGCCAGCATAGGGGCAGATTCAGTGAGAAATCTGTCCAGCTTCAAGGTGGTCAGGTAGAACTGCATATTTCCCTGCCACTTCTTGAATCCAGTTCTGTTGAACTTCTCTGATTTTTCTCCTACAGTAATATGTGTGTGCAGAATGACCGAATGTGCCGCAACCGATTGTGTAGTCACATTTTGGATCACTGGTGTTTCGGCACTGATAAGCCCATTGACACTTTCGATCTGTGTGTTCTCCATATTTTGAAACAGTTAGAATATAGCTGTTAGTTGTTTTTCTGAAATGATAACAAAACCTGTAAAGAATCTTCACAAAAAACTGTTAGAATTGAGGGGAAAAATTGCTTTAAGATTGTTAGAACAAGAATTTAATATAACAGAAATGCTAACAATAATTGTGAAGAGTTACAATTATAGCAAATAAAATAACAAAACAAACCAAACAATACAGAGTCGAGATTTGAATATCTCTGTCCTTAAAGCAATTTTCGCCCTGTAGTGTTACGGTGGTTGACGAAATGCCTCCCAGGATACAACTGTATTACCTTTTTCCTGAAGAGCAGCACCCTAACTTCAGAGATCTGATCGAACTAGAGCTGTGTTGTATTCTCAGTATTGACTCAGAGAGGAAGAAGAAGAGGAAGATTCGGACTGGTTTCTTCAGAACTGTCTCTCTGGCAAACAAAATGCACTGGTTTTATAAGAGATTGAGAGCAACTGAAGGGTCCATTACTCTGTAACAGCAGAGTAATGGTCCACTACTCTGTAACAGCAGAGTAATGGTCCACTACTCTGTAACAGCAGAGTAGTGGTTCAAAGTCATAACTGATGAGCCATTACTCTGTTGTTACAGAGTAATAGTACCAGTTACTGAAGTTGAAAAGCCTCAACAGTATACTGAGGGAAAAATTTCTGACTGGGGCAAAAAAAAATATAGGCCAGAGCCGAGCCAAGCCAAGCCAGGCCGAAGCCGGCGCGTGTGTGTTTGTTATTTTGGCTAAGTCCTCTCTCCACTACACGTTAGTGGTAACCCCCAGGCCACGCCCATTTAGTCCAAATTTTTAGTATATATACTAGAAAAAACTTTACCCATTTTCGATATGGGACTATCCATTTTCTCCAAGTATCCAAGTTAGTACATAGCGAGTACTCAACTTTGGATCGACCAACATTTTCATTCATACGGAATTCGTTTCTGGCACATGAGTACATCACGGAATAGTACTCGACGAGAAGAACATGGTCCAATCAATTTTCGGTATCGTCGGTGGCCGGAGGCCACCGGAATCCGACCCGGAAGATCTGCAAAAACGTTTTCCAACAGAGTCTAATAGAAAGATTTCAATTACCTAGAGGTTAAAAGAGTACTTTGACTAATTTAAGTGGTTAACAGGAAAAATGTTTTTGGCCAGGGCCTAAGAAAAATTTACCCTTAGATAAATTAAGTCATCTCCGATGTTGTTTTATTTTTGAAATTTTCAGAGAAGATTATAAGAAACTTATCTAGTTCAAATCTATGTTTGCATAATATATATTTTAACTACATTTTTTTGGACATTCGGCTGTAGATGTCCACAATAAGGATTTAAAGATTTTTCAACATCCCTTCAAACATTTGATATCTCATTTATGAGCAGAATGTCTTGTCAATTGCACTACACGTGCTTGACATTTTAACTACATGGTTGAACTTGATCAGTGTCTCAATGATCAAACAGTTTGAGGACATAAATCACTTAATTATGAATAAGCTAAGATCCGTTTGGCTATAAGGTAAAAGAGTTGTTGTTTATTCTTGCAATTAATGCTAGGTTTACAATATTCCAAGTACATGTCTGTCAAATTTGTACAAAATAGTAACCTAAAATTTTATATTTTCTCCTTAATTTTCTTCTCAAATATATCACACCCGAAGAAATATTACTGTGCATTTCATATCATGATAATATTTTAAGTGTTTTTCTTATTATTCTCTTATGTTATAATATTTTGTCGATAATTTTAGTTTTCTGATCAATGAATTTGTGTTAGAATTTGCAGTTCTTTATTCCAAAAGTGTTACTTTCTATATAAAATATGTACCTTTTTTTTGGTTAAAATGTACTCTTATGTACTATATTAATTAAGAGTTTTATAGTTCAAAGATTAAAATTTAACAATTATATGTAAGCAACAAAATATGAACATCTTTCATTGTAAAACGAAATAGTGAAGGGGTTCATTATAGAAATCACAGTCAAAATGGAGCTTTTAGTAAATTTACCATCTTTTTCTTTGCTTTGAACGTGTACGTAAGCAAGTAGTTAACGGAGTCTTGTGGCATCTTCTTTGTAGTTTCGTAAGGAATAAAGAGCATATACACATCAATGGATTTGACTAAAACAACCTCCTTTTTTGTTTCTTGTTGCCCCATTTTTCCCAAAAGAGGGTGAACACCCCACAACCTCTTTGTTTGCCTTACACCACAATTTATTATCTTCCCTACTCATTGCCATGATGCTATGTCTCTCCAACAATGTGTGTTTTTTTTTTAAACGTTAACGGTAGGTCAAAATCTTCATGTATTCCATTAAAAAATTTTTAACACAATATATAATCAAAAGATGGAATATAAAATATTTAAAACTCAATAGGCAAAAAAATTTAACACAATATATAATCAAAAGATGGAATATAAAATATTTAAAACTCAATAGGCTGGTCATGAAACTCATTATCCGCATTAAAAAAAAAGAACCCGACCATACAAGAAAGTTTCCTACCCAAAAATAATAACAATCAATATTCATATCTAGAGAAATCTTCGGTTGCACACTACTTTGGTGAGCACTCCGTGAGCACTCACGAACTAGAGACCCTATGAAAAATCCGAACCGCTCATATCGTTCTATTTGCCTTAGATAGCCTAACAATAAAAAATCAAGTAATTTGAAGTTCATTTGCACATGATTTACATCATCACAAAATTGTATGGCTGAAAATTCTAACAGCTTGATGGATGGGCAAATGAACTTTAAATTACTTGATTTTTTATTGTTAGGCTATCTAAGGCATATAGAACAATATGAGCGGTTCGGATTTTTCATAGGGTCTCTAGTTCGTGAGTGCTCACCAAAAGTAGTATGCAACCGAAGGGGACTCTTCATATCTATATAATAAAACACAAAGAAAGCTATCAAGTGGTTCTCCCTCAATCCCCAAAATTAAAGGCTCAGATTTAACCACACAAAACACACTCCCCTCCCCCCCCCCCCCCACCTCCCCTCAAAAAAAAAAAAGTTTCCCTCCAAAACTCAAATTCAAATCCCCCGCCACAAAACAACTCCTTTATTTAAAAAAATTATTTCTCTCTCTCTTTCTCTCTCTCGCTCTCTTTCTCTCTCTCCTATTCAAAAAATTAAGAAAATAAAAAATTTAAAAATTTAAAAATAAAAAAATTTGAAAACTTAAAAACTTAAAAACTAAAAAAAAAATTTAAATTTAAAAAATTTAAAAATAATTCAAAAATATCAAAAATATCAAAAAATATCAAAAAATTATAAAAAATTTTAAATTTTTAAAAATATATATATAATTTTTTAAAATATAAAAAAAATTTAAAAATTTAAAAAAATTAAAAAAAAGAAAATTCTTAAAATTCTTAAAATTTTTAAAATTAAAAAAATTAAAAATAAAAATAAAAATTTTAAAATAAAAAAAGTTTAAAAAAAAGTTTAAAATTTTGAAAATTTGAAAATCTGAAAACAAATCCAAATCCAATGTCGAACCTTAATCGAAAGGTCGTAGGCTATATCTGATTCACTGCTGATTCCGTATCGTTGACTCCCCTCCACCAAATCGAGCGCGAATATCAAGCGACTCCGTATCGGCGACTCCCTTCCACCGAATCGAGAGCCTCTATATGCGATGCGACGACTCTAATTTCATCTCATTAACCGAATTCTCATTCTAATTTTTAATTTTGTGTGTGCAGGGGATTACTCAGTTTTTTGCTGACTCGAATTTTGTATGTACATGGGATCTAAGTTTAGAGATGTATGATTGTTTTACTTTTGGGTTTAAAAAATTCTAATTTAGTGATTTATTTGATTAGTTTTTTATTAGTTTTGATTTAAGGTGTACGTAAGTGAGAGATGGATTATTTGGTGGCCACAATTTGGGCTTCCAAACCATAGCAGGACATGTAAGCTGACCAGAAACCTAAAATAACTTGGCAAATATGCAACATAATTTCTTTACTATAAGAGAAAATACTATCGTGAAGTTCCCTTCACTGGTTATTAGAAACCATGGATAATATAACATAGAAGAACTTTTAGTGTATGTTTGGATATATAGGATTGGGACGACTGGAGTTTACCAGTGAAGGGTGTAAACTCTCCACTCAAAAAAGACAGCTAAAGTAAATTTTTTATTTATCCATTTTTTTTTATAAAGGTGTAATAGGGAGACAAAGTGGGGATGAAAGAAATGATTAGCTTGGATTAGAGTTTTGAGAACTTCATGTATTTCATTTTGGGTGAAATAATAATAAGAGGTATTTTAGTTGCAAATCAAGTCTCAGACAAACAAATATTTAGATTATTGGTATTGTAGATATCTTCACACCTGCACTTGCGTTACCATTGTATTTAGATATGCTCATAGTGGTTATAGGATTAGAGTCGGCTCTATAAAACCTATATGATAATGTCCTTGCATAACGATTACAAGTATTTAAAATTGATGCTGAAGTTAAAAAAACTCTATGCAGTGTTTCTAACAAACTATATGCATTCCAGGTAAGTTCAAACTAATGATCAAGAAGGCGATCGTTGATCTTAAAGGTAGATATACTGCTTCCTCATATAATATGTTTGCTACTTCAATTAATTTGCTGGACCTCCAAAACTATTTTATATAATCAAACCAGGTGTACCGTTCCGAAGACGTGCTGTAGGCACGTGTCAATGGGAAAACCAAGTAATACAACAAAACCCAACCGTACTTGTCCATCGACCCAGCCAAAGAAAATCCCAATCGCCCACCCAACCTAAACTGAATAAGTCAAAATTGAGTCATTTCTCTCATCCCTAGCTTGTCCACCGTCCATTATCGCCGCCAACGTCAACCATAACTACCATCACTCCTAACGGTAACAATGACGCCACCTCCAACCGCGATGACACGAGGGAAACCCCAGGCTCCCATCCAGTCTGACCTAAATATGTCAAAATGAAGCAATTTCTCTCATCTCCTGGCCTGACCACCGTCCACTGTTACCGCCATCCGCAATCACAACTATCGTTTCCCTCAGCAATAACACAAACGCCACTTTTAAGCCCAATGACATGAGATAATTAAACCTCATACGCCCACCCAATTTGACATGAATATATCAAAATTGAACCATTTCTCTCATCGCCTGGCTTTTCCACCGTCCATTGTCACCCACACTCGCAACAGGAACTGCCGTCGCTTCCAATGGTAACACAAATGCCACCTCCAAGCCCACTGACATGAGAGAAACCCCGGACACCCACCCAATCTGACCTAAATAGGTCAAATTGAACTTTTTCTCTTATCACCTAACTTGTCCACCGTTCACTGTCATCTGCAACCACAATCGCAACTGGTGTCACCCCCAATGGTAAAAAAATGCCACCTTCAAGTCAACTGACACGAGAGAAACCCTAGACACCCACACAATCTGACATGAATTGATCAAAATTGAGCTATTTTGTCCACCGTTCACTATCTCCCCACAACAAGAAGGTATTGATTTTCATGAATATTGTATGATTATAGTTGTCATTTGGATATGAGGGAATACATTTTGGTGGGTGAAGAGATAAGGGAGGAGCCAACGACCTCCTCCCCTCCCCAAATCAGCACTTAGTGAATGATCCGGACGAGGGAATGGTCGGACCCAGAGGGGTCCGGGGGGGTCTGGTTGGGTACGAGTAGGAAGCTGGTTCCGATTTGGATCCGGAGGAGAGAGGAGGAGGGTTGGGGGTTGGAAAGGATGGGGGAGAAGCAGGGTTGGGGATTGGTGTGTGTGTGTGTGTGTGTGTGTGTGTGTGTGTGTGTGTGTGTGTGTGTGTGTGTGTGTGTGTGTGTGTGTGTGTGTGTTTATATTAACAAATCTTATTTTTTGTTGAAAGGTGAAGAGGCAGATTATAACAAGTATATTTCGGTAAATACAAAATAACGAAGTTAATATGAAAATAACTTTACGAAAAGTAAAATAAATGAAAATATGTAGGACCAAACAATAAAAAGTCATATTCTCCAAAACTCGTAAGGATTAGTGCTAGTCCAAAGTGGTTGAATCTCTATCCTCTCATCACCATAACCTCGAAGTAGAAAGGTGAAATTTGACCATGCGGTTATGAAGTTGTGGCTTGAGAAAGAGATAAAATACAGAACATGAGTTTGTTTATATATATATTGGGAAGATTTGGCACTAGGGTTTCGATTTTTGGGGGCTTCGATGAGAGAGATAGAGCGGAACGATTGTAAGGGATGAGGAGAGCTGATTCGAAGATTTGGGTTTCGACGAAGAGTCGGAGAGAACCGATTCTCACGGTAGGGGGGATTCTCGTCGACGAGAGAATGAGAACGTGAGAGAGCTTCGGCTAGGGTTTCGACAAAGAAAGAGACAGCGGGAGTGAGATTGATGAGAGGTGAGAGGTGAGAGCTTCGGCTAGGGTTTTGGAGCTAGGGAGATTCGAGAGCGGGAAGAGGGAGGAGATAGAAGGAGAAATGGGAGAGATCGAATGCCAGAAGATAAGGAGAGGGGGGGGGGAAATGACCATTTTACCCTCAACAAAACAGATGGAGAACGGGATCTGATCTCAGCCATTCGATCTGAATCAAACTAGATCGGATGGCTGAGCTTCCCAGCTCCCGATAAGGATTCAGCTTCCTAGCTCTTAATAACATTACTCTATATACTCTATATACTCTATATATATATATATATATATATATATATATATATATATATATATATATATATATATATATATATACTCCTCATACAAAGAGATTATAGATCCAAATTGTCGGAAAATATTGCTTCATCATTTCTACCAACTTAAAGTCCTCATTATGATTCGTTTTATAGAAAGATTTTGCAAATTTTTTTTTTATATCTTACATTATCTCTATTACTAATCTTTTGTGTACCTTAGTCCTGTGGTGGCTATAGATTGTATATTCACTTTTTGTGGATCTGAAATTTGTTATGCTACTATAGGATTTAAACCTACAATCGGAATGCCCAACTGACTGATTAATTTCTTATAATGTAGTCTATTTGTCTTTGGAAAATAATCCAACAATCATTGACATTTTCCCAGATTTTTTCGTAGACCCGTTGCAATAAAAAATCTCTTATATACATGTGGAAAAAATGGGTATAAGCTACTAGCTCTTTTAACATATGAGTAATTGATGAGATGATATTATTAATTTTTTGAAAATCAATAAAAGTATAGTTGCATAATATATCACATACATATCACGTCATCAATTGCTCATTTACTAAATGAGCTAGTAGCTCATATTACTTTTAATATATATATATATATATATATATATATATATATATATATATATATATATATATGTATGTATAAAGGGATATGAGCAACTTGCTCATTTAGTAAGTAAGTAATTGATGATGCGGCATACATGTGATTGGAAAAGCCTTAAAAGGATTAATTGTCCAGTGTATCACATGCATGCCACATAATCAATTGCTCATTTACTAAATGAGCAAGTTGCTCATATCCCTTTTACCCTATATATATATATATGGAAAAAAGGGGTATGAGCAACTTGCTCATTTAGTAAATGAGCAATTGATGATGTGGCATACATGTGATTAGAAAATCATTAAAAGATTTAGTTGTATAATGTGTCACATGCATGCCACATAATCAATTGCTCATTTACTAAATGAGCAAGTTGCTCATATCCCTTTTACCCTATATATCTATATATATATATATATATATATATATATATATATATATTAATCATTGAACTAATTAATGATTCCTAAATACGGACTATTCTCCGCTAGCTGCAATAACAGTTAGCCCTCAAGCAGGGCATTACTATCATCAATATTTTTATGGTAGATTATAATTAGATAATACACTGAACCTTCCAGTACAATAGAGCAGCGCAGAACTTCACCCTTTTACTGAGCTCATACTCATGTCAACTCAAAACAATTACCCACTAAGGTCTCCTTTTTGTATTTTCCGAAGAAGATTGTTAGATATTATGTTAGATGACATATTAGTTTAGTCCTATATTGAATAATGTATTGATTTAGTCTTCCCTTCTCTCTTATATATAGAAAACATATTATACTCAGCTATTCAAGAATCAATAAAAGAATATTTTTCTATCCCTAATTCTAACATGGTATCAGAGCCTATAGTTCTATAAGGCCTATACTATTTTTATCCTCATCATCGAGGTGGAGTGATTTCCGCCTTCATCGGAATCATTCCACCTCCCGTCGTTGACATGTCTCTCTCTCTCTCGATCTTTCCCAAAACCCTAATCCCAAATTTCCAAAATCAAAACCTCAAACACAAACCCTAGCTGTCATCACATATCTCTCCCGAAACCCTAATCTCCATAGCCGTCATCATCAACAACAACAGCAATCATCATCAACTGCACCAACCCACATCACCACCATCGGCAACAACCACCAATCACGGCGCCACCATCAACACCATTTACTCCAACTTCTGGCGCCACCGTCAACATCATCACCTTCAGCTTCAACAACAACTCGGCCACAATCCCTCATCCCGGTGGCACCATCACCTTTAACTACTCAGGTGACACCACCACCAACTCCATCAACAACAACCACCCCCCTTGTCTTCTTCATCAACATCAACCACACACCGAACACCAACTCAAATCAACACAACCTCATCTTACCGAGCTCCACTCTGACGAACAACCAACACCGAAACCTCAAATCAACCTAAACTCCGTCGACAACCACTCTCGGTGCTCCCGAACAACAACAACAGCGACAACTAAATTCGGCATCAACTAAACCCATTGACTCCTTCCAACTTTTGAAACCCGTCAACTGTTCAATACCCATCGACTGACTCTCGAAACCCAATCTCCTCCTAAATCTCAATCTCGTATTTGGTTCCTTCCATCTCCCTTCGACTACTCAAAACCCTAGTCGCCACCTTCTTGAACATCAGAAAACCCAAACAAGCAAACTCTTCAATTTGGGTTTGTGTTGTTTTTAATCTCTTGTCCGCACCCGACCCACTAACACTCACCCATACCCAAAACCCGACCCATTTTCTATTTTTGTATAAATAAAAAAAATCAAAAAAGAAAAACAAAAGAGTCCAAAAAAAATCAAAAAAAAAATTCTTGTAGGTCTTTCAGCTTCTACAATCTTTGTTAGCAAACTCACACTGAGTTTGTGAGGGGGAGATATCAACATCATCACAATTCCCGTCTCCCTCATCTTTCGTTGACGCCCACCATCTTCCACATCTAGTTCTCAGTTCAGGGACAATTCTCAAGTTAGGATTGAGATCCCATCACAGTTCGGGATATGGAGATCTCGCCACAGTTCGGGGGTAAGATCTCAACAGTACACCACCACTATTTCCTTCCACTACTACTACTATGTCTCGTCAGGGGTGAGATCCCATCACAGTTCGGGATATAGAGATCCCGCCACAGTTCGGGATATGGATATCCCAATAGTGCGCCACCACTACTTCTTTTCACTACTACTACTACATCTCAAGTCAGGGGTGAGATCTCATCACAGTTCGGGATATAGAGATCCCATTACAGTTCGGGATATAGAGATCTCATCACAGTTCGGGATATGAAGATCCCAACAGTGTGCCACCACTACTTCCTTTCCATTACTACTACTACTATTTTCAAGTCCGGGTTAAGATCCCAACACATGCGCCATTAAGCGCCTTTCCCGCGCCATCTACTTGAGCATCGATCCTGTAACGCCCCTCCCTAATACTTAGACAATTTTATTATTTTATTCATTATTTATAGTACAACTGTCCATTACAGGCTGCTTCATTAAAGGTGCTATAGCATATTGGTGACCTCTAATCCCAGACAATTATATTTATTAATTAATTATCTCTTGCAATTCCCGATATGAGACAAATTCAATCAACCCACTGCTTTCTCTTTGCTTTGCCGGCGTCAGCCAAAAGCAAACCTCCCTCAGCCTCAGGCGAGCCCCTCATGCCATGCCAGCATGCCAGACAGAGAGCACAGCAGCTTCAACTGTGCACATGGGCCCCCCACTGCACAGCCGAAATCAACACAACCACCCTTTATAGAGATTTCTATAGGACAGGCCTCCAATTCAATTTTTTACATTATATATATATATATATATATATATATATATATATATATATATAGGAAAAAAGGGGTATGAGCAACTTGCTCATTTAGTAAATAAGCAATTGATGATGTGGCATACATATGATTGGAAAATCTTTAAAAAGGTTAGTTGTCTAATGTATCACATGCATGCCACATAATCAATTGCTCATTTACTAAATGAGCAAGTTGCTCATATCCCTTTTACCCATATATATATATATCATTTGAAGTTACCGGGTGTTAGTGTGTTACGTACACTCCCCCCTTTAGAAATCAGCGTCCTCGCTGAGTATAGGACATGCACAACTACAGGATCTCCTTTCTAGCCGATGTGGAGTGGCATATCCTGATTCTATGGGTGGCGTACCGTGATTCTTTGGGTGGCAGAATCAGGATACGCCACCCGCAGAATCAGGGTACGCCACTCCACATCGGCTAGAAAGGAGATCCTGCACTAGGTTGTGCATACACTGTACTCAGTGAGGACGCTAATTTCTAAAAGGGGGGTGTACGTAATACCCCATAATTTCAAAAGATATAATATATATATATATATATATATATATATATATATATATATATATATCTATATAATAAAACACAAAGAAAGCTATCAAGTGGCTCTCGTTCAATAAGAATGAAATCAATGGTCCAGTTCTAACCCCACAAAATAAATTTTCCCGCACAAAAGTTTCTCCCCAAAACTCAAATTCAAATCCCCCTAAAACAACTCCTTCATTTATTTATTTATTTCTCTCTCTCTCTCTCTCTCTCTCTCTCTCTCTCTCTCTCTCTCTCTCTCTCTATTTACTCAGAAATTTATATTTTCAGATTTCCGGTTTGTAAATTTTCATATTTTTTATGCATTTTTTTATTTCTCATGTTACATTGAAAATAGCAAATATCTCATCAACAGTTAAATTTCATCATTTTCCACACTCAAAGTTCTAAGAAGTTGGATTTTACACCCCCATTTATAATTATTTTTCAACATATACTAATGGAAACGTGGACTTTTATTTACAACTAAGTATTATTTTACTCTTCAAACTTGAGCTACATAATTGTTGTTTTACTGTTTACAAGACTTTCATATGCTGTATCGTTTCGAAGATGTGCCGTAGGCACGTGCCCACAGGCAAATCTAGTATATACATAATATAAAAAATGAATTGGAAGCTTAACCTATAGAAATCTCTATAGGGCGTGGTTGTGTGGATTTCGGCTGTGTAGTGGGGGGCCCACTGAACTACAGGCTACTGATGCTGTGCAGCGCTGCCACGTCCGCAGAGGGGGCCCACGTGCACAGTTGAAGCTGTTGTGCTCTCTGTCTGGCGTGCTGGCGTGGCATGAGGGGCTCGATCGACGGGGGTTTGCTTGTGGCTGACGTGAGCGACGCAAAGAGAAAGCAGCGGGTTGATTGAATTTGTCTCATATCGGAAATTGCAAGAGATAATTAATTAATAAATATAATTGTCTGGGATTAGAGGTCACCAATAAGCTATAGCACCTTTTATGAGACAGCCTGTGGTGGATAGTTGTACTATAAATAATGAATAAAATAATAAAATTGTCTGAGTATTAGGGCGGGGCGTTACAGTTCCTGCATCACAGTTTACTGTCTCTGCCACATGAACATCGTCAATATTCCAAACTCTTGTAGTTTGAACCAACTTGAGTTTGAGATGGGGTGTTAGATATTATGAGAGATTATTTTAGTCTCATATCGAATAATATATTGGTTTAGTCTTTCCTTCTCTTTTATATATAGGAGACATATTGTACTCAGTTTATTCAATCAATAATCAATCAATAAAGTATTTCTTCCTATCCTAATTCTAACAAATATCAACATTGGACAATCTTAATACTACAGACTAGCCAACGGATGGCCAAGCAAACTAAGCAGCCTAGTCGAAAAAAAGAAAAGAAAAAGGAAATTGTTGTTTTTTGTGTCCGTGCATGTTTCCCGCTGCTTAGTTTGCTTGGCCATCCGTTGTCTAGTCTGTAGTATTATATATATATATATATATATATATATATATATATATATATATATATATATAATGAGCAATTGATGAGGTGGCATACATGTGATACATTGAGCAACTAACCACTTTTAGAATTTTTCAATCACATGCATGACACCTCATCACCCTTTTTCCATATATATATATACATCTAACCATTTTAAGAATTTTCCAATCACATGTATGCCACATCATCAATTGCTTATTTACTAAATGAGCAAGTTGCTCATAACCCTTTTTCCCATATATATATATATATATGATCTCCATTAGGGTTTGTAGAATGGATGAATTGACGCGAGGAATATAAGATGAGGTATTTTGGTGTATGCTTTTTGCCGATGACATCGTCTTAGTGGATTAGACTAGAGCAGGAGTCAATGCTAAATTAGAATTATGGAGAGAAACTTCGGAAGCCAAAGGCTTTAGGATAAGCAAAACTAAAACAGAGTATATGGAGTATAATTTTAGTGATATTCTTAACACAACTGAGGAAGTAGTGAAGTTTGATGGTCAAGAGATACTTAAGAGAGATCATTTTCGATATTTATGCTTGATTATATGAATAGCTTGGGAGATTTGTGAAGATGTTATACATAGGATTCAAGCAAGGTGGCTTAAGTGGAGAAGTGCTAGTGGTATTTTGTGTGACAAACGTATACCTTTGAAGTTGAAGAATTTTTTTTGTAGGACAGCTGTTAGACCAGCAATAATGTATGGAGAAGAGTGTTGGGCAACAAAGAAACAATATGTCCAAAAAATGAGTATAGCAGAGATGAAGATGTTAAGATGAATGTGTGGTAAAATAAGAAAGAATAGAATTAGAAACGAGCATATACGAGACATGCTAAAGGTAACTCCAGTCCAAGATAAGTTAAGAGAGAATCGCCTCAGGTAGTTTAGACATATCACACGTAGACCCAATAGTGCCCCATTAGAAAAAGTGATTTGATAAGTATTGATGGTAGGGTTAGGGTTAGAGGCAGGGCCGGCCCCACCCTTGAGGCCGGTGAGGCGACCGCCTCAAGTCCCCAGAGTTTTTGAAATTTTAGGGGCCCTTAAATTTGTACTCCCATTGTAAATATAGTCACGTATTTTGCGAGTAAAAAAATTATACTATTACTATGGGCCCCCAAAAATAATTATTTTGGCCTGTAGATTTTTTTAAAAAAAAATATTTGGATTTGGGCTTGATTGAATTTGAGGCTTTAAATTTGGGTGATTTAAAACAAATCAACATTTAAATCAATATAAACTCAAGCCCGAAAGCCACATTCAATTTCAAACTCGAAACCCTTACCCTAAACCCAAAACCCACATTTAAAACAAACCCTTTTCGGCCCTTTTTTCCCCAAATTTCCAACCCGAAACCCTTACCCTAATCTTTATTTTCGGAAATCCTCTTTGGCTGCCGTTCTTCACTTCTTCACTTCTTCCCCTTTCTTTATTTTCAGAAATTTGGGGGAATTTTCTTCATCGCTCGTGAAATTGAGGTCGTGCCGTCGTCGCTCGTGGAGATCGCGCTAACAAAGTCGTCGTCGCTCATGAAATTGAGGTGGTGTCGTCGTCTCTCGTGTAGATCAAGCCCAACGAAGTCGAATCCATTACCGAGAGTTGCTTACCTCTGATCCTCTTTTAGTTACTCCATCTTCACTTAAATATTTTTTCATTTATTTTTTCCAAAAATTAGGATGTTTTTTTTATTTTCTAGGGCTTAATTAGATGAATGTTGGGGCTTATTTTATGTTAGGGCTTAATAAATTGAATGTTGAGTTCAATTTTATGTTCAATTTTATGTTAATTAAGTTGAATAGATTATTGAGTTATTGAGTTACTTAATTTTATATTAATTATGTTAATTAAGTTGAATAGTTGCTTATTGAGTTGCTTAATTAGGTTGAATAGATTATGACTTAATTAAGTTGAAAATTGATATGTTATTGCTTAATTCGAAATTTTATTTCTTTTTCCAGTTTTATCATGTCTCATAAATATGTGCCTGAAGCGTTAAAAAGAATAAGAAACAAGAAGAAGATAAATTTATACAATCTCAAATTGGAGCATTTGATAAATTTTTTACCAACAAACCAATCTCTAGTGGTAATGCTAATGAAGAAGAAGTTTAAGAACATCAAGAGTTGAATGTGGGTGATGAAAATGAAGAACCAAATCAAGAGTCAATTGAGAATGTTAATTTGAATGTGGGTGATGAAAATGCAGAACCAAATCAAAATGAAGAATGTAGGCCTATAAATATTTATGATCCAATGAATTAGGAGATGATTGATCAAAAAGTTTGGGAATTATTAGTTGAAAGAGGGTCTGTTAGAGTTGCTATTGATTTTCCTAAAGATGATGAAGGTAGGAATTTTTCTGGTAGACATTTTTCTTGTGTACACCACACTCGATTGTTGTTAAATGGAGAAAAGTATTATAGAAAATGGCTTGTTTATTCAACTGGTTTGGATAAAGTGTTTTGTTTTTGTTGTAAATTATTTAAGAAAGAAGAGAACAATAACCAATTGTCAAGCAAAAGATTATACAATAACATAATATTAGTCGAAGACGTCGAAGTCATGAAGAGAGTAAAGACCACATTAATTGCATGACAAGTTGGCTTTAATTAGAGATGAAATAGCAAACAGAGGTTTGGAACTATTAATTATAAAGGAAAGAAAATATTGGAGACAAACTTGATGCCTATGAGTAAACTTGTTATTCGATGATATATATATTTTTCATATTTTGCATTGAACAATGTGCAATTTTTTTGTATACATTTAAATAAAAAAAATTATGGGGGGGCCCATTTTGGGAGTTCGCCTCGGTCCCCCCGAAAACTCAGAGCCAGCCTTGGGTAGAGGAAGACCTAAACTAACTTGGATGGAACCGGTGAGAAAAGATATGATAACTTGTGACCTTACAAAAGATAGTGCGCTAAACCGAGCAGAATGGAAAACCAAAATACATGTTGCCGATCCCAACTAGTTGGGGAAAATGCTTTGTTATTGTTGTTGTATCTCCGTTAGGGTTTGCATCTCTTTTTATTTATTTCGGTTTTCCTTTATCTATTAGCCTTTTTATTAAGCTCTCTTTTACAAGACATGAGAGATCTTGGATGCTCTTCAAAAAGAATTGGTTATTCGGTCCCATAAAGAGAAGAGTTGCATGCATGCACCCCAAACTTAATTTTTGTAGTGGTAGGGAGAATAACACAACATGGGGGCTTTAACCTTTCTGGATTCTCTTAACAATGATCTATCTAACTTTATAAATAGGGTTATATATCAACTAAATCTCAACAGATAGCTACAATGGTACTGTGTGTTTGGTGCTGTTTCGAGGGTTAGGGATGTACGTTTGAGATGTAGATGAAACACAAGCTAGATAGGGTGCCAAGTTATCTATGATGGGTCCTTCATCAATTCTTTTACAAAACCTAGAACTTGATGCTCTCTTGCCAGTGGTGGAGGTGAAGGTTGTTAATTTTCATTTTCAGAGAAATTTGATTCCATGCCCCCTATTTTGAACTCCCCTGTGTCTATACTTGCTTATAAGTTCGAAAATATTGTATATGCTCAGAATATACTCCTTCCATTTCAAAATACAAGTCATTCTAGACTTTTTTTTCTGTTTCAAAATATAAGTCGCTTTAGCTTTTTGAGACAAATATGTTGTCATTCTTAAATGTCCATCAAATACTTTTTATGAGATTTCAAATTATCCTTATCCTTTTTTATAAAATGAGTAATACTAAAATTATAGAGGAGGGCGAATAGGACATTTTACAATTGATAGTTCATTTATGAGTTCAAAAACCAAGGATGTTAGTACTTTTTGTTAATCTTATGTTTTTTCTTAATATGCTTATAGAAACCTAGAATGACTTATATTTTGAAACAGAGGAAGTATAATTTGTCCATTTGACCTGAGTACGTGTTTGCTTCGTTACACCTACAATATAATTATTGTTCTAAGAAGCTGAGTTTCAAGAAGAAACGGTTATAAATGTAACTGCAGTTGTATTTGTAAGAAAAATGACACATGTCGATCGAGGTACCCATAATAAACTGTTGAGGACAGAAACGAGAAGGAAAAGTGAAGGATAGTTTGACTCTCGAAGGAGAAAAACAGTTATTCAGACGAGAAAGGGGGAGCTGGATATTTGGCACAATTTGGAGGTAAAATTATCATGTATGAATTGGGGTGATTAGGCCTCACAAAAGCAAACTAAGCAGCCTAGGCCTAACAATTTGGAGGTAAATTATTGTATAGATTAGGCCTTGGCCCTTGTGTTTAGCCCTTGTTGGACCTCCACTTATGGCTAGCATTTAGGCCCAAATATTTATAAGAATAGGCCTCCTAAGATCCAATAGCAATGCCCAATAAAGGAATCAGTCATCAGTTCTAGGTATGCTTTCAGATCGGATACAGATCGGAGCTATACCATCATTCGTATCAGCATTTTAAAGACAGATTTGGATATGGATACATATATGACTCAAAAAAAAAAAGTTATATTTGTATTCGCAAATTTCAAATACGGATGCAATTCAGATACGGTCTATCACATACGAATATAAATTTGGACATCAAATGTATACTTTTGGTTAAAAGTTTTCCTTAACTAATCATATCATTAAACCAGATTTGGTTAACATACGATTATCGACTTTCACTTCTAATTACATATAAGTAACAATCACAACAAAAGAAGCTAAAAAAAATTATTTAATATACATAACAGCTCCTATAAAAGTTGGGGAAGTTAGAAGTATCATTGAAGAGTTCAGCAAAATTGTGTTGAAGATTTAGAGAATTGAGAGTAGAAAGCACATATCAGAGAAGGATGTCAAGGAGAAAGTTGGAGAGAAAGGTCGGACAAGATGTTGGAAAGAGAATATGAGAGGAGGCTTTGGTAGACTGGTAAAAGACTTAGAGTTGGAGATTGGGAGAATTGGGTATAAGAATAATTGGAGAAACTCTTGAAATATGGCTCATTTTGATTTGGGGGACTAAATGGAGTAGAATGATTAAAGCCAGTAAGATGAATAATTCACAAAATGTTAAGTACTATTTAATAAACTGAAAAATACACCTGATTTGTAAAATTGTATGCTTAAGTACATATAATTAACTACTTAACATGTCACTTATAATATTATACTCAATAAATAAATAAATATATACATATTATATTATGCGGATACGGATATCCATATGCTTTTTTATACATATTCGTATCTATACCACATCCGAGTTATAAAAAATATGGATATCCATACCTCCATTCGAATCAGTCGGATATGGGTTTTCCATATTAGAATCCGCAAAAATTTCAGATACAGATCTGGACCGAATCAGATATATTCGTATTCGAGAGCATCCCTAGTCATCAATCCATGCTCACAGTTGAGAGTAAATTTCACCAAACCACACTCATATTTTACCGGTCTGCAGATAATCATACTCAATTTTTTTTTGTGTGTGCCAATGGACATACTTGGTCCGCATTCTTACAAGGGACCAGTGTACACCATCAATAATCGGTATCACATACCATGACAAGACAGGTTTTTGTTGTTTTGGGCCTTTTTTCTTTGGGTGTAATATACCCGTGGTTGCTTAGGTTGCGTTTGTTTTGTTGTTTTGAAAAGAGTTTTCTGAATAGAGTTTTCTGAAAACTGTATTCTGAAAATTGTTTTTCTGAAAATGAGTTTAAAAGCTGTTTGGTTATATTTATTTCTGAAAACTGTATTCTGAAAGCTGTTTTTCTGAAAAAGAGAGTTTAAAAGCTGTTCTGTTATATTTCTAGCTGAAAACTGTTATCTGAAAGCTGTTTTTCTGAAAAAGAGAGTTTAAAAGCTGTTCTGTTATATTTCTAGCTGAAAACTGTTATCTGAAAGTTGTTTTTCTGAAAAAGAGAGTTTCAAAGCTGTTCGGTTATATTTCTTGCTGAAAACGGTTTTCTGAAAGCTGTTTTTCTGAAAAAGAGAGTTTAAAAGCTGTTCGGCTATATTTCTAGCTGAAAACTGTTATCTGAAAGCTGTTTTTCTGAAAAAGAGAGTTTCAAAGCTGTTCGGTTATATTTCTTGCTGAAAACGGTTTTTTGAAAGCTGTTTTTCTGAAAAAGAGAGTTTAAAAGCTGTTCGGTTATATTTCTAGCTGAAAACTGTTTTTTAAAAGCTGTTTTTCTGAAAAAGAGAGTTTAAAAGCTGTTCGGTTATATTTCTTACTGAAAACTGTTTTCTGAAAGCTGTTTTTCTGGAAAAAAGAGTTTAAAAGCTGTTCGGTTATATTTCTTGCTGAAAACGGTTTTCTGAAAGCTGTTTTTCTGAAAAAGAGAGTTTAAAAGCTGTTCGGTTATATTTCTAGCTGAAAACTGTTTTCTGAAAGCTGTTTTTCTGAAAAATAGAGTTTAAAAGCTGTTCTGTTATATTTATTGCTGAAAACTGTTTTCTAAAAGCTGTTTTTCTGAAAAGAGAGTTTAAAAGCTATTTGGTTATATTTATTGCTGAAAACTGTTATCTGAAAGCTGTTTTCCTGAAAAAGAGAGTATTAAAAGCTGTTTGGTTATATTTCTTGCTGAAAAATGTTATTCGGTTATATTTCTAGCTGAAAACCGTTTTCTGAAAGCTGTTTTTCTGAAAAAAAGACTTTAATAGCTGTTCTGTTATATTTCTGACAATTTCTAAAATCAATTTGCATTCATCATGTGCTGACATTTTTTTAATTGTTGCAGTTAGATTGCAATGTTGTACAAGTATGAGAACAAGAAACCTGAGCAGCATGTGAATCGAGCAAGAATTAGACGCCATCATCTCCACGGTTGATTCTTGACGTTAGAGTACAAAATTTATTGCAAAATCTTGTATGTACATACTATAGATTCAGTGAGGTCTTGTGAAGCAACAAATCTCAGTTCATGTATCAGTTATTCTATTCGATTACAAATCGAGAAGAACTCACACCTGGTGCATCCACACCCCCAAATACAAAACGCATCAGTTATCCTTTTTAAAGGAGGTACAGGTATGGTGAACTTTGGTTACCAAAGCTCTACCTCCACTCAAACACGCAAGTTTTTGGTAGGAGTGGAGTTGATATAGAGTTATCCCGACTCCAAAAGGCCCCAAACCTAAGATAACAACTCTACACCCTCAATGGTTACTTTGGGGGATTTAAATTACAACAAGGGTTTCATTCAATCTTCATGAACATGGATATCTTATGTCTTTTAGCAAAACATATATCTTTGTTCTAATGTCACAATATCCAATTTGGCACATTTATAGTCCTGCTATCTCCTTCAATTGTAACCACATCACTTGTAAATTACTACATTGCAACTACACAATTACTCAACTAGAAGCAAGCACTAAGAAAAAGAAATTACCAGTGTATTATCCAACGCTGCGACGAGCACAAACTTCCCATTAGGCAAAAACTTAGCAAACGAAACCGCAGGCTTCACCCCCCCAACCCTCCCCTCCTCCACATGCACCTTCAAACACGCCCCGGTCACCGCATCCCAAATCCTGCAGCTCCCATCATGACTCCCCGACACAATAATCGACCCGTCCCTAATAAAATGCACCGACGTCACCGGCGCCTCATGCCCAGTAATGGTTTTCACCCATTTGCCGGATTTAACATCCCAAATCTTGATTGTATCGTCGAATGAGCCCGAGACGATGAGATTGGACTGGGGGTTGAAGTTGGCACAGAAGACGAAGGAGTGGTGGCCGCGGAGGGTACGGACGCAGTCGAAGGAGGGGGAGCGGACGTCCCAGATGCGGAGGGTCTTGTCGTCGGAGGCGGAGGTGAGGTAGTGGGAGTCGGAGGACCAGGCGAGGTCGGAGACGCCGGCGGAGTGGGAGGAGAGGGTGGCGATGGAGGTGAAACTGTGGGAGGAGCAGGAGAAGAGGGTTAGGGTTTTGTCAAGGGAGGCGGAGGCGAGGAGGAGGCCGTCGTTGGAGAACTTGACGCAGGAGATGGCAGCCGAGTGTGGGGACAGGGTGCGGAGGAGGCGGTAGGGGCGGTAGGGAGCGGATTGGCCGGAAGACATGGATTTGGGTGCGGAGCCTGGAAAGAGAAAGGGGATGAAAACTAAGAGTTATTTAGGAGCTGTTTTCGAAAAGAGGGGGGTATCAGTATTCTGAATAGTGTTTGGAAAAAACACTTAAAACAAATGCCAACTCAGGATATTATTTCAGGAAAAAAAATAAAATAAAATAAAACAAACAGACCCTTAACTTTTAGATAAGCTTATTTTTCCTGGTTAAATTTGCAGACATTTTTTTAAAATAGAGAAAGAAAAAGAAAATAAACAAAAGGTTCGAATGTTTTATTTTAATAACTAAAAAAAAGTAAAAGGTAAGCTGGGGGGGGGGGGGGGGGGGGGGGGGGGGGGGGGGCTTATTCATATAATCGGAGTGAAATAACAACCCGCAGCTAAGATTGACATCATAACATAACGATTTTAATAGTACACATATCCGTAAATATAGATATAGGTATGATTACCTGCAAATTGGTGAAAACTTATGGTTTAGTAAAATTTATCAGTAAAATTTATCCTATAGTTAATATATATTTCATCTACCGATTAGTGCATGTTTAGGTTCTTTAAAAAGATTAGGGAAAGAAAGAAAAATGGTGTTTTTCACATTCCCATCTAGCACCACAAGTTTCTTACGTACTGTATGGATGACTGTGAGTTCAACTTTTACTTTATTTAAAGTAGGGGTAGGCATGTGATTATGACCCTTTTTTTTTTTTTGGGGGGGGGGGGGGGGGGGGGGGGGAAGGGGGGGGGGGGGGGGGGGGGGGGGGGGGGGTTTAAATAAAAGAAAAGGGTGGTTTTAAATAAAAGAAAAGGGTGAAGTACAGCCATCCTGTTTCATTAATAAGGAGTTAATAAAACAAACTCAGAATATTGAATCAAATACATATCCTACAATATATAAAAGAAAACATAAATCCTCTCCTAGTATGGGAGGTGGGACAATAGGAAGGTACATACATGCTTCCACAAAAGTACATCAAAACATCTAACTCTCCCAAATAAAAGTACAACAAAATAACAAACTCCCCCGAACAAAACCTTGGGGTGGTGGGGATCTATCAACAATACCGCCTCGTCACTCAGTCGATCGTCGGTCGGATCTCGACTTCCTTGTCGTTGTACTCCTCTATCTGGAAGACACTGGCAATTCTCCCACGAGGACCTGTTTCAGCGATAATAGCCCAAAAGAAAATAAGATGCATAATGTGAGTCAAATTACCCAAAATACTATTACTAGTCCCCCGAAAGTATCAGTTTTTTCTATCTAGTCAAAGGACGCAGGTCGTAGCAGCGATAGCAATAAGCCAGACCTCTCTCATAGATCGTCTCTCATTAGCGAGCTTAGTACCGACCCAGAGGTCCTCATATTTACCTGGGTATTGAATTGTACCAAGGGCACTAAGTACCTCAGCAAGGACCGCTTTGCTCCTGGGACACTCCAGGAATAGATGGTCCCTAGTCTCAGGAGCCGCATTACAGAACCCACAGATAGTATCTGTGCTTGGTTGACGTTTAGCCAGGTTCTCTCTAGTCCAGATGGCATCACTCAGAACCAGCCATAGGAAGATTTTTATTTTCAGCGGGGTTTTTGCCTTCTAGATGATACGCGACCAATTCAGGCGACACCACCTAAAATGAATACGGTTATAGAGGGAACAAACAGTGAAGGTGCCATTTTTCTGGAGACCCCACAATTTCCTATCCGGCCCCTGAGAGTACTCAATTCCGGACCTAGTTATGTTGGTCTAAAGCTCCATGAGCCTGAGCTGAGAGCCCGAGTCCAGTGTTTGTTTAAAGGTCAGTATCCAAGAGTTTCTTTTCCATGTTGCAGCTACCGTGCAATGCAGATGCGACACATGATCATACAAATCGGGGAACAGATCTCTAAGGGTGTGATCACCACACTTATCCCACCAGAATCTGGTGAGTCTGCCATTTCCAATAGAAGCCGTCACACAGCTATTGAAAGGTTTATAGGCTTTAGCTATTCCTCTCTAGTGCCAGGAAATGCGTGGGCCCACCCTGAAGCCCAGATTCTTCGTTCCATTCCCATGCAAGTATGTCTGAAAAAAATCCTACCACCCCTCTCCATTAGGGTGGAAAATTTTCCACCACCACTTGCCCAGTAGCGCGATATTCCATATCTCGAAGGTCAATAATATCTAGGCCTCTGTGCCTCTTCTTCATGCACACTTTTTTCCATCTGATTAGGTGATAGCCGCCTTTATTGGGATTTGCACCTTTCCATAAAAATCATTTTCGGATGCGATCAATTCTCTGAATAACCCATCGTGGCATTTCTAAGAAGGATAGGTAGTAGGTTGGTAGGTTCGAGAGGACTGTGCTGATAAGCGTGAATCTCCCTCTTAGGGACAAAGCTTTACCTTTCCAACAAGCTAGGCGGTTCTCCACCCGATCAATGATGGGTAGCCAATCAGCCTTCTTGAGTTTCCCCGGTCTCAGTGGGAGCCCCAGGTATTTAATAGGGAAATTGTCAATGGAATAGTTTAGAATCATGGCATGATCCTGTGCCTCCTCAGGGGTAAGGGCAATGGGGATAAAAGCATTTTTGTGGAAGTTAACCCTGAGGCAGGACCAAGCTTCAAAACTATAGAGAATTCCTTTGAAATTGATTGTTTCCCAAAATTTCCGTTTCCAAACAGAAGGGTGTCATCTACATATTGAAGCATTGAGCAGCCTTGGCGACTGCCTCCATTGGCCACCAGAGAGATCCAACCTACCCGTCTACATTTACCCATCATAGACTGCAAAACATCTGCCACAATGGTCAAAAGAAGAGGATAAAGAGGATCTCCTTGTCTAAGGCCCTGTTTGCACGAAATAGGTTGACCCGAAACCCCATTCACCATGATGGTTGTCCTGCTGGTGGTGAGACACGTGTGTATCCTTCTGACCCACCTATCCCCGAACCCATTACCAGCCAAGGCTTCCAGGAGACCTTCCCATTCAACCGAGTCATACACCTTCTCGAAGTCCAGCTTCAGAAGATAGCTTTTAGCATTCGTCCTGTGGAAATGATGGATGGTTTCTTCGGTGGTTGCAATACAATCCTAGATACACCGCCCTTTAATGAATCCAGTTTGCTCGCAACAAATGAGTCTGTCCATCACCTTTTCCAGTCTGTTAGCTAGTGTCTTGGTGATAATCTTGACCGAGCAGTTAAGAAGACTAATAGGCCGGAAGTCTCCTACCCACAGGGAATCATCTTTTTTTAGGATCAACACCACTTCAGCATAATTAATTCTTCCTAACTTGAGCTTATGGTCAAAGAACTCGACGAACAAGGCTACGAGGTCATCTTTGATTTCCTCTGAAAACACATGGTAGAAGAGGGTTGGGAAACCATCCGGACCTGGGGCTTTCTCCTTACCAAGTTGCTTCACTGCCTCCCAGATTTCCTGTTTCGTGAAGGGAGCTTTTAGGGATCGTAGATCTTGGACCAGGTCGTCCGTGGGCTCACGCCATAAGTCATGAGCAAGAGGGACTCTTAATTCTGCCTTCCGACCAAACAGATTCTTGAAGTGGGACTAAAATTCTCTTCTGATAACATCTTCTGCTTATAACATTCCAGAGTCAGAATGGATCGAAAGAATGGGGTTAGATTTACGTCGGGCACTGGAAACACGATGGAAGAAGGAGGTATTCGCGTCTCCTTCCCTGAGCTACAAAATTCTGGACCGCTGTTGCCATTTGATTTCCTCTAGTCTATATAGTTGAGCGATGTCCGCTCTGAGTAGAAGCAACCAATTCCGCTCCTCTTGTAGTAGGTCTCTAGTTTCTTCCACCTTTTCGAGTTCCTTAATACCTTCCAAAAGGGATTCCTTTGCTCTCCAAATTAGCGCAAATTTGGTCCGGTTCCATTTTCGGAGCTTAGATCTCAGTCTTCGTATTTTTTCACACCAGATAGCCGCCGCTTCAGTCCCTCTAGTAGGACGGTCCCAACTTTCGTTAACCATGTTGTAGTACCCCATATTTTTAAATATTATTTTTAAGATTTACAAATAAATTAAAATGATTTTTGGTGATTTAATAAATAACTTTTTAAAAATTTTATTCTTTTACACGTGCAAAACACGTGCAAATGTTTTCTTGAAAAGTTCAAAATCAAAAATTATTTTGTGGAAAATCATTATTTATTATTAGACATTATTTGTGAATTTTCTGGAATTTTTTTTAACATTTATTGGACCTATTTGCAAATATTTCAAAAAGAAGGACTATTGTGTAAAATTACCAAATGGGGGTGAAAACTCCAGATTTCTGAATTTTGGGATGGGTATAATGCCTAGTCAACTCAAGGTTAAAAATTTTACTTTTTGTTTTGATGAATTTGGTTTATTTTGCAAGTTTTGATAAAAGATGATTTTTTTGCAAAATTGTCATTTTGAGGGGTAAAAATGCAAAGTTTCCTCTGAATGGGAAGACTATCTGGTCGAATTTACAAGCAGCTCCTATTTTGGCAAAATTAGATAGAATCCTAGTTTCCTCCGAATGGGAAGACTATTTCCCATTAGCGAAGGCCAAAGCGATGATCAGATTCACCTCTGATCACACTCCGTTAGCACTGGATTGCAGGGAAAGTCAAAGAAGGAACACCCACCAATTCCGTTTTGAGAAGTCATGGACGTTGTGCGAAGGAACAAAGAGGATTATTAAGGAGAGCTGGAACGCTCCTACCTCGACAGATTCGGCAGTGGGATGTTGGATTCGAAAGACCAGGAGATTAAGAGTTAAATTGAAGCAGTGGGCCAGGTTGGAATTCGGTGAGAATCAGAGACTCAAAGAGGAGATAGGAGAGAGGATTGAGCAATTAGAAATCATAGAGGAGGAAAGAGATTTAATAGAGACTGAATTAGATGAGTTATATAGGAATAGACAAGACATCCTTCTTCTTGGGAGGATGGAGGAACATTATTGGAAGCAACGTTCCAGAATCCAGTGGTTGAAGGAAGGAGATGCCAATACTAAATTTTTTCACAAGATGGCCAATGGAAGAAGGCGTAGAAACACCTGGGATTAAGGTGGAAGGTGTTTGGTGTGAGAATGAGGAAAGAATTAAACAACACCTATACGAGAAATATAGGGAGTTGTTGGGTGAAAGAAGATAGCACAGGTGTTCGATAAATCAGAATATGTGGATGGATTCAAGGATTAATGGATCTGATTATATTGAAAGCATTTTCACCGAAGAGGAGGTTCTATCAGCTATCAACGGTCTGGGACTGGATAAAGCGCCTGGTCCAGACGGATTCCCGTTATTCTTCTACAAGTTTTACTGGAATATCATCAAAGGCGATTTCATGCGCATTATCCAAGATTTCTACAAGGGGGAGGCAGATTTAGATCGGCTAAACTATGCGAATATTGTTCTGATACCCAAGCAGCCTGAGATTAAAGAGGTAGGAGACTTCAGACCAATCAGCCTGCTCAACGGCTCCTTTAAGATCATTACCAAGGTTTTGGCCAATAGATTGGGGCCACTATTAAATGATATTATCGGAGAATCACAGAGTGGATTCATTAAGGGAAGGGATATCATGGACAGCGTCGCTTCGGCCCATGAAATTGTCTTCAGAGCTTGCAGAGACAAAATGGACGGGTTTCTCTTTAAAGTGGACTTCTAAAAGGCCTACGATTCAGTCGAATGGAACTCGGTGGACGAAGCGCTACTGCTTAAAGGATTCGGGAAAAGGTGGAGGAAGTGGATATTCCAATGCATCAGAGGTGGCAAATCGTTCCTCATCATTAACGGAGCACAGGGTAAAGAGATCAGATGCAAGAGAGGGCTTCAACAAGGGGATCCCTGTCGTCGATGTTATTTGCAATTGTAGCAGATGGATTGTCGGAGATGATAGCTAACGGGCATAAGGAGAGAGCTCACTTTGGCATTGATATCAGGGGTTTCTCAGAGCCTATCTCTACCCTGCAATACACAGATGATACGTTATTGTTTGGTACGGCATCTGAGGAGGACATCATAGCTATGGGATCAGTATTGAAGTGCTTTGAAGCTTGGTCTGGTATGAAGGTCAATTTCAAGAAGAGCTGTGTCATATAACTGAGCGAGCTATGCTCCGTCCCCATCTCAACAATCCAATAGATGCTAGGATGCAATAGGGGAGAGTTTCTGTTGACATATCTAGGGATCCCCATCAGGCCAGGGAAGCTCAATAAGGAAGACTGGCAATCAATTATCAATAGGATCGAGAAAAATCTTGCAGGGTGGAAAGGGCAATTGCTTATGTTGGGAGGTAGGATCACCTTGCTTAATGCAGTCATCAACAGCATCCCCATTTACCTCATGTCGATCTACGAATTACCGGCATGGGCAATTCACAAGATAGACAAACTTAGAAGGAGATTCCTTTAGAAAGGAGCTAACGAAGGGGGGAAAGGGATCCATCTAGTCAATTGGGGGAGGATATGCAAAAGGAAGGAGTTCGGAGGATTGGGTATCATTAATCTTAGAGACATGAATCAGGCCCTTCTGAGCAAGTGGTGGTGGAAGTTGGCTAAAAGACGTAATAATTGGTGGTGTAAGTCTCTAACTAATTACAGAACTAGGAGGAAATTCAAATTTGGGGGGAAATGCATCCATAGTAGAAAATCTTTCTTTTGGAAAGGGGTTTACAAGACGGGAGATGTTTACCACAACAATACACTTTGTAGGGTTAAAGATGGCAGGAACACAAGATTTAGGAAAGACAAGTGGTGTGGCAACAAGTCACTTATGGAGCTTTTTCCCGCAGCGGCAGAGGCAGTTCTGAATAGTGATACACTGGTGTCGGACGTTTGCAGGAACAATAAATTGAGATTACAGGTCAAAGACACCCTTGACTCTGAAGCAATCGGTCAACTACAAAAGGTCAATAATTTCATTCGTATAGAAGGCAATTGCACCCAGCAGGAGGAAGACGAAAGATCGTGGACGTTGGAGGCAAATTGTAAGTTTTCGGTCTCCTCGATACACAAAAGGCTGAACGATGGTGGCATTATAAACGAGATTACGGACGTTATCTGGGGTATCAGTGTCCCTTCAAGAGTGAAAGTCTTCCTATGGTTGGTGGAGAATGATGCAATTCTATCCAGTGTTAATTTGAGAAAGAGGAGAATCGTGGACAATGTGATATGTAGTACATGTATGTCCCACGAAGAAGATACGAACCACATTTTATTCAATTGTCATAGAGCTAGATGGGTCTGGGGGGAAGTGGGTAGCACGTTCGGGGTTTTACATTATCCGGGGTCTAGCGCTGAGGTTTTGGGGTCTCTTAGATCAAACCGGATTAGAAAAGAGGTCAGATTAGATTGGGAACTTGTTGTGGCGTCTGTATTGTGGAACTTATGGCTAGACCGTAATGATTTCTATTTCAATAGCGCTCGTCATTCTCTCTCATCGTTGATGCAAAAAATTCACTTATGTTGTTATGAATGGACAGGGCTCAGCAGATCCAGGAAGAAGATGCGCTTGGGAGAGGAGGAAGAGTAGACAGCAAGCAAAGGGACTTTACACGTCTGGGAGTGGGAAACCAGCTTTTGGTTTGATGTAATAGACGGTTTATTAATTTGATGTTTTGTTCGGTGTTCGGGTAGTTTGGCCCGAATTAGATGTTTTTTAGTGTTATTCGCCTTCGGGCTTTATATGTACTCTCTATTCCTGTTTCGTTAATTTCCCTTTAATGAAGCGATGACTTTAGTCATCTTTTAATCAAAAAAATAAAAAAAATAAAAATGCAAAGTTTTTTTTTTGGGTTTCTCAAACTGTGCCGGCTGATGTTAGTAGGGGGTCTTTTTTGATTTTTGAACTGGATTAAATTGGTTTGATCAAGTTTCCAAGTATAGGAATCTATTTCTGTAAAGTTATATGTAAAAGGAGTATTTTTGCAAATGTGTTCAAAACCCTAATTCTCTTATTTCCGGCCTATTTAAAAGTTGGAGTGTAGCCATCTTTCGCTGCATAATACAAAGGTTTTATTATTATATTTTCTTGAAAATTTACGGAGGAGATCTTGGATTTCTTGCGAAGGAGAAGCTTTTCTCATTTTCTAATTTGTCTTCGTTTGATCTCTTCAACAAGGTGAGTGCCATGTTTTGTTTTGTTTTGTTTTATGTGTGTTGTATGTGATGATCTATTTATTAGAAAGCATGCTAGGGTTTTGATATGAATACATATGGTGGATTGGATGAATTGATAAGTTAAAAATTGGATCTTTTGTTATTTGTGAGTAGAATTGCATGTGGATGATTTTAGATTATAAATTGTGAGAGGGCTATTTCTTTTGGATTATTGCTGATTTGATTGAGTATGGTGAATGTTATGCATAAATTGATTAAAGATGAGATTTTTTACTATGGGTGAGTTGGATAAATGCAACTTGGCCATGTTAATGATAAATTTGTTTTTGTTCATGAATTAACTATTGAGAATAGTTGAGATTGAGTTTGAGGAATTTTGAGAAGGAGTAATGGATTAAAAGACCATGTCTTGAGGATTTTAGTTGTGATGACTAGATTGGATTTGATACATTTTGACTAACTTGGGGGATTTTGTGATTTGTGAGAGGTTTTACTTGAATTTGGATTTCTCAAATACTAAGATTAAATCTGAATATGTTTTTATTTCTAATCGATGGATTTGTGAAGTTTTATTTGATGCACGAACATGCATAAACAATTTACATGAATATCGTATTTCATTGTTTTTGAAGAAATTGAGTTTTTAGGTGTCATTTTTACAGTCGATTGACTCATTTTTACAGTCACTGACTCTGCTCTGTTTCACGTTTTCTCGAAGTTTTGGATTTTCGCTCTGGACCAGTCGACTGATGACCTTTTTACAGTCGACTTCCATTACTTAGAATTATTTTCTTGTCATGTTGGGTTTTTCGCTCTGGATAGTCGACCGATTCCGGTTTACAGTCGACTGTTACTCATGTTTTCTTGAGTTATCCTGATGTTTTTTAAACGACTAATTCTTTAAAAGTTTTGGATCTATAACTTATTATTCTAAATATTATCCTTTCTGCAGAACATATGTTTTCAAGATGTTTTGTTGCTGGGTTTGGATTCTGAAATTTTATGAAAGATTTGGGTTGTTGATTGGAGAAGTTTCTTCATGTGATCGTTTTGACGATGGATTTGTAAGTTTTGGTCTTGATGATATCTCTAAGAGTTGAGTGGGAGTCCTGTAAACCGGCAGTTGAAATTTGTTGATTTAGACCAGTTGGGTCTTGGGGTTGTTGTTGAGTATTTAAGTCCGGCAGGATACACTAATTCTAAAGAGGAGACATTTTGTGTTTTTAATAACAATCAACTTAAGGACAGGCACTAGTGGAGATGTGATGGAACTTGGGAAACGTAAGTATAGGCTCATAATTTTGTTAGTCTAACGGATGTGTTCCAGGTTTGTTTGTTGTTATGTCTCGAGAGGATATTTTTATATTCACGTGTCGAGAGAGTCTGCAGGCCTATTTACGGAGCATGCAGGGTGCATTCGCGTGTCGAGGGTCGGCAGGCCTATTCACGAAATGTACCTGGTGTATCTGTACGTCGAGGGCCTTGCAAGCCTATTCGTAAGGTACACGGTTGGCAGGTGATTCCTCAGTTTTTGAGCTATCTTACATGATGCTTGCACGTCGAGGGCTGTGGTGCCTATTCGCGAAGTATTCTGGATCTTGTTTCCTATCACCGTAGTAGGAATAGTTGCATAACGAGGGATTTAACCCTATAAAGTGGAGATCGTTAAGGGCTTGCACAGGACTTATGTACTATGGAATGCATAGAATTCGACAAGTATGCATTAGAGAGTCAGCATATAGCGATTGTGTCGTCTTGACTTGGTCTTATGCTTGTGTTTTCCTATTTTTCCTACACTTGACACTTAGTCTAGATTCATTTGATGTTTTCATATATTACTATTTACTGTCTTGTATTCTTTGATGTTTTCATGCTTTACTTATTGTTATTTCTCATTTCATTTATTCTTATTATTAATACATGTTGTTGATGACTCTATGCTCTTTGTTTTATTTATATTGCTTTGTTTTTATGTCACTCACACAGTTATGGCTGACCCCTATAGTTTTGGGGATTAGGGTTATCTCTAGCCTCATGTTTTACAGGTAGGTGCTTATAGCTTGGGATTTGGATGTTTGAGATAGAATGTTAATAGAGCTTGTGTAAATTGTAAAAGAAAGTGTTGTAAAAGAAAGATTGTAATTCAAGGTGTTTTGTATTCTGCTGTGTTTTGTAAACAATTGTTGTAATAAAAGTTGAAATAAAAATTATCTGTGTTTTTGGCTATATTTACTATTGCAATTGAAATTGATGCTGGGAATTGTGCCATGTATTTCTAAGATATCATATTGGAAATTCGGGGCGCTACACATGTGATGGAAACCTTGGATTTCCAACCATGCTTTCTCGAACCTAAACTTGGGAGATCTCCTGGGTTGCGCTTCACCGGAGGAGTGGATAAAAGGAACATGATCCGATGTGGGTTTAGAAAGAGATTTAGCCCAAGAGAGAGGAAACTTGGTCTCCCAATCAGAAGAGACCAAAACCCTATCAAGTTTAGCCAAAATAGGCGTCAGTTGCTTGTTAGACCAGGTGTATAGTCTATCCGTGATGGGGATGTCGATTAGTTCAAGATCCGCAATAACCGCGTTAAACGCTTCCCTCTCTGCGTCAATGGAGCCTTTTCCTCTGTGCTCCAAGGCAAACCTGGTAATATTAAAATCTCCCCCTACCACCCAGGGGTGCAGCCAGCGATCGTGAATTGTTCGTAACGCAGTCCAGAAGGCCATCCTGGTGGGGGCACAGTGTGGTCCATACACTACCGTGATTGTATGGGTCCATAAATCGGATCGATGTTGAAGCAGGACTGATAACGAGAATCGCCCATGGAACACATCTAGGCAGTTAAAAATTTGTGAATTAAAACCAACGACTATACCCCCAGAGGGACATATTTTTCGCTCAGAGATTCGATTCCCCCCCCCCCCCTCCCCCCCAATTCTACTAAGCCTAAAGGTATGAGCCAACTTGGTCTCCTGCAGTCCCACGATGTTGACTTTAGATTTTGCGATGACATCCCTAACCATGTCCCGCTTACCTCGCCTTCCCAGGCCTCTAACGTTCCAGAAAAGTGTGTCCATTAATTACACTGAAGATCAGGTCCATCACTCAATTTGGAGACCGAGTTCGACATAAGGTTAACTCTATCACACTCCCAACCCCTAATCTTATTCAGGAGAAGGGCGTTCCGATCGGTATCGCCTAATGCTAAACCACAGGTTTTGGCTACACTAAAAATCTTAGAATCTGAATTCAAATTAAAAATAGATGCTAAAAATGAACATGTTCCTCCTTCACCGGTCATAGTGGATTTAGCGGCTGCAGCAATCTCAAGGTAATCATCCAAGGACTCCTCAATAGCCCTCTTAGCAATTTTCTGTACTCTAAAACCTTTCTCGTTGCGAGAATAGACAGGGGCCTTCGGTTGTGAAGATGGGTAAGTGGAGGGGACATAGTCTGGGGACATATCCAAGGGCTCATCTTCGATATCTTCTGAATTCATAGAGTCGTCTTCCGAGTAGACGTAGTCATCTTCAAGGTTAAATCTAGCTTCACTATCATCGTCATCCAACTCCAAACAGATCACGCTCCCAAATGCAGAGTTGGACTCCCCAGTAACAGAGTTTGTCGCAACAGAAATACTGGACCCCTCTTTGGTTCCACTTGAAGTGTTCAACTCAATCGTGTGTATGTGTGCTGATTTTCTTTCTTCCACAGATCTACTGGGCCCCTCTTTGGGCCCACTTGACACATTCGACTCCATATCTCTATTTATGAGCCCATGTGAACAACATTGAGGCTCAAGCTCCTCTAAAAAACTTTGAAACCCTTCTGAAACAGGTTCCTTTCTTTTGAGCCCATGTGATTGCTGCAGCTTTTGCAGCTCCTCCGTCCTTTTTTGGGATGTGTCAAGCAGTCAATGGGGGGCGTTGTGGTCGAGGGTGGCTGTTGAGAGATCGAGGATAGAGGTGTAGTTAATGATAGGGATGGCAAATGGGCCGGGTCAACCCGCGACCCGCTCGTTTAACCCGGCCCGCGAAATTACGGTTCGGGTTTGGGTTGAACCCGTTAACAGTAACGGGTCGACTCGGGTTGTAAAATAGCGACTTTAACCCGATAAACCCGACCCATTGACCCAATGCACAGTAGTCAACCCGCCCGCGAACCGGCAGGTCAACCCGCGGGTTGCGAACCGTTTGACCCGCGCGGGTCGACCGTTCGACCCGCGGGTCCAACGGGCTGATCCCCCAACCTGAGAGCCTTTAACGGCTCTTTTAGCCTTTTTTTTTGTCTTTTTGGTTTTTTTTTTGTTTTTTTTTTTGTTTGTTTTTTTTTTGTTTTTTCCCCTATAAATACCCCTAAAACCCAAACAAAAATTCACACCTTACTCTCTTATTCTCTCTACTGTTATTACTCAATTCATTTCAATTTGTGAACAATTCAACGAACAAGGTAGCAAGACATATACACGATCAAACCAAAAATTTCGATCGTATCGAACTTAAAATTCAACTACGTCTTCAAGTCTTCAACTCTCCTCCAAGTGATCAAGTCTTCAACTCTCCTCCAAGCTTTCTTCAAGTCTTCAATTCCAGACTTCTACTTCTACTTCTATTCTTATTTTTACGGATTTTTTTATATACGAGTATGCACGGTGAACGGTATCAAAATTTCATATCCCTCTTCTTCTATTTTTATTTCTTTTGTAGTTATAATTTTTTGTAGTGTTCCTCTTCTTACCGGGTGTATTCATCTTCGGAGGTGGTTGGAGCAACCCTTCTTTTCCGACCTCCATTAGGATGGCCAAGACACTGGCATTAAGAGGGGTGAACCTCTCAAAACGATGAGGAGGGCGGCACTGACCACCATTATCCTTTAGGATCTTCTTAGCTCCTTCTTCGTCCGCACCCTTTCGTTTATTCCCGAAGATGGGCTCTTTCTGATCAAGGGGGGAGGGCCTCCTCCATCCGAATATATTTCTTGCTCCTTAACAGGAGCTCTGAGAAGTTCCGGGGTGGCTTTTTAACGAGAGATGCCTTCAGGTCAGTGTGATTAATGTTGTGCCAGAATGCAACAGAGGCTACCGACTGATCAAAAGAGGCGATAGACTGAGCCTCAGTGGTAAAGCGCTTGACTGAGTGCCAACAAAGATGTGCTCGTCTTCTCGGCCCAGCGGCTACTGACAAAATGGGTGAGGAAGAGCTCCTCGAACTGGTCGAAGGAGAAGATAGAAGCAGGGGTTAGCTGAGAGTACCATTCTCAACGTGGCTAAGAAGGTTTTGCAAAGGAGCGCATCCGAAGCCTGGTGAATCGTCATGAGAGTTTTGAAACTCTCGATGTGGTCAGCAGGGTCCGACTCCCCATTGTAAGACTCAAAGTGAGGAGGCTTGAAGTTTTCTGGGACCGGGGCTTCCATGATGATTCTAGAGAAGGGAGGCCTGCTTGAAAGGAAATTCCTCGTCTGATGCTGTTCTTCTTGGTTGAGCATGCTGAGGTGCCTCTACATCACGTGGAGACGGCGGTGGACAGAGTCATCCCTATGGTCGGATCTAGTCGACCCTCAGGAATCTTCTTCATGAGTGGTGGTACGGTGAGGGTTAGGTGTGTGCTGGTCATGACTCGGGGCATGAGGAAGGCTAGGCGCACGCCGATCCTGACTTATGGCGATATTAAGAGCTTGCAAGATATCTTCCTTGAAATTCTGGAACTCAGCCTGAGTGACTGGTGTTGTTCTAGCCCGGCGGACCTTGGGTGCAGTTCAGCTTATTAGAGTATAGCTTCTCTGCCGGTGATGTGGAAGGGACTCTCTTCGCCTCCTCGGGGAGGGGGTTCTTCTAGGCCTTGGTCTGTGGGGAGATCGGCCTCTGGGAGCCCTTTGGTGCTCGGGTTGAGGGACTTCCTCAAGGGCCCGCCTTTCATTCAAGCAGGTTCGAAGGTCGACCCCCTGCTGTCGATTAATGATCACTTGATAGAGATCCTACCCAGGAGCGCTTTGAGAAGCCATAGAGTCAGTAGAAGGGTTGTGAACTGAGATGCGGTCATGGTGGGAGTGTTGTCCCTGACAGTTCTGACGGGAGCCCCCCTGTACCTGGGAGGAGACTGTTCAGGCCGCGATTGCTGAACTTGCTGGTTGGGTTGAAGAGGAAGATCTTGGGGTTACGGAGGAGGAGGAAGAGGAGTGACTCTTCGGCTGGATGTCATTGTCTTCCCTTTTTGTTTGGGATGCATGGCTTGGAAACTGCCTTTACCGGTGATATGTGACTGGATTACTTTTTTGTTTCCCACAGATGGCGCCAATCTGTTACTGCTGATTTTAGTGTGGGAGCAAACAGATGAATTTGTGGATTCTTTTGAAAAACAAATAAGGCAAACCTGTTGACTTTTGGCTGGCGTTTGACTGTTTCTCGCTGCTTCCGTTAGCCTACAAAAAGTTCGATACACCGAGATGGATCTTGGCGACGAACCCTCTGACGCTCAAGTTAGTAATTACGAAGATTATGAAGGAGCGCTTTTGTGGAAAAATATTCATTACCTTGTTATGGTGGGGGGGAGGGGGATATTTATAGTCACCTTTAGAGATAGTTTAGAGATAATCATTTATCTCTATGTCCCGGTATTTTTGGATAAGATGTAGAGTTTAAACTCGTTTCATGATAAGAGAGGCAGTTTGAACTACCTCTTAGAGATAATCACGAATTTGAATTACTCTTTAAATATTTGGACTGGTTTGTAACAGGCTACCCATACCCAATAGGACAGATTCGTTTTCGGGTTACTGGGCTTTGAAGAATGACCCAGTTCCCATTTCGAATCCGTTTTTAGGGGAAATTACTATTTTACCCATGATAGCTTTAAGATTCACGCCCGGTATGAATGGTCTCAATTTAATCCCTTTTTTAGCCATATCAACTGTAGAGAAAAGAAATATATGGAAATGAGTTCTAAAAAAGTGGTTTGTATATATGTAGTTTTATTGTAGTATAGGACAGAGATGAGAGAGAAAGAAATTTAATGTAGATGATTAAGTAGAATTGTTTTATTGGATAATGTAAAAAGTGAGAAGATAGAAATAATTTAAAATTGCTACAATAGCTTTCCGCTGAGTTTCCTTGGTTTTTTCAGAATTCTTTTGGCGCTACAGTAGTTATTGTAGCGCTATGATGCGAATCCAAATCCAACCATCCAAACCTGTGAACAATGTTTTTTCTCTGGATTTCTTTTTCTATTGTAGCACTACGGTCAAGCAAATAGACCCTAAACAAACCATGTGAATAGTGCACTTCAGGGGCAACTGTAGTGCTACAGTGCAAATCCAAGCCAAATTTAGCCATCCAAACCCGTGAACAATGTTTTCCCCTGGATTTCTTTTCCTACTGTCAAGCAAACAGACCCTAAATAAACCATGTGAATAATGCACTTTAGGGGATTTTCTTTCGCTATAGTGTTCCTACAACTAAATAAACACCCCCTTTCTGAAGCTAACAACTCACAAACCAAACCCTCAAGCCCATCCTAACCATTTATGGTTTTAAACATCTACCTCCCTTACTTGAATTTTTTTTTATGTGCCACTTTTTGAAACTATTTGCAGAAAGATGACAGCTGCCAAAGTATTTACGCTCGTGGACTCAACAACTAAACACGTTGTTCCCCAACGACGAGTTTAGTTGTTTCATGCTCGTTGTTGGGACACGGCGAGTTTAGTGCTAACTTTTTGAGAAACTCGTTGTTCCCAACAACGAATTCAGTTAAAAAATTTCAAAAATGACTCGCTGTTCCCAACAGTGAGGTTCTTTGTACTAAACTCGCTATTGGGAACGGTGGTTTAGTTCAAAATTATTAAACAAGACTCGCCGTTTTCAACGGCGAGGTTCTTTATACTAGACTCGTTATTGAGAACGGCAATGATATAGGAAATTTCACAGAGAGTGAAACTCTCTGTTGGATTTAATGAATTTCGAAAGAAAAAAAACTCAATAGAAATTTTTTTTTGAACTAAACTCGCTGTTCCCAACAACAAGTGTAGTATAAATTTCATTGCCGTTGGAAACATCGAGTCTTCATTAAAAATTTTGAACTAAACTCGCCGTTGGGAATGACGAGTTTCTCAAAATAAAAAATCACATTCGCCGTATCCCAGCGCTGAGCATGAAACAACTAAACTCGTCATTGGGAACGACGAGTATAGTTGTTGAGTCCACGAGCACAAAAACTGTGACAACTGTTATTTTCCCGTAAATAGTTTCGAAAAGTGGCCTATAAAAAAAATAAAAAATTCCCTTACCTTATATGCATTGGTTCAATTCTGTAGATTATCCCAAAAAAATAAGAAAAAAAAGGAGAGGAATTCCATGCTCTCATGGCACCTCTCCTGAGCCCCAATGATCCAGGATTCGACTAGTGCACTCATGAAGCACACAAGCTCCTCAAACACGCCACATGCTCCATAAAATGCTCAACGAGGACTAGCGAATGTAAGCGGATCCCATAACACACAAGCTCTTTATATTTAACTATTTTTTTAACACTGGATATGTACACATTAAGGAGGTGTTTAGTTGGTTATAATTTTTTTTGAAATGGTAAGAATACTGTAGAGAAATTTTTTTTTTTTGTAGAAATGAGTTCTGAAAAAAGTAGTTTGGTTGGATGTAGATTTACGTAGATGGAATAATTTTATATGAAACATTAGGTTTATTTGAGATTTCTTTTTCCAATAGAAACATCTTTGTTCATTCTATGTTTCTATTGGAAAAAGAAAATTGTGATAATATGACGAAATCGTATTTATTTCTTTTTTTCATTGCTAAAATAAATTTCTTTGACGATTTTTTTTTCATTTTCTTTATCTGATTTCACGGATTCAAAATAACTAATAACTAAAGAACAAAAAAATAAAAAAAAAAGCACAATACAATTCTAAATTTCTATTTCGACCAAAAACAAAACTTTTGAGCTCTCACCGTTCCGAGAGAACTTACTCAAAAATATATTTATATATTTCTATGGTACGCAAAGGGTGATTCGCTGTAAGAACACTGTAGCAAAAGTAATTTAAAATACTTTTTAACTTATATTTTTATTTGAAATTAATATCAATAAATTCGAGTTTAAGCTAATTAACTCAATTGATCTTAATTAAATTAAACCCAGAAAAATTGGGGAAAAAAATTAAGCTAAACCCCCCCCTAAAAACCCGAACCAAAAAAACTCGAAAGAAAAAAAAACCGTTTTATAAAGTGATGGGACTTGGTCCCACATCGGCCCGTCCCACATCGGCCAGGATTTGGGAAGTATATTAGTTTAAATAAGATGTTGTATATTGACTGGAAGATGGGAATAACCGAAGATACTTCTGAAGTAAGGAGACTGTTGATTTTATTGTAATGGCTTGGAGAGAAAAGCCTTTACCTGTCATTACGGAGATTTGAGAAGAGCCTTTCAGGTGGTAGTTTTACTGTACATCATTCCCAATCCTTGTTTTGTGCATCCACTATCGTTTACGTCTTTCAATTATTAAAAGATGACAGAGACAACTTTTAATACATAAAAGTTAGAGGGAATCAATTATTTTCAATATTAAAAGATGACAGAGACAACTTTTAATACTGAGGAGTTTTTTTTTATTTATGAATCGGATAGAGTCCTGCGACTCCAGCCACACAAATAAAATATATTAAAAAAAGTATGTACAGGTAAGGATTTATAAGATGTAAAAACAAAGGCTTGCTGATGGAAACGAGCGATCTCGGGCAAGAACACGCCTCCAAATTCAGACACAGCCCCAGAAACAACATCCTCTGCCCACTCAAACAAATCTCAGAACAAAAAAGCAAACCTCAGTGAAGGCTTCCAAGCGCAAGGGAATGCCAAAACCGGGTAAATAGCTACCATGATAAAGGATCCCTCAAAATCGAAGAAGGATAAGAGAAAAACCAGCGAGAAGACAACAATAAACAGAGGAGCCAAAGCCTCCCAACTTATACATCGCAAAGTGAAACAAACACAGAGCTAACATCGCATAGCACAGGCAAAAGAATAAAATAGAGTAAACCAGAGACAAACATGCTTAAGGGATAAAGAGAGAGCAACTGTTAAAATCAAAACAGCCCAAGCTTCTGCTGCACCCGCAAAAACAATGACAAGGTGCTAACAGACAGGTGAAATAAGCATACTGCCCATAATGACATGGTGCAATGCCACACAAATAAAATATATTAAAAAAAGTATGTACATGTAAGGATTTACAAGATGTAAAAACAAAGGCTTGCTGATGGAAACGAGCGATCTCGGGCAAGAACACGCCTCCAAATTCAGACACAGCCCCAGAAACAACATCCTCTGCCCACTCAAACAAATCTCAGAACAAAAAAAGCAAACCTCAGTGAAGGCTTCCAAGCGCAAGGGAATGCCAAAACCGGGGAAATAGCTACCATGATAAAGGATCCCTCAAAATCGAAGAAGGATAAGAGAAAAACCAGCGAGAAGACAACAATAAACAGAGGAGCTAAAGCCTCCCAACTTATACATCGCAAAGTGAAACAAACACAGAGCTAACATCGCATAGCACAGGAAAAAGAATAAAATAGAGTAAACCAGAGACAAACATGCTTAAGGGATAAAGAGAGAGCAACTGTTAAAATCAAAACAGTCCAAGCTCCTGCTGCACCCGCAAAAACAATGACAAGGTGCTAACAGACAGGTGAAATAAGCATACTGCCCATAATGACATGGTGCAATGCCAAGAGGGAGTACGGCCCATGGGAAAGAACATCCACTGCCACAATAACAATAAGCAACTGCCGTCTTTCAATTATTTAAAGTTGAGGGACGGAAGATCTTTCGTCTCGCAACTTTAAATATTTAAAAAATTAAAAAAAAGAGGAGAGACGACTTTAAATATTTAAAAAAAAAAAAAAAAAGAGGAGAGACGGAAGAAGATCTTCCGTCTGTTAATTCTTTAATAAAATTTTTCCAAAAATTCTCTAATGCCATATCCATATTTACCAAAATGCCAAAATGCCACTTAAAAATAAAGAGCTAAAAATAACAAAAAAAACCCACGTGCTTGGACGGAAGAACATCTTCCGTCCAGCCACTTTGCTTCAATTTTTTTTATTTATCAAAATGCCATCCAAAAATTTACAGAAATACCATTTACTTAATTTATTTTTTAAAATTGTCTAACGAAAGATCATCTTTCGTCTGACAATTTTTTTTATTTTTTAAAAAACAAAAAAAATGACAAACGGAGGATGTTCTTCCGTCTGTCAATTTTTTATATTAAAAAAAAAAACAAAAATGCTAGACCGAGGATGTTCTTCCATCTGATTATTTTATTAGTTTTTTGTGTGAAAAATTTGGCTCAAACGATAGCAGGCATACTCCTTCCATTGTTAAAATCTATTGCCAAATACCCATTGTTGCTGCTGATTTTGGTGTGGGAACAAACAGATAGAATTTGTGGATTCTTGAGAAAACGAACAAGGCAAACCTGTTGACCTGTTGACCTTCACCAATGTGTTGACTTGGTCTCTTACCGCTGCTGCAAACCTGTAAAAAGTGCGAGACATCGGGATGGATCCCGACGACGCACCCTCCGACGCTCTTGTCAGTAATCAGAATGATTAAGCAAGAACTTAAACTGAAAAAGTATTGATTACCTCTTAATGATGGTGGATGGAGGGTATTTATAGTCGCCTTTGGGATCAAATTAGGAATGTAATCCCTAGAAACAAATTAGGAATGTAATCCCTAATTTCCAGTGAAAGGATAGATACGAATCAGGACCGTTGATTAGAATTAATCAGAAACCCTAATTCTACCCTGCTATAGTGGGTTCGCTGCGGGTTGAAATCTGCACCCAGTTGAGATGGATCCGTTTTTGGGTTATTGGGATTTGAATAAAGACCCACTTCCCATTTCAGACCCGTTAGTAGGTGAAATTACAGTTTTACCCCTGAGCTTTAAGATTTGTGTCCGATTTGAACGGCCCCGATTTAATCCCATTTTTAGCCATATCACGAGCCCCACACTCCTAAAGACTGAGTTTTACAGTCTTCGAGGAGTAGTTTTGTTGTTCTAATGGCGTACGGGATTTTATCGGTGTTCTTAAGGGAGTTCGGATCTTGCTCGGGATGTAACGGTGTTATTCTGGATTTTTAAAATACCCAAAAATATCCTCAGAATTTTCTGGATTTTTGGTGATTTTTCCAGATTTTTCTGAGTTTTTTTCATTTTTTTCATTTTTTATTCATTTTCCGAATTAAATAATTAATTATCGAAAATACTAATTAATTGTTCTAATTAAATAATCATATTTTTCAGAATTTTAAAATAATTTTTCAGAATTAATAATTATTTTTAGAATTTTTAATTAATTTTTTTCGATTTTTAAATATTTTTCAGATTTTTTAAATAATTAAAACAAATTAATTAATTAATTAATTAATTAAATATTACCTGGACACGTAGCACATTTCTGGACGTCGATCGTGATCAGATGGCGCGCATCGCAAAGCAAATCATGCTCTGGACACGTGGCGCATTTTTAAGCGTCGATCATGATCAGATGTGCGCGCATCGCAAGGCAGATCACGTTCTGGACACATGGCGCGTTTTTGTGCGTCGATCGTGTCGTTGCGCGATTTTTGAGAAGATCGGATGGATCGTATAGGTCGGTAGGATTTTTTCTCCAATTTCAGGGTCGGTACTTCGGTACCTCGGCTCGGCACCTCGGATCTGGCCGACCCATGGATATGACGCCACGTGGCGTGCCACGTGGCATTTTTTTTTTCTTTCTCCCGCTGCTTCTTTCTCTTCTTCTTCATTTTCTCCTTCTCCGCTCCAGCTTAGATTCTCCTCTGCCTTCTACTCCTCCACTTCTTTTTTCATCGTCAACTTCGAAGCGCAGAGGCGCATGGCGGGAGGAGCTTGGCGTGAAGCTCGGAGGTGCTCGACGAAGGAGTCGAAGCTCGCGACATGGAGGTCGATGGGGAGCCCGAGGACGGCGAAACTCGGCATTGGAGATGGAGCTCGGCGGTGGAGGCCTTGAGCTCAGTGACGTGCTTGGCGAGGAGAGCTCGTGAAGGAGAGGTGGAGCTCGGCCCTGTTGTTCGGCAAAGGGGGGAGTTCGGCACTGTAGGGAGACGAGCTCTTCAGTAATGGGTTCGTCGAGGAGAGAGTTCGACGAGGAGGGTGTGCAGAGAGGAGATCGGAGACAGTGGGCGAGGAAGTTCTAGCTTCGGCATGGCGAGGAGTTAGTGGAGTTCGTCGGAGCTTGATAACGGGTCGGCTCGGAGATAATGGAGCTCTAAGCTTTGACGAAGGAGCTCGACGAGTGGAGTGGTGCTCGCTTGTGGGCTTCGACGGTAGAGGAGAGCTCGTCGACGAATGGAAGGTGAGAGGTGCTGCGTTCGAGCTCGAGCTTGGACGTCGGTACTCGCGACGTGGTGGTCGGCGAGGGAGAGAGGTTGGAGAAGAAGCTCGGCTGCCGAGCTTGGTGAAGATTTTAAGGGGCGCCTGGGCTTCAGCGAGGAGAAGCTCGTTGGAGGCGGTACGAGCTCGGAGCTTGACAGGAAGAGAGCTCGGCATCGGAGCTCGGAGGTGGAGCAGAGCTCGGAGCTCGCCGAGGAAGAGAGCGGCGAACGGAAGTGAGCTCGAGCTCGACCATGGGGTCTTGGCGCTCAGTGAAGAAGAGAGGGATGAGCTGTCGAACTCGAAACTGTCGAGGACGGTGACGAGAAGAGATCGAGCTTTCAAGGGGGTTCAACGACAGAGCTTGAGGATGAGCCTTTGAGTTCGAGTGCTGTCTTGGAGTTCGGCCAGGGAGAAGGAGGTCTCTATCGAAGCTTGATGATGGGGTAGCCTGGAGCTCGGAGGATGAGGTGAATGTTGGCCATGGCGAAGCTCGAGATGAAGGAGGAGCTAGGAGTTTGGAGCTCTCTATTGGGTTTGTTTCGCATGGATGCTCGGTGAAGAAGAAGAAATGAGCCGGGTTTTTTTTTGTTCCCTTTTTTTTGCTTGTGGGCTACTTCTTGCTCGGCAAATCCGAGCACGGATTTTGAGGTGCATTTTTTTGCCACTTTGCAGTTCAGTAGATTGGTAGCTCGGATTTCAAATCCGAGCTACGTGGCTCAATCTGGACGATTGATCACGATCATGGCGCGAATCACGAGACAGGAGGCTCAGATTTTGAGAAAACGTTATCTTGTCGTTTTGTGGAGACGTGGTGCGATCTGAGCCGCTCATCAGATTTAGACACGAATTTGGAGACAATCTGACGGTGAAACTGGTTCGGCGACATTTTTCTCCATATGTGGAGGTCGGTACCTCGTCCCTTCGGCTCGGTGACTCAATAGCTCGCCCTCTGCCCATAGTAGCTCGGTAGCTCGGCATAGTGGAGCTCGACCATGGCGGAGCTCATTGAGGTGAGCTCGACGTCGGAGGAGGGGTCGGCATATGGAAGAGGTGAAGAGCTCCGAAGCTTGGTGATGTGCTGTTTTGTTTTGGAGATTTTTGAAGAGGAGCTCCACTCCTAGAGGTGAAGAAGAGGTGCTAGGAAGATCCTCGTAAGAGCCATGGGAATACCCATTCTTTGAAGTGAGTGCAAGGAGCAACTCTATGGGAGAGTTTTGAGCTCCGAACTCGCTTAGAAGAGGCCCGCTTTGGAGATGAGCGGAGTGACGAGCTCGGCTCTAGGAGAGAGCCATCTGGAAGACGAGTTTGAGGAGCAACTCTAGGAGAGAGTTTTAGCTTCGAACTCGCTGAGAAGGGGTCTGCCTTGGAGGTAAGCGGAGGGAAGAGCTCGGCTCTAGGAGAGAGCCATCTGGAAGACGAGTTTGAGGAGCAACTCCAGGAGAGAGTTGTGAGCTCCGAACTTGCTTAGAAGAGGTCCGCCTTGGAGGTAAGCGGAGGGAGGAGCTCGGCTCTAAGAGAGAGCCATCTAGAAGACCAGTTTGAGAAGCAACTCTAGGAGAGAGTAGTGAGCTCCGAACTTGCTTAGAAGAGGTCCGCCTTGGAGGTAAGCGGAGTGAAGAGCTCGGCTCTAGGAGAGAGCCATCTGGAAGACGAGTTTGAGGAGCAACTCTAGGAGAGAGTTGTGAGCTCCGAACTCGCTTAGAAGAGGTCCGCCTTAGAGGTAAGCGGAGTGAAGAGCTTAGCTCTAGGAGAGCCATTTGGGAGACGAGCGTGAGGAGGAACTCGAGGAGAGAGTTGTGAGCACCGAACTCGTTGAGAAGAGGTCCGCCTTGGCGGTGAGCGGAGTGAAGAGCTCGGCTCTGGGAGAGCCATTTGGGAGACAAGTTTGAGGAGCAACTCGAGGAGAGAGTGGTGAGCTCCGAACTCGTTAAGAAGAGGTCCGCTTTGGGGGCGAGCGGAGTGAAGAGCTCGTGTAGAACCCCGTATTTTCAAATATTACTTTTATATTTGAAAATGAATTTAAACTTATTTTTGGAGATTTAATGAATATTTTCAGAAAAAGTTATCTTTTGTACACGTGCAAAACACGTGCAAATACCTTTTGAGAAGTCGGAAAAATTTAGTTTTTCTTATGAAAAATCATTATTTAATATTTGAGATTTAATTAGTATTTTTCCAGATTTTTCTGAAATTTATTGGAACTATTTGCAATTTTTGAGAAAGGAAGGACCTTTTTGCAAAATTAACAATTTTGAGGGTTAAAGTGCAAAATGTGATTTCTAGACATTTTGAATAGTACCAATTAGGATTTAGAAGTATATTTTCTCTTAAGTCCCAATTTAAATAAATTTTGATGGAATTTTCAAGAATAGAATCATATGTACAAGTTGTATTTTGGAAAGGATTGTTTTACAAAATTGGGTAAAACCCTAAATCTATTATCCGGCATATTTAAAGGAAATTTCTCCAGCCGTCATTTCAAAAAAATACAGAATTTTGAGATCTTGCTTTGGTGGAGAAAGAAGTTTTGGATCTAGCAAGGAGGAAAGTTTTTCGTGGATCTTCTCTAAATCAAGGTGAGTGACATTTGTTTGTGTTGTTGCTTGATTTTGTGAATGATATGACATTGTTTGTTTTGATTTATGTGAATGATGTCGTTTATCCTTATTTCATCATATGAATGATATGATCCTTGTATTGTGATGTGAATGTATATGAACCATTGTTATTGTTGGACCATATTTGTGAAACTTATGGATATTGAGTAGATCTTGAGTTATGATATTATATTGTTTGAAAGCATGTTAAGAATTGATCATGGTTGTGATTGGATGGTGAACATCTGGATCTGGAGTATACAAATCAGATTTTGATCTTAGTTGTGAAAGGAAATTAGTTTTGAGGAACCCTAATGGAAAGATTAGTGATTATGGATCTTGAGAATTGAATTTCGACATTTGGGTGATTGAGAAATGTATCCTTATGAAGATTATTTGAGGTTCGATTATTTTGCCTGAGAGCGAACTATATTTCGTGAACAATAAATCTTTAGAACTCCAGTTTGGATTTTGGTACTTAGACCTAAAATATGAGAACTGTAGGCCGACAGTCGACTGGCCTACTATGCAGTCGACTGGTACGACTCTGCTGATGCACCTTTAGTCTTTGGAGTAGCGTTCTGAACAGTCGACTTAGACTACTGTCAGTCGACTGGTCCACTGAGAAATATTTTGTTCAGTCCTTTCGGGACAGTCGACCACTAATCTTTTTAAGTCGACTGTTATGACTTAGTTTATTTTCATAAAATTTTGGATAATTGACCTCGGGGCAGTCGACTGGTCTACTGTACAGTCGACTGGTACTGATGGATCTTTGTAATCATTAGTGTTAATTCGAATGATTGGTTTTCAGATTATTCAGTCTATAATTGATCTTTGGTTCAGTATTTGATTTTGAGATATTCAGTATTTGATTTTGAGACATTCAGTTATGAATATGATTTTGAGATATTCAGTTGAGCCACTCTGATTAGTGGTATTTGTTTAGACTTTGGAGTTTGAGTCTCTAGAGGTAGGTGACCCTAGTGTACCGGTGTTGAGATATTTGTTGAGTTATTTGTTGAGGCCTGTTGAGGCATTTCAGTTATTCAGTTTTGAGTTATCCCGGTAGGGTACACCGACTCTAGGAGATTTTGTTGAGTAATTCAATAACCCAAAAATATTAAGGACAGGCATTAGTAGTGTTATGACGAATAGGAACATGAGTTATGCACCTCAGTATGACTTTAGATGCGAGAATTAATCTCCTGAATTATCCAAGGGATTTACTTGAGATGTGAGACTTATCTCCGGAATTATCCAGGTAGATTACCTGAGATGTGAGATATTTTTCCGGAATTATCCAGGTAATTACTTGAGATGTGGGATTGATCTCCGGGATTATCAGAGTCGAGGCGACGCTTGTGGGGTATTCATGTGATGATGTGTTTATGTCTAGATGTGAGATGATCTCCGGAATTATCCAAGTGGTCACTTGAGATGTAGGATCAATCACGGAATTATCGGGCATGGGCTATTCCTCATAGTTTATCTTTATCTCTTAGTAATCATCGTAGTCCGCATATAGCATTTGTGTTTTCTTGACTCATTTTCATGCATTTGGTTTTACTGTTTTCCACACTTGACATTCGGTTTTCGTATCACCTGTTACACTTCTTATTACTTTTTATGTTGGTATATTTGGTTTATTACCCTTCGTTGAGAATATTATGATTTATGTTCATTCATGTTGTTCGTTTGTTTTCATGTCACTCACACCATTTATGGCTGACCCCGTTAGTTTTGGGGGTTAGGGACTCTCTCTAGCCTCATATGTTGCAGGTTAATGCTTAGAGTTGGAGATGGAATGCTTAAGTTGGTTTTGAGATATATTTGACGCATAAGAGATTTGTGTAAATTGTATTAGCAGTGTTGAGACAAATTGGTATTGTAAATAAAGAAATTATGAGTTGAGTTTGTTTTGAATTCCGCTGTGATTTGTAAAAGATTTGTTGTAATAATGTTGAAAATTTTAGTGGTGTTGTTGATGTTTAATATTATGTTGAAGTGGATCACTGGGAATATGCCACGTATTTTCTAAGCTCTTATATTAGAAATTCGGGGCGCTACAGCTCGGCTCTAGGAGAGAGCCATCTGGGAGACGAGTTTGAGGAGCAACTCTAGGAGAGAGTCGTGAGCTCCGAACTCGTTGGGAAGAGGTCTGCTTTGGAGGCGAGCGGAGCGAAGAGCTCGGCTCTAGGAGAGAGCCATTTATGAGACAAGTGTGAGGAGGAACTCTAGGAGAGAGTTGTGCTCCGAACTTGTTGAGAAGAGGTCCGCCTTGGAGGCGAGCGGAGTGAAAAGCTCGGCTCTAGGAGAGAGCCATTTGTGAGACAAGTGTGAGGAGGAACTCTAGGAGAGAGTTGTGCTCCGAACTTGTTGATAGGAGGTCCGCTTTGGAGGCGAGCGGAGTGAAGAGCTTGACTCTAGGAGAGAGCCATTTGTGAGACAAGTGTGAGGAGGAACTCTAGGAGAGAGTTGTGCTCCGAACTTGTTGAAAGGAGGTCCGCTTTGGAGGCGAGCGGAGTGAAGAGCTCTGCTCTAGGAGAGAGCCATTTGGGAGACAAGTTTGAGGAGCAACTCTAGGAGAGAGCTTCAGCTCCAAACTCGCTGTTTAAATGAGAGAATCAACGGTTGTAGGAGCAGTTCCGAATGGCGAAGCACTTCTAACTCGCTTAAGAGCAAGTTATCCGAAGCAGATCGAGCCAAGTGTTGGACTCCGAACTCGTCGTTTAAGAGAGTATCAACGGTTGTGGGAGCAGTTCCGAATGGCGAACCACTTCTAGCTTGCTTGAGAGCGAGCTGGCGAAGCGGAGTCGAGCCAAGTGTTGGACTCCGAACTCGTCGGTTAGAATTTGTCAACGGTTGTGGGAGCAGTTCCGAATGGCGAACCACTTCTAACTTACTGAAGGGTAAGTTATTTGAAGCGGAATCGAGCCAAGTGTTGGACTCCGAACTTGTCGTTTAAGAAAGGGCTAACGAGGTGTAGGAGCAATTCTGAATGGCGAACCACTTCTAACTTGCTGAAGAGCAAGTTATTTGAAGCGGAATCGAGCCAAGTGTTGGACTCTGAACTCGTTGTCAGAGCTTAGTGAGTTGCGGGAACAGCCATGTAGAAGAAGCTGGACTCCGAACTCACCATTTAACGAGTCGTAGATGTGACTCGATGAGATAGAGAAGAGGCAAGAGCAATAATTTTCAATGATAAAATGCAAAGTTTTATTGAGATAAACTAAGTGGCTGCTTCAACAGGGCGAGCCATTATTACATGCTATTGGACGGGTTACAAGCATCGGCCTTATTGAAAATCAAGATCCTACTTCTACGATGAGGTGAAGACCTCTTGGGAGGAGCCGAGTCTTGAAGCTCGGCGGGCCTTTATGTTCATTTGTTGGCTCCTCAGGGGGGAAGCTCGGCCCCCTCTTTTTGGACGAACTTGGTCAGGTGCCCCCACTGTATGAGTTCTTCGATCTCCTCCTTAAGAGCCCGACAATCATCCGTGTCGTGGGCGTGGTCCCTGTGAAAGAGGCACCACTTATCCTTGTTTCTCTTCTTGCCAGGGGTATTCATTCTAGGGGAAGTGCGGAGTAGTCCTTCCTTGTCCACCTCCATAAGAACTTCTAATATATTAGCAATGAGGGGGGTGAACTTCTCAAAACGTGGAGTCGGGCAACGCTGGCCATTACTGTCCTTCTGAAATTTTTGGGACCCTTCTTCACTCGTACTCTTCCGTTTGTTCCCGGAAGATGTCTCCTCAAGAGCAAGGGGGTTGAGAGCCTCTTCCGCCCGTATGTACTTCTCCACCCTAAGTAGGAGCTCTGAGAAGTCCCGAGGAGGCTTCTTGGCAAGGGATGCCCTGAGGTTGGCATTAGTGACGTTGCGCTCGAATGCGGTAGAGGCTACTGACTGGTTGAGGGAGGGAATGGACCGGGCTTCGGCAGTAAAGCATCGAACGTAATCCGTTAGGCGTTCACCCTTTTCTTGGTTGAGGGTCACCAGAGATACACTTATTTTCTCGGTCCGACGGCTACTCACGAAATGAGTAAGGAAGAGCCCTTCGAACTGATCGAATGAGAAGATGGAGGCCGGGGCGAGTCGGGAGTACCATTCTCGCCTAGACCCCTTTAGCGTGGCAGGGAAGATCTTGCAGAGGAGGGCGTCTGAAGCATGGTGGATCATCATGAGAGTTTTGAAACTCTCTATGTGATCTGCGGGGTCTGACTCTCCGGTATACGTCTCGAAGTGAGGCGGCTTGAAGTTTTCTGGGATGGGGGCCTCCATGATGGTGCGGGAGAATGGAGGTCTGCTCGGGCGGAGGTTTATCACCCGTTGCTCTTCTTCCTTGTCAATTTAGCCGAGGCGCCTCTCCATCTCGCGGAGACGGCGGTAGACTGAGTCTTCTCTTTGACCATATCTTGCCGAGTCCCGGGACTCATCTTTGTACGAGGATGGACTGGGGATGCGGCGATGGTAGCTTGGAGAAGGATGAGGACTGAGAGTGTGAAGGCGGTGGCTCCTAGCTGGCTCATGAGTAGGCGGCCTCTGGTCGTTCTTTGGGGTAATATTGAGGGCCCTTAAGACTGTCACTTGGAAGTCTTGAAGATCTGCCCTTGTGACTGGTGCCTCTCCAGCCTATGTGTGGCTCGGCTTATTGGAGAATGAGTTCTCCGCCGATGACGCTGAGGGGATTCTCTTCACCTCCTCGAGGGAGGGGATCTTCTAGTCCTCGATCGTCGGGGGGTTCGGATTCTTGAAGCCCCTGAGTTCTCGGGTTGATGGACTCGACCAAGGGCTCGCCATCCATTCAGGCGAGTTCTAAGGTCGACCCCCTTTTAGTTGTCGGCAATTACTTGACGAAGATCTCGTTCGAGAGGGCTTTGAGAAGCCAGGGATTCAACTAAAGGATTGGGACCCGCGACTTGGTCATGAGGAGGATGTTGCTTCGGACGACTTTGACGGGAGCCCCCCTGGGCAGCCCGCCGAGACCCTTGAGGGGCCTGTTTGGAGCACCTTGAACCGGAGGAGGAAGAGGAGGAAGAGAAGTGGTTCTTCGGTTGGAGACCGCTGCCTTCCCCTTCTGTTTTGGATGCATGGCTTGAAACTAGTATCGTTGATGAAGTTAGGTCAGGTCGCTTTTTCGGTTCCCACAGACGGCACCAATCTGTTGCTGCTGATTTTGGTGTGGGAGCAAACAGATAGAATTTGTGGATTCTTGAGAAAACGAACTAGGCAAACCTGTTGACCTGTTGACCTTCACCAATGTGTTGACTTGGTCTCTTGCCGCTGCTGCGAACCTGCAAAAAGTGCGAGACACCGGGATGGATCCCGGTGACGCACCCTCCGACGCTCTTGTCAGTAATCTGAATGATTAAGCAAGAACTTAAACTGGAAAAGTATTGATTACCTCTTAATAATGGTGGATGGGGGGTATTTATAGTCACCTTTGGAATCAGATTAGGAATGTAATCCTTAGAAACAGATTAGGAATGTAATCCCTAATTCCCAGTGAAAGGATAGATACGAATCAGGACCGTTGATTAGAATTAATCAGAAATCCTAATTCTACCCTGCTAGACTGGGTTCGCTGCGGGTTGAAACCCGCACCCAGTTGAGATGGATCCGTTTATGGGTTATTGGGCTTTGAATAAAGACCCAGTTCCCATTTCAGACCCATTAGTAGGTGAAATTACCGTTTTACCTCTGAGCTTTAAGATTCGTGTCCGATTTCAACGGCCCCGATTTAATCCCATTTTTAGCCATATCACTCATATTTAGCAGCACTGATAGTGGACAGAGACAACTTTTAATACAGAAAAGTTGAGGGACGGAAGAAGATCTTCCGTCTCGCAACTTTAAATATTTAAAAAATTAAAAAAAAAGTAGAGAGACGGAAGAAGATCTTCCGTCTGTTAATTCTTTAATAAAAATTTCTCCAAAAATTTACTAAAATGCCATACCCATATTTACCAAAATGCCATTTAAAAATAAAGAGTTAGAAAAAAAAACCCAGGTGCTTGGACGGAAGAACATCTTCCGTCCAGCCACTTTGCTTCAATTTTTTTTAATTTACCAAAATGCCATCAAAAAATTTACAGAAATACCATTTACTCAATTTATTTTTTTAAAATTGTCCAACGAAAGATCATCTTTCGTCTGACAATTTTTTTTATTTTTTAAAAAACAAAAAAAAATGACAAACGGAGAATGTTCTTCCGTCTGTCAATTTTTTATATTAAAAAAAAAAACTAAAACACTAGACAGAGGATGTTCTTCCATCTGATTATTTTATTAGTTTTTTGTGTGACAAATTTGGCTCAAACGATAGCAGGCATACTCCTTCCATTGTTAAAATCTATTGCCAAATACCCATATTTAGTAGCACCGATAGTGAACAGAAACAACTTTTAATACAGAAAAGTTGAGAGACGGAAGAAGACGCAACTTTAAATATTTAAAAAATTTAAATAAAAAAAAAGAGACGGAAGAAGATCTTCCGTCTGTTAGTTCTTTAATAAAAATTTCTCCAAATATTTACTAAAATGCCATACCCATATTTACCAAAATGCCATTTAAAAATTAAAAAAAAAAAACAACAACCAGGTGCTTGGACCGAAGAACATCTTCCGTCCAGCCACTTTGCTTCAAATTTTTTTAATTTACCAAAATGCCATCCAAAAATTTACAGAAATACCATTTACTTAATTTATTTTTTTAAAATTGTCCAACGAAAGATCATCTTTCGTCTGACAATTTTTTTTATTTTTTAAAAAACAAAAAAAAATGACAAACGAAGAATGTTCTTCCGTCTGTCAATTTTTTATATTAAAAACAAAACAAAAACACTAGACAGAGGATGTTCTTCCATCTGATTATTTTATTAGTTTTTTGTGTGACAAATTTGGCTCAAACGATAGCAGGCATACTCCTTCCATTGTTAAAATCTATTGCCAAATACCCATATTTAGTAGCACCGATAGTGGACAGAGACAACTTTTAATACAGAAAAGTTGAGAGACGGAAGAAGACGCAACTTTAAATATTAAAAAAATAAAAAAAAAAGAAGAGAGACGGAAGAAGATCTTCCGTCTGTTAGTTCTTTAATAAAAATTTCTCCAAAAATTTACTAAAATGCCATACCCATATTTACCAAAATGCCATTTAAAAATTAAAAAAAAAAAAAAACAACCAGGTGCTTGGACGGAAGAACATCTTCCGTCCAGCCACTTTGCTTCAATTTTTTTTTATTTCCCAAAATGCCATACAAAAATTTATAGAAATACCATTTACTTAATTTATTTTTTTAAAATTGTCCAACGAAAGATCATCTTTCGTCTGACAATTTTTTTTATTTTTTAAAAACAAAAAAAATGACAAACAGAGGATGTTCTTCCGTCTATCAATTTTTTATATTAAAAAAAAAAAACAAAAACGCTAGACAGAGGATGTTCTTCCATCTGATTATTTTATTAGTTTTTTGTGTGACAAATTTGGCTCAAACGATAGCAGGCATACTCCTTCCATTATTAAAATCTATTGTCAAATACCCATATTTAGCAGCACCCATAGTGGATGCTCTTACAAGCCTTATCATTGTTTACAATTTATTATCCTCGACTTCATGTTCTCCTAACCTATGATGACTCGGACCCGTGATTAGGATGAGATGTGTGACCCCCCCTATTTGCTCCTCCAGTTACTACTAAGCTCGAAATAATAATTCCTTACTGTTTGTTAGATACTTTGTCAATGTTCTACATTTTCCTTTATACAATGAGATACTGAGTTGAGTATCACAGGGCATTTAGCTAGTAACCGATGACGACCCTTCTCTAACCCCATAGTCTTATTTGTGCATACCTTTGGAATAGCAATACAGTATTTATTAAGAAAGGACATAGTAGGCAAATTATTCTGATACAGCTTGGAAACGGGCTAATGCCAACTCCTCTTATTTGAGAGAATACAGTACTAAGTAAACCCGGTACAAATACATATGAAGCATCTAATATTAAACCAGGTTTCAAATAGCACACAATCTGTTACTCTATTCAGCTAATGTAGTACATCGGGTCAGGCAGCTTGAAAGTGCGATCACCTTCGGGTGCTCCTAAGAGATCGCTCCATTGATCGCCGATGTTGCCAACAATTCTGTACCCTTCGTCCACGAGCTTCTTCCTCTCACCTGACTTATACTTCACTGCGGAGCTCGTCGACAAACTTGAACCTCTGTAAAAATCAACAAACAGTAACAAAGTTCAAATGTCGTACCTTATGATTTTGGAATGAAACTTATGATTACTTCACTAATTTTGTTAAGTAGATCATATACTTAAGAATGAGCCTCTCCCATGTGTGATATCCAGCCTCTCCGATATTCAGTATCGTCGCATTTCTCTTGTCCTCGTGTCTTCCTGTAAGAAAGACTGGCTTGATGCCTAATATTTGTAACTTGTTATACAACTTCAAGGTCTCTGGCAAGGGAGGTGCAGACGCAGTTGACACCCACTCATTGAACAAAACTGAGTTGTACACTTCAGCTCTGAAAACCGGAAAAATATATATGTTAATCCCATGGGCGGATCCAGGATTGGAAAGTAAAGGGGCTGGTAAAAAAAAAATCACACAAGGTAAAAAGATTAAAATTTTACATAAGATAAAAAAAATTCACAGTTAGAATGAATGGAACAGAGTTGGACTTGGGTCCAAAAAAATCTTTACTATTTTAATGGGAGAGTTGGGGTTTGTAACAAACAAACCCTAACTTTGTAACTATATAAACACATATGATACACGTACAAACTATATTCAACAAATATAAATGTGCACTGTACGTGTAGCTCAATTCAAAACATTCAAATATAAACTATTTTTTTCTTATTTTATATATATTTATTTAATTTGATGACTTTAATTATTTTTTTAGACGTGCATCGCACATACATTATACTAATAAACATAAGGCCTAAATATATATGTGGTGTGCTTTAATTTTACCTTTTTTTTTCTTTGGGGGAATAGTATACCCAGCCCCCTTAGATCTGCCCCTGGTTAATCTAATACTCGATCTTCACGAAATAAGTGTAGTAATAAAATGATAAAAGCCTCTCAGCAGTAGACTAAAATCATACTCACATTAAATATTAGTACAAAAAATAATTGAGTGCTTCTAAAATTACTTACCCAAATCCATGTTTCTCATAATAGGGAAGGTTGCAAAGCGAGGTCTCGTCTACATCAAAGACCCAGACATCCTTTCCGTCGCCTTTCAGCTGCAGGCTCTCAGCATATGCAATCGCCTCTGTAACCACGGCGAGCGAATCAGCTCTGTACCGATCTCCAAGCATGTAATTGCCAACATACTTCTCGCAAGAATCGGGAATGGTGGCCCAGTCCCTGAGATTGTTGGTCTCTACAGCGAACCGCCAGCTATCGCAGGACAACCCGTAGATCGGGTGCCTGCCCGAACCCGTTAAGGGCCGGAGGGGGTTGATTGGGAGGGCGAGGCCACCGTGCTCATTCTCCCATCTCATCTGCCTTCCATGTGATGTGGTTGGGAGGCATGCACAGACTACATAGAGGATCAAACCAGTAGCTACTACTGGCTTCATTGCCTTATCTGTGAGTTGAAGTTTATTAATTGACCTGCATGATCTGACTCACTGTTACAAAGGATGCTAGCTACTGTCGAAGTATATAATAATTATGAAGATCGAGAAACAAAAGTATTGTTATAGCACAATGGTGACAAGTCTCAGGCGGCATACAAAAAAACCGTAGTTCAAATTATCCTTACATCAGGTTATTAACTTATTATATATAGTGAGTTAATAATTTTCAATAAAAACAAGAAATTTATTAGAGGGAAAAGAGAAAGAGAAGAAGCTAAAGAACCTCGAACTAGAAAGGAAGCTAGGTGCTTGAGAATGCAGGAATTTAGTGCAATTGGTGTCATCTTATAAAGAAACCAAAACTGCAGCGTGCAGCACGTGGCCTTTAAGAAAAATATCCTATAGTATTCAGAAGAACACACTTTAAATTTTTCTATAATATCCTATGGTATCTTATATACGTCCTTTTTCAATAATGAGATAAGACGATGTTTGTGTGGCCAATTGGGAGGCTAGGCGTGGCATTCGGTCCGGGCGGGACCGTCCGGGCTTTGCCCATATCTCGTGGGCCGGACTAAGGTGGGAAAATCTAGGCCTGGGCCTGAACCCCGGTCTCATTGGTGGGGGCCGGGCTGGGCCGATTTTTGAGTAATATATATATATATATATATATATATATATATATATATATATATATTACAATGAAAGCTATCAGGTGGCTCACATTCAATCTCTCCCCAAATCAATGGACCAGATCTATTCTCACAAAACATATTTTCCCGTCCAAAATTTTAAATCCCAAAATTTCAAAATCCCCACACACACTCTCTCTTTCCCAAAATACCCCTTCTCTCTCTTATCTCTTTACCGCTCAATCTCTCTCTCACTGTCTCCTCCCCGCTCTCTCTCTCTCTCTCATCGATCCAGCAAATTTTTCCTGCCATCTCCGACCACCTCCAGTGCCGCTTCAACGCTGCCCTCCCACCGCTGACCCCTCCTCTACCACACAGCGCCCCCCCACCTCCAATCGCGACCGTCATTCTCGATCCTGTCACCACACAGGCCCCCCCACCTCGAGTCGCCAACACAGCAGATCCCTCGACCGCCGTTCTCCTCCCTTCCGCTCTCATCGACCACCAGCCCCGACCTCCTCCCTTTTTGCAATCAACGACCACCAGTGGCAACTCCGACGTCGCTCCACTGCGACCCCATCCAACCACCGAATCCCTCTCCGACGTCGTTCCACTGCCGACGTTTGTGGTTTTGAAATTTACTATAGGAGCTTTGAAATTTACTTTTTTTTTCCAGATTCTTCATAGTTAGTAGTTAGTAGTTAGTAGTTACACACAAATTATTGAAATTTCAATGTTATTCTGTGGTTATTAGGGTTTTGGATGATTGAGATTTGAGTTTCAGCTAATATTTTTTATACTTCTAACAACATGTACTGAATGCACACAAAATTGGTTTATAAAGAAGCTCTTTACTGTTTGGTGGAAATTGGTTTATAAAGAAGCTCTTTACTGTTTGGTGGAACTAATAGGACCATAAAATTCTAGCAATTTAACTAGAATTGTAGTTAGCATGAGGTTGATATTAGAGTTCAATGTGAGACTCAGTTCTCACTCATCCAAATGTTAGTTATCTTAATTAAGTAATGAATGGAGTTTGGATCAACCCTTTTTGGAGTAAATATATAGAGTTTAATGGGAGATTTGTTCAAAATTGGCTGGAGAGTGGATAAACCACGCAGCCCCTGTTTTGGACCAACAGCGAAAGAAAATTTTAGAAGATCATGTGTGAGGGTGTTTTTATTATTAGGTGAGAACAAAGAGTTGGCTGGATTAAGCTATTTGAGTGACTATTGTAAGAATTAGTAGTTGGTAAGGTGTATGTTGTAACTTTATTCATTAATTAAGTGAAGGTTTAAATAGTTAAGATCACTCTTCCATTGTGAGTGTTCAAAATGAATTTACTCTTCCATTATGTTGTAACTTTGTATGTTGTAACTTAATGAGGCAGTAATATATGTTTTGTAAGTTCGTACAGAGAACTTACTCCAAGTTGAACGATGTAAGTGCGGCTGTTTTAAGAATTTGTTACTGGCAAGCATTCGCATGCATTTTTAGTTATGTAAAATGTATGTGGGTGCCCTTAATTTGATTTTGAGGCATTTGAAATGTTGCTTGAATAAGCAGGAATATTGTGTAAACTGTAAATTTGGACTTCAAGTTGGATCTAAAGTCCATTGCCCTGCAAACACGTAATGCAGAGTACAGCCCCAAGGTATATACATGCATCTTCAATTTATGCTCATTACTTGCTGTCTAGATGATTTTTGTGGTTATTGTTCTGTCCCTAAATGTTAATGCCGTCATGTGTTGATGTAAAAGTTAATTTTTTTACTGGAAATAGAAGAATAGATGTCATTCCGAGGCATTTTTTTAATGTTATTGAAGTTTTGTTTATATCTGTTTTGTTATGAAGGAAGGAAATAGAAGGAAATGCAATGAAGAGAAGAATGCTGTTGTTCTCACCTATGTTGGCAGGTGTTGCATTCGTTTGTCTCTACATCTCAGGTATTGCGTTCGGTTTGTTGGGTTTGTGTTGGATTGATACTGTTTTGCATCTAATTTTAGGATTGATACTGTTTTGCATCTAATTTTGCATCTAATTTTAGGATTGATTCTGTTTTGCAGCTCCGTCAACCCAACTTTCACCTCAGCGCAGATTTTAGGATTGTAAGTGTTATTCGAAATTGATACTGTTTTCCTTCTAATTTTGCATCTAATTTTAGGATTGTATCTGTTTAGAGTTGCAGATTTTAAATTTTTTAGTATTCCCGTGGATATCTGATTGTATATGTTACGAGGGTTGATGCTAATATTTGTTGTTCTAAACATTTTGAGGTTACTAAGTGCTATTTGTTCTCTACAATAAATCAGAAATCTAATATGGTCGAATCAATAAAATTAATCCAAAAGACTCTCCATGCTCGACTTGAGTCTCCCACACATCTTCTTCCAACTAGAAAACGTATGGGTCATTATTGTTCACAATTTGGATCTGGTTTAGAAACGGTTTCATTATAGTTTGAGTTGAAGTAGTAATAGGTGAAAATGATCTTAGAATCAACTTAACTATTTGCACCGACGACTTTTGTGTATGCCAATTTGTGGATTAAAGGTTACTTTTTAATGAATTTGCACCAACTAGCAAATACTCTAAGTATCACTGTATGACATCCATATGTAGAATCACTTGATAATGTTATAAGCATCAAGCCCAAGGGAAAATTAAAAAGCCAAGGATTGAGCCAAAACTTAAATGTAGCAATATAGTATGTTACCTTCATCATCATCTTGATACTCCTTATAGATAATTCCATTTCCTGATGTAAAGAGCCAAAGACTCAAAGCAAAAATGTGCCAGAGAAAACAGAGGATTAACAGTTGATATTAGATTGAGCCAAAACAGACTATTCTAGTAATAAGTATCACTATATGACATCCATACGTAGATAAGTAGATTCACTTGAAAATGTTATAAGCATCAAGCTCAAGGGGAAATTAAAAAGCCAACGATTGAGCCAAAACTTATATGTAGCAAAATAGTCTGTTACCTTCATCATCATCTTGCTATTGGTACATGTTCTAGGCATTTGCAGATTTCCTAGCAAAATAGCCAAGTATTGCACTTACACAAGCATTTTGCACTTTAACAATCAATCATAAAGCTCATATAAAGCACAGATAAGATTATTTCATCACTAATCACTCCTATAAATGAATCATACTGTGCAACTTCAAAAACATAATCCATCTCATCATCTTGATAATTCCTTATGGACAATTCCCTTCCTGATGTAAAGAGCTAAAGACTCAAAGCAAAAATGTGCCAGAGAAAACAGAGGATTAACAGTTCATATTAGATTGAGCCAAAACATACTATTCAAGTATCACTGTATGACATCCATACGTAGATAAATAGATTCACTTGATAATGTTATAAGCATCAACCTCAAGGGGAAATTAAAAAGCCAAGGATTTGCACTTGCTATTGGTACATGTGCTAGGCATTTGCAGATTTGCCAAAACTTAAATGTAGCAAAATAGTCTGTTACCTTCATCATCATCTTGCTATTGGTACATGTGCTAGGCATTTGTAGATTGGCTAGCAAAATAGCTAAGGATTGCACTTGCATTTTGCACTTGCACAAGCATTTTGCACTTGACTTGAATAGACAGTGAAGCAACAAAACAATCAATCAATGCACAATCCTATACAAAAGTTAGACTAATCTAAAATAATCTTCGCTTATGTAGTTTAATCTCTCTCTTAAACAATTTATAGGTGTTTCCGCCTCTCTGTTGCCGCCCGCTGCCCGATATTTTACAAAACAGGAAGAAAAAGAGGAAGAGGAGGAAGAAGAAGAAGAGGAAATCTCATCCAAATCATCGAATTTCTCTGGTATTATTCCTTCACTTAATTTAATTATTTTGTTGAAAATTATAATCGAATCAGATTCTTTTTTATTCATTTTTTCCTGATACTTGTAATTGGCTCCGATTAAGTTTCTTCTAATTAGTAGTCAGCCTCTTCCTGTCATATTAATTTTCCAAATTATTGTTCTATCCACTCTTTTACTGCATAAAACAATTTTAGAATTCATATTACTGCAGAAAAAATTCTCAAAAAATTTTAAGGTTTGCAAAAGGTGGAAAAGTGTCTGAAATGGTATAGAAGTTTTAGTAATCAAACCAGATTTTAGAATTTTTTTAGATGAAATGAGGAGGATAAGGTGGAAAAGTCATGGATTGTAGCGATGAGTTGCAAAAGACTTGATCATTAAAATTGTGGATATAAGGAGAATTGGTAAGAAAAAGTGATGGATTGTAGACTGTAGCAATGATCAGGTTTACCTCTAATTTATCTTCACTGTCTCATTAATTTAGGTTACTTTAGTCTAGCTTGGAAGAGGCAAGTTTAGATGCTTTCTCTCAGTTTTGATAGCAACTATTTGTATGATGATAGTGATCAATTGTTTGAATGGTATATTCCTCAATTGATCATATAACCTGCACAAAATTTCTTACATTGCCTTAGAGGGAGAATTGATCATATAACCTGCACAAAATTGGTCATTGAACGACATATGCCATTGGCATTAGTATTCCCGTAGGAAAGTGAATAACAGAACAAGTAGTGTGGCAACTGAAGATGACTGAAGATGGTTGATATTGAATGACATGGTTAAACCTTAATTGAATGATGTACTTTTTTAAATCATCTCTCTGTTGCGAAGAGTTGTTAGATGATAAATATCTTCATGAAAGCAATGATCAAAATCGCGAAGAGCAGTTGCGAAATGGGCCATGGATTACTTTAAAACAGATCAAAATGTGATAGTAATATTGGCATTAGTGTATATATACTACAGGTCTTCCACAATCAAGTTTTGTGACTGTTTTAGGGTTGAAACTTTTCTATTATTGAGAACAGTTTGCAGTGATTGAGTACTTGGGATATTTTCTGTAGTGCAGTTACTACATGCACAGTTGCCCCTGTAAATAAAAAGATTACACGATAAGAGATTCATCTATTTGGAATGGTTGAGATTAAATAGTTGAATGTCTACAAATGACAACCTCAATTCTCCCATTATAATATTAGATATTAGAGATTAGAGATATCCGTATCCGAATCCGCTTTTCAAAGTGCTATCCGTATCCATATTCACATTTGAATTTTTTTAGAATTGAATATCTGAATCCGTATTTGCCTGGTTACGAATTTTTCATATCTGTATTCACAAAAAATTCGGATTCGGATACTGATCGGATATATCCTTATCCGAGAGCTTCCCTAATATGCATTTTTCTAAATGCAAAATGCTGAAGTATGTGTGTGAACTTTAATAAGGACATCATCATAGATATATCATTCTTTAACTTCATTTTATCATAGTAAATCACATTCATCATAGCACATCAAATAAATAAATGAACTCAAATCAACAATTAAAGTAACTATGGCTGGATGATCAATAAAGGATACACACAGAAGTGTTCTATTCATGGACGGGTTTAGGAGCATCATAAAAATAATTTACTGCACTGAAAGAATTTTTTTAAAAAATTGTCACACAAATCTGCCACCAGTAAAATTGCAGCCCATCCCTGGTTTGCTTTCATAACTCAGCTCCAGTTTGTTGAGGAATCGATATAGCCAATACCATCAGTTGAAGAAGAATCTCATGATCCTCAATAAATACCCACTTTCAACCCAAAATAATAATATTAGCATTGACGATCATGAATAACATGCAAAAATGGACCCAAAAAATGGTCCACAAATGCACAAAATTGCGCCCATATCCCATTTCTTTGGTTCCGTCTTCATCTTCTCACTTAAATGGCCTCTCTCCATCTATCAGTACCTACTTACCTTTCAGTTTACAGTAAGCATATAAAAAAAACCCACAAAACCAAGCCCCCGCCATATAATATTTTGCTGAAAAAGAAAAAGAAAAAAAATTAAACATTATTATCAATGAGAGAAAATATAAGAACATAAATTGGTAGGTATGATAAGAAGATTCAACTAACCAAATCAAAATGAAGCCCTTGAAACAACAATCAACCGAGTCCTACTGTGACAAAATCCTGTCACAAACAAAAGTGCAAGGAGTGTTCTCATTTTCAAGGGAGAAAAAAAGGCATGCGTAAAGGAAGGAAGGTAATTATGGGCTGGTGCTAATGAGATAAACAAGCCTTTAGATTTCCGCAGATTTGAGGGTAGTGTTTACAAATATCGTGTAGTTTAAGAAAAATGCCATTATACATGAAAGGAGCATCACCAACTGCATGAAGAGGAATAAGACACATATAAGTTAGAATGAGATAAAGTAGTGGTTCAACAAGTGACAGGTTTTAAAATATCATTATAATAAACCCCATTTGATGCTGAAATAAAATACCTGAGCTGCTACATCTAAAGCCTAAAGTTGAGAAATTTAAAAAAATATCACAATATAATGGCATATACTGTTTCAGTAGTTTCTGTTTTTCAATTATCTCAATTTTAAAAAAGAAAGAAAAAAACTCAAACTATTACTGTAAATGAACATAGTGTGAGGTAGAAGAATAAGAAATCTGGATTGAGTGTATATCAATTATATGAACCATAAATACCTGAAATTTTATAGGCCTGTCAATTCAAGTATTAGTTAATTCTCCTTCTTAAAATCTATAATAACCTAGAATTGCAATTTAAAAATTAGAATTAAAACTATCAAATATGCACACTTAATATGCACACTATACAAATAAGTGGGAACTATTAGAACTATCAAAAAATTCTAATAGAACTATTAGAACTATGCACAATTTTCATGTGTCAAGAATTTTCTTAATTTACTCCATGCAACTATCAAAAATCAATGCCAGTGAATACCAATTTTGAACTTCTTATCTGATCTGTATTCTTTCCAAAATTTTCTTTCATTTGTGATTGTCCTAAAATGTATTCAAAGATTTTGAATAAGTACATTTTTTTTGCGTAAAGTATCTAACTGAAACTTAGATTTAAGCACTTTAAATTAGTTCAAATGCATAATTGCTACAGGAAAAATTACTGATACAAACCTATAAATGTATATTATGCAACTAGAATCTGATCGAGCTTTTTTTCATGTAGTAAAAAACACTTATGTTATTTTTTTTGGAGAAAAAGATAAGATAAAAAAAGTCAGTGTTATCTTCTCATAATTGGTCAATTAAATAAGAAATCTCTGTTGCATTTACATAAAATTCGAACCACATCAAACCAATCAAAAGTACGTAACTAGCAACATGTTCATTATTTCATCTTCCAGACAAACACATATCTTTCCACTCACAAGACACCAGTATCTTTAGTTCAAACATCTTTCCTCTCAATATTGAAAAAAAGGGAAAGAGAACAAAAAGAAAAAAGTGAAGATACCCTTAATAGAGCTGACTAAATGTGTTTTTTTACCTTTTTTCGAAGAAGGTTCCAAAAAAGTTACTCATTTTGTATTATTTCATGTAAAGGTTTTTGTTTGCTGTTTGTTGTTAGTTATTGTTTGCTGTTTTAGTTAGTTTTAAAACTCATTGTTTTGATTGATTATTGTAAACTCTTACTATTTGTTTCAAAACTCTTACTGTTTTTTTAGGTACACTGTTTGGTCCTATTTTTGAAGACTTGAAGCATTGTGTTTTTCTACAACAGTGTAATTTTTTTTTTCGTCATTCGGTTGGTTGGTGTATATTTTGGTGAAGGATGTAATAGTTGTAATATTTAGTAATTTGGGAGATTATGTAAGTATCTGTATATAATGATGATATAATATAGTTATGTTAATACCCGTACCCACAATTTTGTGGAGTATTGGGTTCTATGTTTGGTTTTTGAAAGGTTTTTCGAAGGTTTTTCACAAAATCCATTACGTTTTCAAACGAATTTTTGGTTTTTATTTTGTATCTTGCATTATATTATGAATTTTTCCCCCAGAGCCTTATATATATGATGCCTGTGTGATGTTGCTTGGTTTCACCTGGGGAGAATTTATATTTATTGTCTGTGATGTCATATTTTTAATTGTTAGCAGAATTCCGTAAGGAATTGCTGTAAAAGGGCTAATATTTTATGGGAGACTCTGTCGAAATTTTTACTGAACTTTCTAAAATCTTTTATGTATTCAAACGATAGTTTGGTTTTTATTTTGTATCTTTAGTCATATGAAGATTTTTTCCCTCCAAAGCCATATTTATATGATGCATGTGTGATGTTGTTTGGATTGGCCTGGAAATGATTCATATTTATTGCCTGTGATGTTAAATTTTTAATTGTGAGCAGAATTCCGTAAGGAATTGATGTAAAATGGCTAATATTTTTGGAGAGGTTCTGTCGAAATTTTTACAAAATTTCATAAAATCTATTATGTTTCCAAACGATATCTTGGTCTTTTATTTTATATCCTTAGTCATATGAAGATATTTTCCCCCAGAGCCCTATATATATGATGCCTGTGTGATGTAGCTTAGATTGATCTGGGGAGGATTCAATTTGACTGCCTGTGATGTTAATTTTTTAATTTTGAGCGGAATTCCGTAAGGAATTGCTCTAAAAGGAGTAATATTTCAGGAGAGATTCTGTCGAAATTTTTACTACAATCCTGCCTGTAAAATGTCAAATTTTTTTACTAAACAACTTAATTAATTAATCATTCTTCGCGATAACGTGCCTCCTCCTAGAATATTAGCCTGTAAACAATTTAAAGGTGATTGTATTAGAAAACTATTAGGAAGCAATATAATTTCAAAGGAGGCCTGTATAGAGTAGATGATTGTATTGGAAATGTGGTTGTATTTGTTTACAATTAGTTTTTTTCTCCTGTCATGGTGCATATTTTTAATTGATGTTCTCACATTTCCTGACAAAAATTTATCTTTTTAAGAATTGGACAAGTCAATATTGACAAAAATCTAGCTTTTTTAAGAATTTCTTGACTAGATATTTAAGGGCAAATAAATTCCTAAAAAACTAAAATATTTTAACGAATAATTGTTAAAGAGGTATAAAGAGGTATATTGAATGAATTTTTATCTTAGTATGTATAATGCATAAATTTATATGCAGCTCACCCAACTAAATAACTCCAAATAAATTTATATGCAGTTCTAAATACGTGCCGTAGGCACGTGCCACGGGCATACCTAGTATATATATATATATATATATATATATATATATATATATATATATATATATACTATTTTAATGGGAGAGTTGGTGTTTTAACAAACAAATCCTAACATTGTAACTATATAAACACGTATAATACACGTCCAAACTATATCCAACAAATATATATGTGCACCGCACGTGTAGCCCATATCAAAATATTCAAATATAAACTATGTTTTTCTTATTCAATATATATTCATTTAATTTGATGACTTTACTTTTTTTTAGACGTGCATCGCACGTACAAATTACTAGTATATATTAAAGGAAGATGAAAGATCAATTATTAAATTGTAATTTTATAACAATTGCAAAGGACTAATAAATAAAAAAAATTAAAATCAAATTTAAATTGATTTAATAAATTACATGATGTTAAATAAAATTAAGTTCATGAATACAATTTCATACAAATTAGATCAAATTACAAAACAAGAGAATTATTTGAATTTAGAGATTGAGATGATCCCTATTTAGATTGAAGAGAATGCATTGGACTATTATCGTGCACTTCTACTTAACCTAAATATAAAAAACTCATCCCCCTAAAATTTTTCAATTATTTACAATACATTATACAACTTACATTCTACTAGTTCTTCACTCGTCGCTACTTGTTGATCCGTCTTGTGATTCTTGTAAGTCTTGAGTCATCTCTTCCGTTTTCATTCAATCTTCGGTGCATACCAATATCTCCAAATTCTATTCCGTCAAACGATTCCTGCTCGGGCTCATAATCCTGCCACCAAGAGAAAAAACACTTTCTAATGCAATGGTTGACACCGGTAACGTTAGCGAATCTTTAGCCATTCGAGAAAGAATACTAAAAATATATTCATTAGTTTTCCAAAAATAAAACACATCTACTACATCATCAATGGGAGGTTGTGCATTATACAAATTCAACTCATTTGGTGAATTGGTTCTAGGTTTTTCGATTTTAAGAGATTTAAAACACTACTAGTGGCAAGACCCTTTCCCTTTGATAACATAGAAGAAGAAGAAGAACTAACATTTTGTGTTTGTGTAATGTTAGAAGAATAAATTATATCGTAACTATCATATAAACTATTCAAAACATTTTCAAATTTTGTAACGAAAACAACATGGTCAAAATCATCAATTTCTTCGTGTGGAGCATAAGTATAAAAAATCTCAATTAAATTTTTTGTGCCATCTAACTTAATCATGGAATTCATTACACTAGCAGTACAAATAACTAAGAAGCGGATGAAAATATTTTAAAATTTTAATATAAGCGGCATAAACCATTTCTCCAATGAAAGGGTTATTTACCAAATCTTTAATTGTTGTCATCATAGTGATAATTGCAAGTAAAATACCACTAGATGTAGATGTATATATTTTTGAAAATTGTAAAGTAGCATCATTAAAAGATTCTAAAAATTTGTACAAACAATCAGCAAAAAACCAAAAATCATCATCTAACATACAATCTTGCATTCCCATTGCAATACAAAATTCTCTGAGATTAAAACGATAGTCACTACTAATCGTAACGACTATAACGGCATATCTATCCCAGCGTGTACACCCAAATGCCGGGATAGATTGTTGTTATTATTTTTTTGTTAATATCGAATGTCTATGACGGTGCTTATATAAAACGCCGTTAGATATATGATATATAATGGCTCTTATACATGAACCGCCAGCATAGATTACTCTATAACGGCGCTTATACATGCACCGCCGGCGTTGAACTGTTTTTTTTACTATTTCGTTGCAACGTGTTTTGCACGTGCTAATATTTTCCCGTCCCGCCCTAACTTTGGTTTCCCCTAATTCTATAAACCCTAATAGCCTCCCAAATCTCTCTCTCTCTCTCTCTCTCTCTGGCCACTTGGGATTCGCCCCTCACCCCCTCTCCTCTTGAATCTCCGTCCTTCTGCTCCGTCCATCGTCGCTCACGCCGCCCTTCCACTCCGTCCATCGCCGCTCATGCCGCCCTTCCACTCCTTGCCGCCCTTCCACTCCTCCGTACATCGCCGCTCGCTCTTTCCATCGCTCTCACCGCTCCGTCCATCGCCGCTCAGTCCATCGCGCTCCAACGAATGCTTCAACTGTCCAACTTGTGGTATCAAAAATCGTCCAATGGATACAAAACACTGTGAATGTCAGAGCAATTACAGAAGTAAGAGCAAATCTTCCCAATTTTTTTGACTTATAGTTCTTTGAAGGCTGCTAATAGTGTTTGGTCTTTGTGTATTTATTTCTCAGTAATCTTGAATTGGATTTTAGATCCCCTTTAACTATAGTCCACATAATCTATTGCTATAGCTTTACCTGATTAACATTATTCATTTGAATTCATTGACAAACTTTATTGCATGAGCTTTTCAAAATTAGATAGAGCCTAGCATTTACCAATTTAAAGAAATTAAGTGCGGATATCTGTTTTGTAGTTTTGAAACTATCACTTTCGGTTTTAATCTCTATATGTTCTGGTCTGATATCAATTTCGAAAGTTTTGAATATCATATTTCAAAAATAATAAATATGATATTGAGTTATAATTGAGTGAGGAGATATATTGACATGATTAATATCCATTTCCTGCTTTCACACACTTGCACCTTCAATACATATTGAGTCATTAGCAAGATAATTCAAATGACTGCCATGCTATTTCCCCGAGTACCCTATGTGCAAGTTCTCTTGTTTGTCTAATTTGATAGGCATATTGATATATTGACTGTTACAATTAACTTCGAATGGTGGTCTCTTGATCTGTCAATTATTTCTGAGTATCAGCCAGCACTGATAGTTGTAACTTATGCTAGTGGTTCCCTTTAAATATCTCACAGTTTTTTCCCTCAACAAGTGCAACGACCATTCATATGTTTTGTCGAAACTGAATTTATGTTTTGTTAAAGAAATTGATGTATAACATGTATATTTCTAACTCTTCGTATGGCCATTTTTAGACAAGTAATTATTGTTTATTGTGGTCCATGATTATATAGTTGTTTATTATGCTATTAGTGATTTTAAGATTTGAAAATTTGATGTGACTACAGATATTTTGAATTTGTGGCCTATTTTTAAAATAGTGGGAAAAAAACTCGATGCCAGGATACATATCGATCGACCAAACGTGGTGAATTATTTTTTTAAAAAAAATTGAACTTATATCGGCGCTTAAAAAAGTGTCGTAATAGGCCTACGACTTGTAACGGCGGTTTTAAAAAGCGCTGTTACAAGACATAGGTCAATAACAGCGCTTTTAAAAAGTGCCATTATAGAACTATGGCTTGTAACGGTGCTTTTTAAAACCGCCGTTACAAGTCGTAGGTCTATAACTGCGCTTTTAAAAAGCACCGTTATAGACCTATGGCTTGTAGCGGCGGTCTAAAAAAGCGCCGTGATAGACCTATGGTTTGTCCCGACACTCGATACAACGGCGTTACGCGCGGCGTTATTATTATCGCCGCTATCATCTATGGCGACGTTTATAAGCGCCGCCATAGACCCAAAAAATGCCGTTATATCCATTCCGATTAGTAGTGAGTGATGAACAACACTTAATAAATTAAAAGTAGAATTCCAATGATGTCTAACATGTTTAGGAAAATATTTAAATACCATTCCCCTAAGTTGACACCAATCATGAAAAGCTTGATATATTGGACCACTCCGTAATAAAATGTACACAACTTCTCATTGCCTCAATTTTATCGTGTCCATATTTAAGTGCATCTTGTACACAAAAATTTAAAATATGACAAGCACTCCTAACATAAAAAAATTCCGGTTCTAAAGGATTAAGTGTAATTAGCAAACTAGCAATTGCCTTAGTATTATTAAGGCGTTATCAAAACCAACATAAAAAACTTTATCAAAAATACCAAAATTGTTACATGCTTCCATGATGTGTGCGGCAATTATTTCACCCTTATGTGGGTACCTAACAAATCTGAATGAAAATTTCCTCTTCTGAAGTAGCCAATCGGAATCTATCCAATGACATGTTACACACATCATTGGTACGCCGTTCACTCCTACGCACACATTCGATGTCAAAGAAACTCTAATGTTTAGTGACGTAAGTGTTGCTACTAAAAAATTCTTAGCCTCATTGTAAACTAATTTACAATTACCCTTTACAACATTCCTAGGAATTTTTTTTATAATGGGGGTTTAATACAGTTTGTGCAAAGATCTCTGTTACAAAATTTTTTTATAAACTTTCTTTAACAATAAACTCAATTGATTGAGAGGCACAGAAAAACAGAGAAGAGAATAGGAGAGGAAGAAAAACAAACAAGAAAATTAAAAAAAAAAGTCAATAACAACTTACAAACAAACCAATTGATATGTAACAAGGTAGAGTAGCCGAGGCATGTGTATCACACAATTTCCTTAAAACAGATTTCACCTCTTCCGGCTGCTGGATTGTGTAAAGGCGTCTGTCTCCGAGGAAGCAAAGACTAGAGTGTTCCCGTAGGCACCACGTAATACTCTCGAACTGACCAACAGCATCAGAACTTTATCACCGACTTACCAAATAGCAGGACCGAGGAACGGAACAGAATGAAACTAAATAGAGGAAGAAAGAAGAAGATTCTGGTGTAGCGAAGGAAGTGAGAGGGGAGGCCTCAATTTATAGGGCCAGGGTTAAAAAACTATAATGGCAGACAAGACTATGAATGCCTTCAGTGTAACGGCAGACAATCAATTGAATGTGGGCACTGTAACGGTAGACAATAATCAATACCTTTGAGTGCCTTTAGTGTAACGGTAGACAAAACATTCAATATTGCACTGAAACGGCAGACAAAATCGTTTCTGTATTTATTTCAGCCGTTTACAAAAGAAAAAAAAAATCAAAACTGTAGAAAAAAGTGGCTCTGCACGGAGTGAGGTCATGTCGGTGCGGCATTCGTGCGGGCGCATACAAGTCACATGTAATCCGGTTCGAGATTTGCACCCCCCATGCGCACGCGAGAGAGCCTCTCTTCTAGCTATCTTACAATGCTTAGAAGGATGTTACTATATATTCTGTTCTAATTCCTTTGATTTTTCCGATGTAGGACTATGTTCCCTCAACCCATTTTTCAAGAATGAAAACGTCTCACTTTGAGAGATAATTTCTCATTCACCCCTTAACCGTTTTTAGCAAATTAATATATGATTTTGATCTACTCACGAAGGAGAGCACAAATTAATCAAGATCTCTTAATAATTCATTGAGGATCTTACTCAAAAAATTGCTCAAAAACTGGTTCATAAATGATGTATAAAATACCCATTTTTTAGCATTCCCCACATGAATGAAAATTGACGACCACAGACACGACAGACTTGGTGATAGAATTCAGCGGTTGAATCCTGCATAAAATAGGTAGGTGTTACCCTTTGAACCTACCCTTATGAAAATATGTTTACTTTACTAACTAAATAGTAGACGTGATGTCCTTGAACTGTTTTGTCATTTGTGTAAACGATGACATATCTCACACAGAAATCTTCCTAATGCATTTTCAGTTCTCACTGTTATGTTCGTTTTGGCCATAAACATACGTCTGGTTCTGCAAGAGTTTAACAGGAATATTGTCCTATATTATTCCCTTGGAAGCGGCCCTTCTTCCCTCTTACATAAGTGATTTCTTACTTAAAAGTAACCCGCATTACTCTGCTCGGATATCCGACGCATAAGAATCATTAAAAGCCTAGCTTAACCTGTTACCTTACGGACATCACTATTTCATCATGGGAATGGACATGGGAAAATCCCCACAGTAATCCAAGGTGGTCTTTACAATTTAGTTGTCCCTTTGAACCTAAATCTTGGGATCTTCAGTCAGCTAGGTTGGGTGTTCATTATATCGACTTATTCTTTCATGGGCTTTAGTTCCCTTTCCCCTCGATAATTTATCAACTAATGCTCTGTTTAACACTTTGGTTAGTGCGGATCCGCAATATTATCCTTTGACTTTACATAGTCCATAGAGATAACCAAGTAGAGAGTAGTTGTCTAATGGTATTATGTCTTCAACGAATATGTCTAGATTTACCATTATACATATTGCTCTGTGCTTTACAAATTACAGATTGACTATCTGAATGTATGCAGATTGGAGGCACCGGCTTCGTCCACCTTGGAATATCCTCAAGAAAGTGGTGTAACCATTCAACCTCTTCCCCACATTTTTTCAGTGCGATAAATTCAGATTCCATCGTGGATTTAGCGATCACTGTTTGTTTCGAGGATTTTCAAGAAACTGCTGCACCACCTAGTGTAAATACATAGCCACTAGTGGATTTTGAATTATCACTAGATATCCAGTTCGCATCACTGTATCCTTCAAGTACAGCCGAGTATCTCGTATAGAACAGTCCATAGTTACAAGTAAAACACAAGTACTTCAGTACTCTTCTAATTGTTTGCCAATGCTCGCTTCCAGGATTACTCGTATATCTACTTAGTTTACTCACTGCATAGGCTATATCTGGTCTTGTACAACTCATTAAGTACATTAGACTGCCTATAATTCTAGAGTATTCTACTTGAGAAATACTCTCACCTTTATTCTTGGATAAATGTAAAGTTAGATCTATTGGAGTTCTGGCAATTCCAGAATTATCTGTATTAAATTTTCCAAGAATATTATCAACATAATGTAACTGACTTAAAATAAGTTTGTCTGATGTTCTCGTGATTTTAATTCCCAATATAACATCAGCCAGTTCCATGTCTTTCATGTCAAACCTCGAGCTCAATATGTTTTTAACAGATTTAATCATCTGATCATTGCTTCCAATAATAAGCATGTCATCTACATACAAACATATAATGTTATCCATCTTCTGTGTCTTTGACATATACACATTTCACATTCATTGATTTTGAAGCCATTTGTCATCATGACATTGTCAAATTTCTCATGCCACTGCTTTGGAGCTTGTTTCAAGCCATATAATGACTTCACCAGTTTACACACTTTCTTTTCATGTCCTGGAGCTAAAAAACCCTTAGGTTGTTCCATGTAGATTTCTTTATCTAAATCGCCAATAAGAAAAGTTGTTTTTACATCCATTTGATGTACTTCAAGATTGCACAGAGCTACTACTGCAAGTACCATCCTAATGAAAATTTATTCTCGTCACAGGAGAATATGTATCAAAGCAATCAAGACATTCCTTTTGTTTATAACCTTTAATTACAAGTCTTGCCTTATATTTATCAATTGATCCATTAGGTTTCATTTTTCTCTTGAAGATCCACTTGGAAACTAAAGGTTTACTACCTGCGGAAGATTCACTAATTCCCAAGTATGATTTTATAAGATAGAAACAATTTCACTCTTGATGGCTTCTTTCCATAGAGGACCATCACTAGAGTTCACCGCTACCTTGAAGGTTTGGGGTTCACCTTCAAGCATAAAAGTCAAGAAATCCAGACCAAAAGATTTTTTCATTCTTATTCTTTTACTGCGTCGAGGTTCCTCCTCAACTTTTTTATCTTGATTTTTACTATCTTCACTAATAGTCTCATGTGTTCTTTTGGAGGAACTTGGTTCCTCCTTTGACTTACATGGAAATATATCTTCAAAGAACGATGCATTTCTAGACTCCATTATCGTGTTCTTTGATATATCAGTGATATCGAATTTGTACACCAAGAACCGATTGTAACACCCTAAATTCTATTTATCAAGAGTTTGTGATTTTACGTGTTTTGCACGTATAGTTTCATATGTATATTTTCTTTTATAAAAATATTTTTTATAGCATGAACAAGTAATTGTTCTTTTTATTTTCCAAAAACACTATTTTTAAGAGCTAAATTAAATTCTAGGCATAATTGTCTCTTCTTAGCCCATCTTAATTAATTAATTAATTTAATTAGTAGAGCCTATGGTTAATTGGCCCATTAGTGAGCCTATTTAACTTAATCTCTATTTTTATTAACCCGACTTGTAGTGTAGACAAGTTTAGTGAACAATTAATTAATTTACATGAACAAACTTGTAAAAAGTGGGGGTACTAGTTGGCACGTGCATGCACTAGAGTGTACATTGTGCACCTTTTTCCCATAGGCCGGATTATGCTTGGGAGAGTGGGAGAGATGGAAGTGGTGGATAGTTGGTTGCTTCATCATGGGTAGTTTCTATAACTCCCTATTTCATCTAGACCCTTGATCCCTAACCATTTAGACTCATCATAGCCCTCCATTCACCCTCAAAATTTGTATAAATATCCCCCCCCCCCCCTCCCCCCCCCTCCACACACACACACACACACTCTTTATTCTCACACTTGAAATTTTTGAAAAGAAAGAATAGAAAGAAAGAAAAGAAAAACAAATTAGTGAGACAAAAGATTAAGTAGTTTGTGAGTTCAAAAGAGTGAGTGCTAGTGTGTTCTTCAACCTAGAGGTGGCTGGATTTTTCAAAGGACAAGGGGGAAGGCTCGGGTTGCATTGCATCTAGGAGGAGAAGTCAATTTGGTGGCTCGATCTAGGAGGAGAAGGCTCCACTTGTTCATTGTAGGAGATCCCTAAGAGTTTTGTTTGATTTTCTCTCCATTAGAGGCAGGTGATTTTCTTGAACTTCTAATTAGATATCATGCTAGGGTATGGTTGATAAAATTGAAAAGAAACTTTAGCTATTTTAGCCATGTGTTATGAAAATATGACAAATTGCAATGGATTGATTGTATGTTAAAAGAATGTTAGTTAATTGCAAAATTATGATTGTTAGTTTAGAATTAATTAACCATGCTACCATACTTTAATTGTTTGATTGTGCGAAACTAAGAAGACATGATTGTATGTTTAGTTAGTTGAAATGATCACCATGCAAAAATGTGATTTCTAATAATTCATTGGTTAATGACATGAAAAAGAGGTAATTATTACTGAAATGTTTGGTTAATAAATATAAAAATAATAAAAGAAGCTATGGGAAGTTTTGGATGCAAAATTTTAAAGAAACTACATTTTGTATGTGCATTTTCGAAATTGTAAGACAAATTGTATTTAGAGAGAAAAATTACAACTTTTATGTCAAAAATTAAGTTTTAATTTACTGATGTATTAGAAATGCTTAAAAATTATGTTCTGGAATTTTTGAATGAAATTGGAGAAGAAAAGAGTTTGAAATTAGTTGTTTTTATAAAAATTCGAAATGAACCGAAATTTGGATCAAAACCCCTAAAAACCCAAACCATATCAGGTTAGTCACTTGGACTTATTGGCTAATGGGTGCGTTTGGGTGCGCTCTACTGTAGCGTAGGTCTGGTCTTGGGTCTCAGGTTTGAAACTGGGCAGTAGCCTTGTTTTTATTTTTTGGAAAAAAAAATCCCATAACTAAAAGGCGAGTTTTAGGGATTTAAACCCTCTCTTTAACGTGGTTGCGCTCTGTCCTTTCTGGTTAGCGCGTGCGCCATAGTGCATTGCACTGTAGCGTGGGCTTGGCTGTGGGTTGCTGGTTCGAATCCTAAGTTCGGCGATTAAAACAGTTTTTTCATTTTTTTGGTTTAAATTGATTTTTTTTTTACTTTTAAAATTCGGGAAAAATTATGATAATTATTATAAAAATACAGGGACTTTATGAAAAATATTTGCACACTGTTTTGACTTAAATTAAAGAGTTGAGAAATAAAAATTGAGTAGAACTCTATGAAAATTGATATTTGCATAAGGATAAAAGTGATTTAATCCATGAGGAGTTATACTAAATTTATAAAAGGGAATTTTGTATAAAAAAAACTTGAAGTGTGTTCATTTATGGATTTTATTTATTATTTTGGGTAATGTATGCATTGAAAGTTAAATGAAAAATAAGATTTTGATTTTTGGAAAAAAGAAATAATAGTGCGAGAATTAAATGAAATTATTGAGACTTATTTTCTTGAATGAGAATGTTATAACTCAAAATTTGACTTATGTAAGAAATTGACTTATAGAAAAGAAATGGAAAAATTATTTGAACTATGAAAAAGACTATATGAGTATTAAAACTCAATTTTGTGAATGTGAAGTGAAATTGAGAACTAAAGTGTAGCTAAGCCTCATACCAGCATTGAAAAGAGATTGTTGAAATGAGATTTGAAATGGAAAGACCAAGATTTGGGTCGTATTATATAAATGGTTAAGACCAGTATAGTGGAAAGGCTAACTCTAGAGAATTGATTTTATTCATGAATCAAATAACTAAAGACTGGACACATAGTGAAGATGTAACGAAAGTAAGAGAAAAACACGAGTATGAGGGCCTTGGAGCTACGGCCTGAGAGTATTTACAGGCTGTCTACATGATGCGTCGTGTTATGACGTGAATATGTCTCCAGGAGTCCGTACCACAGGCGATGCTTGTGGGGGTATTTGGTGACTGCGAGTGGTGTCATATCCCATGACGGAGGCTGAATTGTCCATAGGTTCTACACAATGCGTCGTGTCATGACGTGGAATTTTCCTCCAGGCTGTCTAGACATGAGCTCGTAACTCATAGAACATCTAGGATACTTATCGTACTTACTGTAGTAGTTTAAGTCATGGCGAAGGATTGAACCTTACAAGATGAAGAACGGTTAAAGGCTTGCCCTCAGACCTATGTAGTGTGGGATGCATAAAATCTGAACAAGTGCGCATTAGTGTCATGTAACATACATAACTGTATTAAGGACTAAGTGCACCGCACAACACGACATCAATAGGATAGTCCCTTGTAGTTTTGTTTATGATCAAGTTTGTGGCGTATTTAAGTATTTGAGAATCATTATACTGTTCGGCATAGAGAGGATAGCCGTGTATAATATTTCGTCGGTTGTATGCAACTGACGTGCCCACAGTTTCTATGCAGGGTAAAGTGATTAACAAGACTAAAGTTTGCATGCTGCTTAAAGAATGATTCAAGTATTGTACATTTCTATTCATGTAATTTGTTATAAATTGCTTCCGCTGTAGATATGTAATGTAAATATAACTCTGATGTAACAAAAGTTTTTAATTTATTGAAAAATTGTACGAAGAGAAGTGTAAAGATCCTGTGGAACTTCGAATTCAGTCTGTTCTAGAATTCGGGGTGTTACACCGATAGGCACTACTGTTAAGTGCATAGCCAATGAAAATGCAATCAACCGTTTTTTGTCCTATTTTCACTTTCTTAGGTGGAGGTATTGCCACCTTGGCAAGACATCCCCACATTTGCAAATAATTGTAAGATGACTTTCTTCCTTTCCATAATTCATATGGAGTTTTTTCTTCTTTCTTTTTGGGGACCTTATTCAGAAGGTAGTTAGCTGAAAGAATAGCTTCTCTCCACAAGTTTGGTGGCAAACCAGAACTTATTAACATTGCATTCATCATTTCTTGCAATATACGATTCTTTCTCGCGGCAACACCGTTGTACTGAGGAGAATAAGGCGCTCTCGTTTCATGTATAATCCCATGCTTAGCACACGTGTCAGCAAATGGTGATTCATACTCTTCACCTCGGTCGCTTCTTAGCGCCTTAATTTTCTTATTGAGTTGGTTCTCAACTTTATTTTTATAGAGAACAAATTTCTCTATAGCTTCATTCTTACTTTTAAGCAAATATACATAGCAGTATTTTGTACTATCATCAATGAAGGTAATAAAATATTTATTACCACCTCTTATTGTATCATTTTCAAATCACAAATATTAGTGTGAATTAGATCAAGAGGTTCAGTGTTTCTTTCAACACTTTTAAATGATGATCTTGTTAGTTTTGCCTCAATACACGTTTCACACTTGTGTTTGGAATCAATTTGGAATGTTGGTATGTGACTCAAGTTAATTAGTTTATGCAAAGTATCATAATTAACATGTCCTGGTCTACCATGCCATAAACTGGAAGACTTAAGCATATAAGTAGAAAAGCTAGCTTTATTAATATTTTTAACCATGGTCATTACATTGAGTTTGAACATTCCACCACTCATGTATCATCTACCAACATACATTCCACTCTTCGACAAAACAAATTTGTTCGAATCAAACACTAAACGAAAACCGTGGTTATTAAGCAACGAACCAGATACCAGGTTCTTACGGATTTCAGGAACATATGCAACATTGTTCAGAGTTAGTTCATTTCCAGAAGTCATCTTCAAGATCACCTTATCTTTTTCCTTAATTTCTGAAGTAGTCGAGTTCCCCATAAACATCTTCTTCCCATTCTCTAATGGTTCGAAAGTGGAGAACATACTTCTGTTGGAGCACACATGTCGGGTAGCTCCAGTGTCAATCCACCATTCCTTCGGGTTTGAACCTAACATATTCACCTCTGAGATCACAGCTGAGAGGTTGATATCGGAAACATCTTGAGCAATGCCTTGAATCATGTTTGCTTCTCTGTTCCTGTTCTTCTTGGGTAGTCTGCATTCAGTAGACTTGTGATCCATCTTGTCGCAATTGAAGCACTTGCCTTGAAACTTCGGCTTCTTGGAGATTTCTCCCTTAGGCCCAAACTTGGGACCCTTTGTTGTTGTTCTTGTTGAAACATTGTTTATGTTCCACTACATTTGCCTTGGCCACATGACTGATGACTCCGACTTTTTCAGATCCTCTATTGTCTTCTTCAATACGAAGCCTGACAATGATATCTTCAATGCCCATTTCTTTTTGCTTATGCTTTAGGTAATTCTTAAAGTCTTTCCAACCTGGTGGTAATTTTTCAATTATACATGCTACTTGGAAACTTTCACTTAAGTTCGTACCTTCAGCATGAATCTCATGCAAGATCAGTTGTATTTCTTGAACTTGACTAATCACTGTTTTAGAATCTATCATTTTATAGTCTAGAAAGAGATTCCACAATGAATTTCTTGGCACCGGCATCCTCTGTTTTATACTTATGGTCTAGTGATTCCCAAAGTTCTTTAGCAGTTCTTTTGTCAATATATACATTATACAAAGAATCGGCTAATCCGTTTATTATGTAATTCCTACATAAGTAATCAGCATTTTTCTAAGCATCTACAGCGGCAACAACTTGGTTATCTTGCTCATATTTCTTAAGATTCTTCGTTCAAGCATCTTGCAAGATTCAATGTGATCAAATAGAACATCATCTTCTGTTGCCACCTTTTGAAATTCTACCCGTTGAACTTCTCAGGTTTCTTCCCATGGGAGACTGAGACAGGTACAACGGTTGGCATTGGCACTTGTGCCGCAGCAGCGGTCGGTACTTATGTCGTATCAGCAACCAGTACTTGGACCGTTTCAGACACAATAACATTGTCCGATGCATTAGTCATTTTGATTCTGGAAATTACACAACACGAGTGTAAGTATTCCAGATTAAAAAAAAAGAAAAGAAGTGCCTCTTAATCAGAAACCAAGAAAATCAAAATATGTTTTAAGTTTGTTACAAAAATTGTTTATAAACTTTCTTTTACAATAAACTCAATTGATTGAGAGGTACAGAAAAACAGAGAAGAGAATAGGAGAGGAAGAAAAACCAACAAGAAAAAAAAAGTAAATAACAACTTACAAACAAACCAATTGATATGTAACAAGGTAGAGTAGCTGAGGCTTGTGTATCACACAATTTCCTTAGAACAGATTTTACCTCTTCCGGTTGCTGGATTGTGCGAAGACGTCTGTCTCTCAGGATGCAACGACTAAAGTGTTGACGTAGGGACCACGTAACACTCTCGAACCGACCGACAGCATCAGAACCCTATCACCGACTTACCAAATAGCAGGACCGAGGAACGGAACAGAATGAAACTAAATTAAGGAAGCAAGAAGAAGATTCTGGTGCAGCGAAGGAAGTGAGAGGGGAGGCCTCTATTTATTGGGCCGGGGTTAAAAAACTGTAACGGCAGACAAGGATATGAATGCCTTCAGTGTAACGACAAACAATCAATTGAATGTAGGCACTGTAACGACAAACAACAATCAATGCCTTTGAGTGACTTCATTGTAACAGTAGACAAAACATTCAATATTGCACTGAAACGGCAGACAAAACCGTTTCTGTATTTATTTCAGCCGCTTACAAAAGAAAAAATCAAAACTGTAGCAAAAAGTGGCTCTGCACTGGGCGCACACAAGTCACATGAAATCCGTTCACTGTAGCAAAAAAGCGAGCGCACCAGAATCAAAACTGTATCAAAAAGTGTAGCAAAAAATCAAAACTGTAGCAAAAAGTGGCTCTACACGGGGCGCACACAAGTCACATTGAATCCGGTCACTGTAGCAAAAAGCGGGCGCACGGGGCGCACACAAGTCACATGTAATCCGGTTCGAGATTTGCATCCCTCCCCCCCCCCCCCCCCCCTGCGCGCGCGAGAGAGAGCCTCTCTTCTAGCTATCTTACAATGCTGAGAAGGAGGTTACTATATATCCTCTTCTAATTCCTTTAATTTTTCCGATGTGGCACTATGTTCCTCAACCCTTTTTTAGAGAATGAAAACGTCTCACTTTGAGAGACAATTTCTCATTCACCCCTTAACCATTTTTAGAAAATTAGTATATGATTTTGATCAACTCACGAAGGAGAACACAAATCAATAAAGATCTCTCAATAATTCATTGAGGATCTTACTCATAAAATTGCTCAAAAACTGGTTCGTAAATGGTGTATAAAATACGCATTTTCTAACAATCTCTACATTCCTACTTTCACCAAATGAATAAGGTAATTCATCTCTAATTACTAACTTAGTCATTTCTCTATGAACGATATCGTGATCGTAGCTATGACTATCTATTTAGCCGGTCTTTGGGTGTATTTTTTTTTGTATGAGGTTGTCTTTAGATTATTCGGGTTGACATTTACTTAAGTGTCATTGAAGTGTACCCGTTCCCGATCTTAGTTTAAACTTATATGGTGTATGACACTTCTTACAAATTTTTAGTCCTACATTTTTATCATTTTGTGAAGGGACATAGTCAAAATATTTGTGTACTTCGGATTTGTTTCCTCTTGTTTTACGGGATTGAGATGGGTCTTGTTCCGATGGTTGTGGTTCTATGTCTTCTACTTCAACTTCCACTTGATCCGTGTGTGTTTCATGAATATCGGGAATAGTATCATAATTGTAAAGTGTTTCTTCACTATCTACATATGGAAGAGGAATGGAGGGAATGCGAAGACTACTAGTGGACTCTTAACTACTATGTATACCACGTGATCGGTTAGATGCCATCTAAACTAGTGTATGTTATAAAAATTAATTGTAGCGTATGTTTTAAAATTTTAATTCTACAAAATAAGTAAAGATAGATAAACTAGTGTATGTTATATAAAATTATTCTACGAAGAAAATAAAACAACAACTATAAAATTATTATTCTAGTGTATGTTTACCAATTTACCAAAAAAAATCTAAAAAGAAGAAGAAGAACAAGAAGAACAACAAAACCCAATCTAATTATGAGAAATAAATGATAACAAACAAAAATGATAATTCTAAAAATTATATAAATACGAAAATACAGTATGAGTGTAGAATGTAGGTTGAAGAATGAAGGTAGAAAGAGTTGAGAGCTTGTAGGGATGTTGATTGTTGTTGGATGTTGTTGATGTTGAATCTTGAAAGAGAGTAGTTGAATGTTGTTGATGTTGAATCTTCAAGGAGAGTAGTTAAATGTTGTTGATGTGGTTGATGTTGAATCTTGATTCTTGAAAGAGAGTAGTTGAATGTTGTTGATTGTTGTTGAGAAAGTTGAGAGATAGTAGAGAGAGTTGAGTGAATTTGTGAAGAAAATTGAATGAAATGAGGTTGTATATATAGAAATTGTAATTTTTCAATATCCCAAAATACTCCCAAAAACTAGCTAGTATAAATCCGTTGGAGGGTATTTTGGTAATTTTACACACCCTTTTAATTAAAAACAAATTATGGAAATAAAAAAAGAAAAAAAAGTGAAAAAACGGTAACAACCAACGGTCGACCCGTGGGCCAGGCCGGTTCAACCCGATTCCGAGCTAGTGCGGGCCGGGCCGGGCCAGCCCGGCTTGAATGCCACCCCCATGCGAGGCACAGGTGACCATGATCGTGATGTAAATCAACCTGGGAGGTGAATGAGGTGACTTTGTAAAAATTAAAATTCAAATGAAATACGTAAAGTCAAAAGATAGAGCACGAGAAAGCAAACAAAGCAACAAGCAAGTCACAGCGATATAACATGGTTCGACCTCTAGGTCTACGTCCACACCACATACATGTAGCAATTCTCCGCCGCAAGCATTCCACTATACTTTAAACCCTTGTACAGTGATTCTCATAATTCAGGCCGAGAGACCTATTACACCCGCAGGGCTTCTACAAACATGTTCCGCAAAACTCACCGCAGTGGAAGAAAAGAAAAACTCTCAAGATTTAAAATGACCTTGACTAAAGAAGACTTTAAATCTCTCACACTCGGAGTGTTGAATGAATAATTAGTTTAGAAGAGTTATGATAGAAAAAGGTGAAGAATACATAGTGAATTCGCCTCTATTTATAGAGTAGGGAAATGTATCTTTTCGAAAATGAAAAGATATTTTCGAAATAGTCAGGTCTGCACATGGACGGTCGACCGCAATGATGAATAGTCGATCGTTCATCTTTTAACTTGAAAGTCGAGAGATGACCGGTCCACTGATTCGTCTTTTTCACAGAGATGAGCAGTCGACGGTTGTGATGGTCGACCGTCATTTTGTGCGGTCGACCGCTGCCATCTAGATTCGACTTTTATTTGACGATTTCACTTTATATTCTTTCCAAAACTAATTTATCAATCAACAATGCTTTACATATATTCTCCTCACATAAATAGAAATAAATTATTTATTTTTGCTGGTTTTCTTGATGAATTGAAGCACACGTTTCTTGTGTGCAATCTTCATTAATATTTTTGGTTCATGCCTCTTTTACTTGATTTCTAATCACTTTGAATCTTTTGTTTTAGTTTTCCTTTTTCTATAGATCCTATAAATCTCAACTGAAAATATTAGTTGTAGATGATACGTTTTGTGTACACCAAACTTAAAGTCAACAATCTCCCCCTTTCGGTGTGGACAAAACATACCTTAGAATTTAAAAATGTAATCATACCTTAGAATTTTAAAAATATATTAGAAGAGATTCAAGTGCTCCCCCTAAATTCATACATGATAAGATTTTAATAAATGTGTGTTCATGATACAACCTATATCTAAAGACCAAAACTTGTTTGAAAACATGCTTACATATATTTTGAGAGTCAAGCAATTTTTTGGGAATGTAAAGTTTGACAAAAATATTACATTTTTGAAAACCAAAGGAAAATATACTTACATGATACCATTGATCGTGAAACCCTTTGATATACAGTGAGAGCTCTACATAGTATTATAGATTTGAGATTTTGCCAAAACATAAGAGAGACATGAATTAAAAGATTCAAATTCTAAGTTAAAATAAGTTAAAATAGATTTCAAGTTCTAAGTAAAGTAGATTTCAAGTTCTAAGTTGAAAAATTCTCCCCCTTTTTGGAACACACCAAAAGATGCAAAATACAACTGCTATAAATCATGAAGAGAAAGCCGATAACAAAAATGGCAGAATAGAAACTGGTCAACCGAGCGGAGTTAATAAGAAAGTATGCGCGACTGTAAAAAAACAGAGAGTGGGACGGTCGACCGCATAGTCGATCGAAAAAAAAAGAAGACAAGTTTGTTCGACTATAAGAAAAATAGAGAGGGGGCCGGTCGACTGCCCGGTCGAATGGTAAAAAAAAACAATTGAAACAAAAGTAGTTTTGATTGTAAGCAAAACAGATAAAGTGGCCATCGACCGCTCAGTCGACCATGCATTCAAACAAGAAAATAATGATCATAATGGAAATCACTACACATTGATAAGTGCGAGAGGTATTCAGAGTTTTGAAAGACATTCAAGCTACGACATTCGATTTCATGATAGATATGTTTACAAAATACATTTTAAAGTAGAGTTACACTGAAGCAAACAAGAGGAATCTCATACAAAAGCAGCACCCTAACCAATATATACTATTCCTCAACATCATTGTCATCATCGTGATCATCATCATCTTCGTCTTCATCTTCTACATCACTTTCATCATTCGCCACTTCCAAAAGGAGAAGGAAGAAGTTCCCAATCTTCTTTGCCTTGCAAGTACTTGATGGTGTTGACATAGTAATTGTAGACTTGCCTTTCATGGGCGGCGAATTGTTCATAAGTCACAAACATAGATGAGGTGGATGGAGGAGTAGCATTCTTGCGACGAGAGGAGGAGGAAGGTGCTTGTTGGGCTTGGTCATCTTGGCAAAGTTGTTGAGCTTGACGGCGGCGTGCACGTTGTGTGAACAGAACATTAATACACATTTGTTGGGGAAGGATTGACATGAGATTTTTGCTAAGGAAAAAGTTCCCAACATCAATGCGGAAATCAATATTAAGATTATAAATAAGGGAGCTGAAAGGTAGACCATGGTTACGAGTGGTGGCAAAATTTGTTTTCCAAATGATAAATGTAGCAAGATCGAATTTATATTCGCCTAGAATAAGAAAAATTATAAATGATTGGTCCACCCGAATTTTGGTCTTATCATTCTTTTTATGCCAAATGTTGGCATTTACAATTTTATTTAAGACACGGGTAATATCTGTAAAATTTTTGGGAGTGGGATGAGGGATATGAAGGAACTCATATTTAACAATCATGGATTTGACGGTAGACTTGTCATGACCCGGTTTGTAATCGAGTGTGTTGAAGTCAAGATGATAGGCATCGAATTGTCCTTTGGGCAACGCATATCAAGTGCGAAGGTAATCCAGAGTAATTTAAACCCGTTTCCTAAGAATAATTGATGAAAGTGTGAGATCATTGTCTTGGATACCCTCTAGATTAGCATAAAATTGACGAGTTAACAACTCAGAGTGGGTGCTTGGTGTAGTGAGATAATTTTTCCACTCAAAATCACGAATAATCCTAACCATTTGACTAAATTGTCCACCCAAGATTTCTAGCTTTATCTCTCGGTTAGCAACAATCGGAGCAAAAGAAAGTGTTGAAAATTAAAGATTTACACAGTTTGCATTTTTAAACGTGATTCCTTCTATAGTGACAGATTTAGAGGCAACGGCTTTCTTACCCTTAGATCTGTGAAAGGAGGAAGGACCGTGAGAAGCCAAGAGAGAGAGTGTGAGAGAGAGCCCAAAAACTGAAGAGGAAATTGCAAAAGAATTTTGAAAATTTTGATGGGTTTGGGAGAAACGAGTTTAGGGTTTTCATGGAGGCTGGAAAAAGAAGAGAGGAGGGTATTTATGTTATAAGCGTGGTCCCCACATGTCATATAAGAAAAGAAATGTCTTGAGATCTAATCAGCCAATAGGATCGGTCGACCGGTTCAAGGATACAGTCTACCGCAACATAAAAGAAGAGAGGAATTAACTGTAACAAATCTAGCAGAGGGTAGGATGGTCGACCGTGCAGTCGATCGGTCCACTTTAGATTAAGCATATATTTTTTTAAAAATCCAGAGTGGGACGGTCGACCGAACCATTTATGAGGGAACAGTCGACTATGCAGTCGACCGATCAACAGATTTTATTATTAAAAAAACCATGCACAAAGTACAGAAAATAATGCAAAAAAAATATCAATGTCATTTTTCTTCTAATGGTATTGGAAGTATATCAGCTAATTTGTAAATTCGTTGAAATGTAGTCTAGAACAACATCTTCCTTTTAAAAATGATCATAGATGAAGTTGTAACATATCTTTATTGATTTTTACAAAGAATTATTTGTAGCAGTTTTATCACATGTTACCACTAAGATATTTATGACATATTTTAATAGAGTGCATGCATTTCATAGATGGATAAACAATGTTTTAGAATTCTTACTAAAGGTATGTCATCCATAAAGTAAAAGTAAATCAAAATTGGTTTTCCGTTTATATTTTACCCAGTGTTGTACTCATCAGAAGAACTAATGTCCTTCTCTTTTTTCCTTGATGGACATGCAGATTTCGTGAGTTTGGAGCATCTACAAGTTAAGGTACCTACGATCTTTTAAGTTGAAGGCGTTGATGTACCTACATGAAAGTTAGTAGGTGTCCAAGTAGACGATGTTCCTGCATTTGCATTCTTTCTCACCCAAACAAAACTAGTATTCATTTTTAATGAACATTTATAAGATATATGTCATAATTTACAGCAATAGCGACATTAATACGATTATACCTTGGATCATATGCATGTGCATAGTTTTGTGTTGGATTATAACTTCTTTGGTGACTATGCATATGTGTATGACAAGATTGCTTAGACTTTTAACGTTGCATTGGCTCATTGTAAATAAGTCATCGATTATCATGATATGACCTTGACTTCTTTATAATAAGATAATTGGGCTCTTCATATTTTACAACAATTTTTTCGAGCTCAGTTATTCTATTACAAAATCCTTTTCTAGTCTTCTAATCGTCTTTGGTATTCCAACGAAGAGTGTCTAGAGTAGCATCAAGTATTCTATTTTGTTCGAGTGCTTCTTTACAACCTTCCGCTACCTCGTCAAATTTTCTTTCACAATCATTTAAATCATCAGTGAGTTTAGCAATATAAAAAGATTTCTCATGAATTTCCTTTAGATTTTCATCGTGTGTTGCTAAAGGTTTTTGAATATGTTGTTTTAAATACTCATTTTTCTCTATCAACACATCATGGTCATCTTAAATGACTAAATTTTTTCAATTATCAAAGAACTTTTATTTTTAAATTTTGATTTTTAGCAGTGCAAGAGTTATGTAATTCATTTGACATTTATTTATATTGTCTCAACTCACAACTTAATTTTTTTGCATAATCTCTTAAACCATTACTCATGTCAACTAAATAATCATAGGTGGGTTCTTCGATTACCTCTTCTTGGGGGTGGTGAATGCACCTCACCATTCTCAAGAGCCATGAATCCAAAGTTGATGTGTTTTTGCTCTTCATCGCTGGAATCTGAATCTAGCCATGTTGCCTTCAATGCATTCTTTCTAAATCCTGAATTGGAGTGATAATGATCCTTGTTTCTATCCTGTGAAATGAGACAGTTTGCGCGAATATATCCCGGCTTGTTGCATTTATAACATATGTCATCTTTGTCCTTTTCTCTTCCTCCTTGAGACCTGCCATACTTTTTGTATTTGAGATACTTACGGAATTGTTTAGTCAATAGCACGATTTCTTCATCTGATTCTTCATGATCTGACTCTGATTTTGATGATCACGAAGTTTTTGCTTTCAAGGCAATAGTCTTTTCTTCAATTTTGGGTTCAATCCCAATGTCCTGCCGTTATCTCTTTGTTTCGGTCATCTTCTTCTCATACGTCTTCAATTTTCCTTGGAAATTGTAGTAGTCGAACCCTTTTTCTTCAAGTGTCTCCCTCATTGCTGCAGCTTTAACTACCCATTCAGGCGTGAGACAGCTTATGAGTTTTCTGACATTTCGGTCATCATGCAACACCTTACCTAAGCTCTCAAGCTCATGTGCAAGTCAAAGTGGGCAAGCATCTGATCTACGTTCTCTCCTGGCAATATATGAAAAACATCAAACTTTTAAAAACATAAATTAACTTTTGTCTTTACCTTAGATGCGGTTCATTCATGCCGTATTAGCATGTTGTTCCAAATTTCAGAGACCGTTTTGTAATTTTTCCCACATCGCATCAACTCTTCATTATTTGGACCTGCATAGAGTGTTATACAGGAGTTTGTGGTTTTTAATGCTAGTTCAGCTTTTGTGAAAGCCTTCTTTTCGTCACTGACAGGAATATCTGTTTAGTTTATTCAAATGTTCCATACTTCTACTCCAAGCATCTGCAAAAAGTGAGATAAACAAACTTTCCAAATATCATACCATTTTTCATCAAAATAAGGTGAACGTGTTAGACATGTCCCATTGGAGATAAATGGCTCCGACGAGTACAAGTTTTCGGGAGGAGGGATTTCGGCCATTAGACCTTTTGCACAAGCTTGTAAGCTCTTAATAAGTACGTTGCTCTGATACCACTGTAAATCACTGTGGGGGGGTTGAATAGGGTGATTGTGCAGAAATTAAAAATTCAAATGAAATGTGTAAGGTAAAAAGATAGAGTAAGGGAAAGCAAACAGAGCAACGAGCAAGACACATCGATATAACGTGGTTCGACCCCCAGGTCTACGTCCACACCACCTACTTATAAGCGTTCCACTATACTTTAAACCCTTGTATAGTGATTTTCAGAATTCAGGCCGAGAGACCTATTACACCCGTAGGACTTCTACAAACAAGTCCCACAAAACTCACCAAAGTGGAAGAAAAGAAAACTCTGAAGTTATAAAAAGATCTTGACTAAAGAAGACAATAAAATCTCTCACACTTGGAGTGTTGATTGAATGAATAGTTCAGAAGAGTTATGATAGAAAAAGGTGAAGAATACACAGTGAATTTGCCTTTATTTATAGAGTGGGGAAATGTATCTTTCCAAAAATGATGAACATGGACGGTCGACCGCAATGATGAACAATCAAATGTTCATCTTTTAACTCAAAAGTCGAGAAATGGCCGGTCGACTGATTCGTTTTTTTCCACAGAGATGAGCGGTCGACAGTCATTTTGTGTGGTCAACCGCTATCGTCCAGATTCAACTTTTATTTGGTGATTCCACTTTATATTCTTTCCAAAATGAATTTATCAATCAACACTGCTTTACATATATTCTCCTCATATAAACAGAAATAAATTATCTATTTTTGCTGGCTTTCTTGATGATTTGAAGCACATGTGTCTTGTGTGCAATCTTCATTTATATTTTTGGTTCATGCCTCTTTTGCTTGATTTTCAATCACTTTGAATCTTTTCTTTTGGTTTTCCTTTTTTGTAGATCCTGTAAATCTCAACTGAAAATATTAATTGTGGATGATACGTTTTTTGCACACCAAACTTAAGGTCAACACTTGATCGAATCGAGTGGTGTGTCTCCAGTTGTGAAAGATCCTATGAAGTTATGCAAATGGTGAGAGTTTAATATTTACAGTTTAAAAATGAAACATCACTCAAAGTTTATCTTAATTTTTAAATAGTACCCAGATAGAACCCGAAATTTTTATAATTGAATCAAATAGTACTTGTCGTTAAGTTTTCCACTAAGTCAACGAAATGTTCCCCGAATATACTTCTTCACGTGTCTAAACACGTTAAGAAAAGTGTGCAATGTCGAAACTTCCCTTATCTCCTAATACAAATTACGAATCTGACCACCATCTCTACGTACCATCTCCATTATCTCCAACCACCATCTCCACCACCGGCCACCATTTCCATCACCATCACCTTCATTTTCACCACTGACTACCATCTCTGCCATCCCCGAAATTCACCCATCACCATCACCCCTCAACTTCATCCCCGAAACCTATCACCGTCACCTTCATCTCCACCACCGACCCCATCCCCGAAATCCATCACCATCACCATCACCATCACCTTCAAACACAACCAAATTTTTTTTAAAAATCAAAATCAAAATAAGAAAACAAATCAAAAAACCAAAATTTCCTTAAATGAGGTTGAAGAAGAAGAGAATAAGAGGAATAACAAGGGGTATTTTGGTCTTTTGTCCATCCTGCCGTTCAATAAATAATATATTTGCTAGTTGGTTCAATCAAAAAAAAATCGGATGCTATTTGAGTATTGTGACAGTGTAAAAATGGCCTGAGGCCCAACCAGGGCCCAATACAATTCCCACTCAGAAAGGTAAAAATAGCTATCTAGCTCGGCCCCGAACCACTTCAGGGTCGGCGCCGAACCTCCTGTTTGCCCTCACGGTACTGGCCTCCTCGTACCGACGAGCCTCAGTAGCCCTCGGAGTCCGATCCGGGACAGTCCCACAGGCCGTCCCCCCTCTCTGGCGGGGCAGAAGGATGACCTGGCGCAGCCCAGGCCCTCCGATTCCCCCCAGAAGCACAGGAGGCTCACGATGGGCCACGTCAGCTCCAAATACCGCCAAGGGTTTCGCCACGCCAGCCCTATACCACTCCTGGTATCGCCACGTCCGCCCTAAACCCCCTGGGCCTTCTGCCACGTCAGGCCCATGGGCTTTCGGATCCAGACCCGGCCCCCAAGTGGAACCAAACCCGGTTGGGATTCTCTATAAATACTAGACCCACACCCACCTTTTGAGGTAATCAATCTTTTGCCACTTAAATATACCTAGTTATTGCTACTCTCTCACAGAGACTGACTAGAGCGTCGGAGGGTCCGCCACCGGGACAAACCCCGATGTTTCAGGACCGTCTGCAGGTACACAAGACCTCGGATCCGACCCTTCCGATCCGAGCCCAGCCTTCAATATCTTTCCGAGCTCACCGTAGGTCCCAGAAGGTCAACTGAAGGTCGGCAGACGAGCGGCAATCTCCTTCAATACAAATTGAGTCCGAACTCACACCTGGTGCATCCACACGTCTCCCAGAAATAAACAGCATCAGGTTGGTGCCGTCTGTGGGAACAGCTGCTCTAGAAGCCGATCCGACCCAGACCCTCAAAGGCCATCGACAGCCGAACCCTCATGGCCTCCAAAGGCAAGGGGGCTGCTTCCTCCGTCAACCAACGGGACTCGCCCCCACCCACTGATAAAGCCAGGCCACGCACGTCGAAACACAAGGCTCCCCCTCGGGAGTCCCAAAGGAGCGTCGGCTGGCCAGCCCAGCCCGACCTCCGAGGAGTAATCCTCAACCGCAAGATTACCCACAACTGGGGAAGGGCCGCTTCCAACTCGGCCCCGAACCATCCGAGGCAGACCCATAGGGATGACGGCCCACGGGATCGGCAAGGTGATAGGAACCGGGGATCATCAACCCCGAACCCTAACCCAAACCGCACCCAGCGTCAGGATCCCGAATCCGAGGTATCCATGGATACGCCATTCACCCTACACTACATCCACGGGGGGCCGGTGGGGGGAGAATCCGATACCTCCCAAAGAACCTTCACCCAGGAGACGAACGCTATTCAGTACAGCCCCTCTCCCGAGCTACAACCGCGGCCAATCTCCTTCTCAGGAGAGGACCCCGAAGGAGTTCACCTACCCCACTGCGAGGCCCTCGTCGTTAGCCTCCACATGGCCAATTGTGAGGTTCGCCGAATCCTTGTTGACAACGGCAACTCGGTAAATATTCTCTTCCTCAGAACCTTCGAAAGTCTCAGATTATCCAGAGGGAAACTCAAACCAGCAGGATGCACGTTGCTCAAATTTTCGGGCGTCCCGGTCGTAGTGGAGGGAATTATCACCCTCGACGTCACCGCTGGATCGGCCCCTGACAAGAGGACCGAGTCCTTGGATTTCATGGTCATCCACGTCAAGGCGGACTACAACGCCATCCTCGGCCGGCCCGGGCTAAACTCCCTCCAGGTGATACCTTCGGCCCACCATCTGAAACTCAAATTCCCCCCCAAGGGGTCAGCATCGTCCGAGACAGCGTCGAAGCAGCACGGTCATGTTGCGTTGCCACCGAGGGAGGGGGCGTACTCCCCCTCAGCGCCGTTGAACTCGAACCCGAGAGAGACGGCCCCGCCCCCGAGCCCGTTGACGAACTGGAGGAGGTCCTATTCGACACCGAGGATGAGTCAAAATGGTTCCGAGTGAGCTGCTCACTCGCCGAAGACCTGAAGACGGGCATCATCGCTTGCGTCCGCCGCAACGTTGATCTCTTCGCTTGGAAGCCCTCCGATATGCCCGGGATCTCCGAAGACTTGATCATGCACCGACTGAGTGTCCTCCCTGACTCTAAACCGATCGTCCAAAAAAGGCACAAAGTCGCCCCGGAGAGGCAACAAATTGTAAAAACAGAAGTGGACAAGCTCTTGTCCGCTCGATTCATCCAGGAAGTCAGCTACCCCGAGTGGTTGGCCAATGTCGTCATGGTGAAGAAAGCGACAGGGGGTTGGCGAATCTGCATTGACTTCACGGACCTTAACAAAGCGTGTCCAAAAGATCCTTTCCCCCTCCCGCGCATCGACGCTTTAATAGACGCGACCTCAGGGCACGAGCTGTTGTCTTTCATGGACGCATTCTCGGGGTACAATCAGATCCGGATGTTTCCACCAGACATCTCCAAGACCTCGTTCGTCACCGACCAAGGTCTTTATTGTTACCGTGTTATGCCTTTCGGGCTGAAAAACGCCGGAGCCACGTACCAGCGACTCGTCAACAGAGTCTTCAAGGACCTGATCGGCCGCAACGTAGAAGTTTACGTAGACGACATGCTTGTCAAGAGCCGGGCTGGGCCGGACCACGTCGCCGACCTCGAGGAAGCCTTCGGTGTCCTCCGACGCCACAACATGAGGCTCAACCCGGCTAAATGCGCCTTCGGCGTCTCCACGGGGAAGTTCTTAGGATTCATTGTCAGCCAGCGCGGCATTGAGGCAAACCCCGAAAAAATACAGGCCATCATTAACATGTCCCCGCCCCGGAATGTCAAAGAGGTTCAGAGGCTCACAGGTCGGTTGGCGGCGATCGGCCGTTTTCTCTCCAAGTCAGGGGAGAAATCTCTCCCCTTCTTCAAAGCCTTGCGCGGGAAAGGGGGCTTCGAGTGGGGTACCCATCAACAAGAAGCCTTCGAACAGCTGAAGCAATACCTCGCCAACCCGCCTCTCCTCAGCAAACCCGAGCCGGGCGAGCCGCTTTGGCTCTACCTGTCCGCCTCGGACTGCGCCCTCAGCGCCGTCCTCGTCCGAGAGGAGGAAGGAGTTCAGAAACCACTGTACTATGTGAGCAAAGTACTGCACCCGGCCGAGACGAGATACGCGAAGATAGAGAAGGTGGCCTATGCCCTGGTTATGGCAGCCCGAAAACTTCGACCTTACTTCCAGGCCCACTCCGTCCAAGTACTGACCGACCAACCACTGAAGACTGTCCTCCACAAGCCCGAAAACTCCGGCCGATTAGTCAAATGGTCGATCGAGCTGAGCCAGTTCGACATTAGCTATCATCCCAGGGCGGCCATTAAAGGACAGGCCCTCGCCGAGTTCATAACTGAATGCACCGTCTCCGAGCAACCTGACATAGAAGAACTGGATCCGACCTGGGAGGTCTTTGTCGACGGCTCGTCATGCGAAACGGGGAGTGGGGTGGGCGTCATCCTTCGTGGCCCCGACCAATTCCTACTTCAATACTCCCTGCGCCTCAACTTTCCAGCCTCCAACAACGAGGCAGAATACGAGGCCATGATCGCTGGATTGACCCTCGCCCACCGAGCCGGTGCCAAGCGAATCCGGGCATTTAGCGACTCTCAGCTCGTGGTCCATCAAATCACCGGGGAGTACGAAGCCCGCGACGACCGAATGATGAGGTATTTGGCGGCAGTCAGACGACTCTTGGCGTTCTTCGACGGCGCTGCGGTTGTCAGAGTCCCCAGGGAACAGAACGCCCAAGCCGACGCGCTATCCAAACTTGCCTCTTCTTCCTTCGAGGGTCTCGATCGTACGGTGCTCGTCGAGGTACTCTTGGAGCCAAGCATCAGTAGCCCAGAGCCGGAAGCGATGTGTGTGCAAGAGGGGACCGGTCCGGACGACTGGACCACTCCCATCCGAAAATTCTTAAGCACGGCCGAGCTTCCTGAAGACAAAGCCGAGGCCAGGCGAATCAGAATCCGAGCTGAAAGGTTCGTCATGATCGATAACATCCTCTTCAAACGCTCGTACACCTTGGCCGACGGCAAACCATACCTCCGCTGCCTCGCCAGGGACGAGGCCAGCTACGCCCTCAAAGACCTGCACGAGGGGATCGGCGGATGCCACATGGGGAGTAGGACACTTGCCCGGAAGGCCCTGAATCAAGGGTACTATTGGCCCACCATGCTCCAAGACTCACAAGACTTAGTCAAGAGGTGCGGCCCCTGCCAAAGATTCTCCCCTATCAAAAGGCTTCCTCAAGCCAACCTCCGATCCCTGGCGAGCCCTACGCCCTTCGCCATGTGGGGTATGGACCTTGTGGGGGCCTTCCCCCCAGCGGTAGGGCAAAAGAAATTCCTGATTGTCGCCATCGACTACTTCACCAAGTGGATCGAAGCCGAACCACTATCCAGCATCACCGAGCGCCAAGTGCAACAGTTCTTTTGGAAGAACATCATTTGTCGATTCGGGATCCCCCGAATCCTCGTCACGGACAACGGAACCCAGTTCCAAGGGCAGAACTTCCAATCTTTCTGTGAGGACATCGGCATCCAGCAGCGTTTCTCCGCCATTTGCCACCCTCAGTCTAACGGCCAAGCGGAGAATGCGAACAGGCAAATCCTCGACGGCCTCAAAAAGTGCCTTGACAATTCCCCCAAAGGGCTATGGGTTGAGGAGCTGCCCAGCGTACTATGGGCACACCGAACCACGCAGAGGATCCCCACGGGGGAGACGCCATTCAATCTGACCTATGGGACCGAGGCAGTCATCCCCGTCGAGGTCGGATTGCCTTCTCCCCGGATCATAGCCTTCGATGAAGACGACAATGCGTCCGCCCTGAGGGCTAACCTGGACCTCGTCGCCGAAGTACGAGAGAAGTCCGCGGTCCGAAGGAGCATTTATCAGCAACGGATCGAGAGATTTTACAACAAGAAAGTCCGCCCCACCAGCATCCAGGCAGGGGACCTGGTTTTGCGAAAGCTATCTGTCTCTGATCCAACCAAGAAGAGGAAACTGGCTCCCAACTGGGAAGGCCCATACCGCGTAGTCGAGGCTGTACGCCCTGGTACATACCGACTGACGGATATGAACGACCGACCCATCAGCCGACCCTGGAACGCTGAGCACCTCATGAAATTCCTGGGAGAGCAAGCTTAGGTTCTAGCATGGCTTAAGCAAATTAAAACTTTTGTAAACATTCATGTGTAAAGGGCCGCTTCAGCGACCCCCCCCCTGTCTGGTATAAAAGAAGTCTCTTTTTGTCAAAAGTTAAATACCTCGGCAACTCCGACCCGGTACCGGGCAATGGGGGCGGCACCTGGGTTCTCACTCGGGTCTCATCCCCAAACGCCTCCGCAGGTTCGACCCAATTCCGGACCGGAGGTCTCCCTGTCGCCCCGCATCGATCCCTCACGAATCGGCGGAGCCCAACCTCGCCTACACCGCCCTTCACCACCCCGCTAGCCAGAGCAAAGAAGGAAAAGAAAGTTTTATTCATACTCTTTTATTTTTGTGCGGAGAAAACAAGCAAATACCGTTACAGGACCACTCCACTCATCTCAAACTAAAGGGAATCGCCGACTTAGGGCCCCTCGGATCCGGCGAAGGGCGGAATCACTCCGACCAAACGACTTGGAACTCTCTCTTCGTCATGACGGTCCTTCGGTTCTGCCACAGTCGACACCCCGGCCACGGAGCTCTGGGCATCCACGGATCGCATGCGTTCCATCAGTTGCAACGCCGAGGGAGCCCCCTCTGCTCGCCGACCCCTCGAGGAAGATGTCGAAACACCCAACATAGTCCTATAGCGGTGTATCTCCATCTCCTTCTCCACTATCACGTCGCGAAGTAGCTTCTCAGAGGAAGGCCTCTGCACCGAGGAACTTGACAGGGTATATCCAAGACCAACGCCCCCTAGCTCCCGATCCACCATCGCCCTCCTCAGCCGGCTCGCCTCCTCACTTAGGGCTTCAGACTTGTTCCTGTAATAATGGAAGGCCGCATCAGTGTCGCGAGCCCTCTTTCGATACCGAACCAAAGTGGCCTCTAAGGCCTCGACCTTGCCCCGAAGCCACGCCACGTCGGAACGAAGGGGGTCCACCTCAGGAAGGGGAGCCGTAACCTACAAGAGAACCAGCCCACTCAAGACATATAAGCAAAGAGGTTCAGAAATTCTTCGAAGTTGGAACACTTAGCCAGCCAAAAAACCCTCTTTTTATAAATTCAGTTTCCCTATACAAAAAATGCGGTGGCCAGTCCGCGGAAGGCAAATACAATCGAGAGAAGGAAAAAGAAGGACAAAAATTATACAGCTGGTTTTCCCACCTCAATGTCAGCCGGATCCGTAGGGGGGTCGGCTACCGGTTTATCATCGGACCCTTGTCCGCCAGGGGTCTTCGGTGTCCCCTCAATCTCCATATCATACTCGAGGTTGGACAGGTCGATAGTCGGATAAAAGTGCCTCACATGGCTGAGGGCCTTTGCATAACTGCTATCCTGAGCTTTGATCACCAGGATCTGGCACGACTCAGTCACTTCTTTCTTCTCCTTCTCCGACCTCTCCTCCTGAGCCACCCTCGCCTTCGCCCATTCCTCCTTCTCCTTGTCAAAAGCCGCCTTCGTCTCCGCCTCCTTCTTACGAGAGCCTTCGAGCTCTCCCTTCAATTCCGACACCTCCTGCTCGGCCTTGTCGGCCCGGTCTCGCTCTCGCTGCAGCGCTGCCTCGTAGAGGCCCCTCACATGGGCCCCCTGCACGGTCGCCTGCCATAGCCAGACACTACTAAGAAATCTTCCTTAAACAACATAACCCGAAAGCTAGGGGGTTCGATTGACTTACCAGCACAGTGGCCTGCGCAAGACGCACGTACGCCTCGTCCAGGGTCTGGGACTTCATATCCGAACGGTCCCGAGGGGTCGCCAGCTTATCTGCAACCTCCACGGCCTGGCGCCCCCGGACCAGGCAATCACCCTCGCAGATCGACCAATCCGGCACCCACCTTCGCCGAAGTCTCTCCTCTAGTCCGGGATCCACCAGGGGACCCTTCCCCTTATCAAGGTCGGCGGCCGTACCCTGATCCGAACCCCCCTGGACCACCGCGTCCCCACCCGTCTCCGATCGAGTCCTTTTCATCCTCGGCTGAATGGGGGCCTCGGAGACCACCTGGGACAACTCGGTCGTCTTCGCCACGACATCCTTCTTCTCGGCCTTCTTCTTCTTCATGGCAAGCCTCAGCGCCTTAATCGACTCTTCATCCATTTCTGTAAAAAGATCCATTAAGAACAAATGAGCAAGAAAGTACAAGAGGAGTGAGAGGAAAGAAACAACCACGTACGAGGCACGGCCGGGCTAGGGCTCAGTCCGACGCTCGCCAGATGGGCCTCCGTCACCTTCCCCCAATTGATGCTATACGACAGACGGAGACGCTCAACGAGTCTCCACTCCTCTGCCGTCAAGTCCCCCGGCCCCGGTGCTGCGTAGCTCGGCTTAGAATGGTTCCACCGAGTAGGGATAGCCCAAGGATCCTCACTCCGGATCACCAGATACTTTTTCTTCCAGAACTTGATGGAATCTGGATGACCGTGGACAACCTTCGCCTTACCTCGAGGCGAGATATAGTATACTCCTTCTGCCGATGAGCCGATCAACAACATCGCTCGGAACACGCTCAGCCGCAGGGGTACCCTCTGCTCCTCGCACAACAGCACGAAGCAGATGATCTGCTTCCAGGAGTTCGGCCCAAACTGCATCGGCGCCAGGGACGACCAATTTAACACCTCCCGAACGAATGGATGGATGGGCAGCCTCAGGCCGGAGATAAAGGCGTCCACAGGGAAGATACAATACCTATCCGGCAGGGGATCGGTCGGCCGAAGAGTAGAACTCGGCAGCATAAGCTCATAACTGGGCCCTATGTAGTAGGCCAACTGCAGAGCCCCCAAGTCGCTTGCCTCCAGAACGGTCGGGGATGCATCCACCTTCAACCTCTTCCGACTTGACGACGACGGCTGGACCCCCGAGGACTCCTTATCTGAGAGATCGTCGGGGTAGCGACGGAAAGACTGGGGTTGTGCAGACGACCCTATCACCGAGTCGCTCGGGCCGCCAATCCTCGATCCCTTCTTCTTCGGAGCCCTCCTCCTCTTAGTCCGTTCCGGCGAAGGTGTAGACAAACGCCCCAGAACGGGCGGATTCAGAGACCCGGAGCCATCTCCCTCGGAGCCACCCTCCTCTCCGGAAGCCAACCCTAGGGTCCGAACTTCGTCTGAACTACCGCCCCCCTCCTCAGAGTCGCTGCTTTCCACCACGAAATGCCTCCGAGATCGCAATGGCTTCACACTGTGTACAACCTCCTCCTCGCCTACCGGCCCCTCCCCAGAGGTCGACGCCGACGAGCCGGACTGAGCCCTATCCATCTGTGCCTAAAGCTAAACGGGGTTACCAACTAACCTGGGATCACCTCGGAAAAACGACCTTGCTGCAGGAAACTGAAGGGACGAACGCTGAAGAGTTGAGGGGTTTTTTGAAAAGTAAGAAGCAAGAAAGAAATGGGCGATGGGAGGAGAGGGGGGAACATTTATAGGGGATAGGAACAACTCCTCGATTTTCGCAGTCACTATTCACCGATTGACGTGCAACTGCCGCCTAGGAAATCACGCCACGTCCTCAAAACATGTGCTGCTGACGTCACCCAGTGCCAAACTGGCCGCCCGGTACGGGGGTCGGTTCGGGCAAAATAACGGCTCGCCTTCACCGGCGCTAAAGTACTCTTCTTCGGAAGATCCCCCGGCTGGCCATCACCCTTACCAGCCCGTAATTCCCCCTCGTCTCGAGGTTCGGCTTGGCACCGGGGTACTCTTCTCAGGAAGAAACAACGGCTCGCCTTCACCCTTACCGGCCCAAAATCCCTCGCCTGCTCGAGGTCCGGTCTGGCACCCGGGTACTCTTCTTCGGAAGATCCACCGGCTTGCCATCACCCTTACCAGCCCGTAATTCCCCCTCGTCTCGAGGTTAGGTCTGGCACCCGGGTACTCTTCTCAGGAAGAAACAACGGCTCGCCTTCACCCTTACCGACCCATAATCCCTCGCCAGCTCGAGGTCCGGTCTGGCACCTGGGTACTCTTCTTCGGAAGATCCACCGGCGGGCCATCACCCTTACCAGCCCGTAATTCCCCCTCGTCTCGAGGTTCGGCCTGGCACCGGGGTACTCTTCTCAGGAAGAAACAACGGCTCGCCTTCACCCTTACCGACCCATAATCCCTCGCCAGCTCGAGGTCCGGTCTGGCACCCGGGTACTCTTCTTCGGAAGATCCATCGGCTGGCCATCACCCTTACCAGCCCATAATTCCCCCTCATCTCGAGGTTCGGCCTGGCACCCGGGTACTCTTCTCAGGAAGAAGCAACGGCTCGCCATCACCCTTGTCGACACATAATCCCTCGACCGCTCGAGGTTCTGTCGAACACCAGGGTACTCTTCTCCGGAAGAGACAACGGTTCGCCATCGCCTTCACCTAAACGTAAACCCTCGGCTAGCTCGAGGTCCCATCCAAGCCGCATGGCAGCACCACCAGGAAGGCCCTGTGATTCGCCCTCCCATTTTTTCTACAATCGTAAGCACTCCTCCACGGCTAGCTCCCGCACCCCCTGCAGGAGTGGGGGGCTTGTGTGACAGTGTAAAAATGGCCTGAGGCCCAACCAGGGCCCAATACAATTCCCACTCAGAAAGGTAAAAATAGCTATCTAGCTCGGCCCCGAACCACTTCAGGGTCGGCGCCGAACCTCCTGTTTGCCCTCACGGTACTGGCCTCCTCGTACCGACGAGCCTCAGTAGCCCTCGGAGTCCGATCCGGGACAGTCCCACAGGCCGTCCCCCCTCTCTGGCGGGGCAGAAGGATGACCTGGCGCAGCCCAGGCCCTCCGATTCCCCCCAGAAGCACAGGAGGCTCACGATGGGCCACGTCAGCTCCAAATACCGCCAAGGGTTTCGCCACGTCAGCCCTATACCACTCCTGGTATCGCCACATCCGCCCTAAACCCCCTGGGCCTTCTGCCACGTCAGGCCCATGGGCTTTCGGATCCAGACCCGGCCCCCAAGTGGAACCAAACCCGGTTGGGATTCTCTATAAATACTAGACCCACACCCACCTTTTGAGGTAATCAATCTTTTGCCACTTAAATATACCTAGTTATTGCTACTCTCTCACAGAGACTGACTAGAGCGTCGGAGGGTCCGCCACCGGGACAAACCCCGGTGTTTCAGGACCGTCTGCAGGTACACAAGACCTCGGATCCGACCCTTCCGATCCGAGCCCAGCCTTCAATATCTTTCCGAGCTCACCGTAGGTCCCAGAAGGTCAACTGAAGGTCGGCAGACGAGCGGCAATCTCCTTCAATACAAATTGAGTCCGAACTCACACCTGGTGCATCCACACGTCTCCCAGAAATAAACAGCATCAAGTATTATTAAAACTTTGGGTGTTATTTAAAAATTAAGGTAAACTTTGGGTGTTATTTCGTTCTTAATACTTATTTTTTAACACGCTTCTAAAGGGAGAAAGTTATCTTCGTGGGCCAAGACCTGGTCTGTTTTGCAGCAATATTTTTATATACATTTAATTCGTGTTTTAAACACAGATGGCGTGATTCAAATACATGTTGCTCTAATATCATGTGAAAAACCTTACTAGTAGATGAAAACTCAAAAGTTGTGGTGAAGATCCAATATTTATTTTCTAACACGAGCCCTGCAGCGCAAAACTTTTATATCGAAGGTGAATTTATCAAGTCATTCAAATTAAGGGACTGAAATTGCAAACACTATAACATGGGATCTTTTTATAAGACACTTTTTGAAAATATTTGCAGAAAGTGGACAGTTGTCAAAGTATTTGCACTCGTGAACTCAACAACTAAACTCACCATTCCAAATGGCGAGTTTAGTTGTTTCATGCTCGCCGTTGGGACACGGTCGAGTTTAGTACTAATTTTTTGAGAAACTCGTCATTTCCAACGGCAAGTTCAATTCAAAATTTTCAATGAAGACTCATCATTCCCAACGACGAGGATATTTTTACTAGACTTGATGTTGGAAACATCGAATTTAGTTCAAAATTTTAAAAGAAGACTCGCTGTTTCCAATGGAGAGGATATTTATAGTAGACTTATTGGTGGGAACGGTGAGGATGTAGGAAATTTCACAAAGAGTGAAACATTCTGTTGGACTTAGTGAATTTTCAAAAAATACTTCATAGACCCATCATTCTCAACAGCGAGTCTAGTGCACTTGTCCACGCTATTGGGAACAACGAGTCTTTATTGAAAATTTTGAACTAGTCTCGCTGTTCGCAACAACGAGTCTAGTATAAATGTCGTCGCTATTGGGAACAGCTAGTCTTCATTGAAATTTTTTTAACTGAACTCGCCATTGAAACGGCGAGTTTCTAAAATAATTAGCACTAAACTCGCCGTGTCTCAACAGCGAGCATGAAACAACTAATTAAACTCGTTGTTGAGAATGATGAATTTAGTAGTTGAGTTCACGAATGCAAATACTTTGGCAATTGTCCTATAAGTACAAATATTTTGAAAAAGTGGCATATGAAAAAAAAAATCATAACATGGGGGGATTAAATACAGTTGCCTACTCATTAAGGTGCAGAATTGAAAATTAATTGTAAATTAGATCCGTTATTTCCAAGCTAACTATACATCCATACAAACAAAACCATGCAACATGGGTTTCAACCAGTATATATAGTCATATTGTAGTTAGTCAAATAATTTATATTGCGTTATAACCCAAGTCAAACATTAAAAAATTTGTATTGTGTTACTGACCAGTGACCACTGAATAATTTGTACTGTAATTGGGTATTTGAGATTATGCAAAGAAATTATATAATTATTAATTTAGTATTTTTATTTTATAATTTCAGAATTCATTTGGAGAAGAAGTATTCATTTTTGATTTTGAATTGAAATTGGAGATTTTTTTTGAAGATTCCAAGAAAAAGTGAAATTTGGAAGCTACAACAATTAGGTACTATTGTTCCTTAACTTTGTTATTTAAATTTTGTATTGTTAATTTAATATTTAAAGTATGCCTCCTAGAAAGTATGATCCCGAACATGAAAAAAGAAAAAAAAACAAAGAATTGAAGAATTTACCAAATCTCAAAAAAGGTGTAATGGACAAGTTTTTTAAAAAACTAAACAAACTAATTTGTCTAGTGAAAATATTGATGTAGAGCAGAGAGAATTTGCTTACCTTATTGCGTGGAGATGATTATAATATATAGATAGAAGATGTACCTGATAAGGAGAGATAATAGGTAACAACTTTGGTTATACAACAACCTAGCTAAGAGATAAGAATGAGAAGATAAGATTGTTACATGATAGTTACAACAAACTCGGATAGTTGCAACAACCAGCGTAAGACTAGCTAAGGATTAGTATCCTTTACATGCCCCCGCAAGATGGACGTCAGTGACGAGAGACCAATCTTGGACAGTAACATTTTAAATTTTGTTCGATTTAGAGGCTTTGTAAGAGCATCAGCTAGCTGATCTCCAGTGGGCACATGAGTAACACACAGCGTACCATGTTGAACCTGTTCACGGATGAAATGGAAGGCAAGAGCGAGATGCTTCATGCGGGAGTGAAAAACTCGATTGGCACTAAGATAAGTTGCATCCAAATTATCACAATAGATGACAGGCACCTGAGGAAGAGTGACACCCATTTCATGGAGCAAATTTCATAGCCATAAGAGTTCACCCGCAGTAGATGCGACAGCCTTATATTCAGCTTCGGTCGACGATTGAGATAAAAACCTTTGCTTCTTAGAGCTCCATGTGATAGGTGTGCATCCCAAGAAAACAACTTGACCCATTGTGGAGGTAAAATCATCCTTTACAATTGAACCTCAAGATTTGGTTGATGAGGAACATATAAATGAATCAATTGATGAGGAATTTGAATATGTAGTGAATGAGGAGCATAAGGATGATGTTGGACTTGAAAAATTGGTAAATGAAGAAGTTAATCAAGTTAATATAATGGTAAATGAAATTGAACATAATGAATATGTACACAAAGAGTATGAACCTTTAAATTATGATCCATGAAAATGGGGGATTGTTAATCAATATTTTAGAGACATATTAGTAATATAAGGCCAAATTAGAGCTAATGATATCAACTTTTCTTTAAATGATTTTAATAGATATTTCTCTTGCTCATACTATGTTAGATAATTACAAAACGGAGAGAAACAAGATGGAGTTTGGTTGGTATATTCAAATTCCTTAGACAAAGTTTTTTGCTTTTGTTGTAAATTATTTACGCAACAAACAAATGTTTCTCATTTGTTTCCGAATGATATAATGATTGAAAAAATCTTGGTCAATGAAACTAGTAGTGATCATCTTGCTTATTTAAGTAAATGACTTGAATTGGAAGTTAGATTGAAAAAGAATCAAACAATTGATAAAAGCGTGCGAGAAGATATTAACAAAGAGAGGAAACATTGGAGGCAGGTATTAGTGAGGACAATTGGCCTTGCGAACACTCTCGCTAAAAATAATATAGGATTTCGTGGACACATTGAAAAACTTTATTAATGAAATAATGGGAACTTCTTAAGTTTTATTGAAATGATCGGTGAGTTTGATCCAATAATGCAAGAACACCTTAGATGCATTGATAGAAGTGAAATCCAATATAATTAACTTGGTCCTAGTATTTAAAATGAATTGATTCAAATGTTGACGAATGAGATTAAAAATAAAATTTTGAAGAAAATTAAGGAAGCAAAGTATTTTTCAATTATACTTAATTGTATTCCAGATATAAGCCACGAAGAACAAATGTCACTAGTTGTATGATGTGTGGATGTTTCTTCAAATCCAATCAAAGTAGAAGAGTTTTTCTTAGTATTTATGAAATTGCACGATACATCGGGTCTTAGCCTTTTTAAGGAGCTTGAAAGTGAATTGGAGACTAATCAACATAATATTGATGATATTAGAGGACAATGATATGATAGTGGATCTAATATGAAAAGAAAACATAAAGGTGTACAAAAAGATAACTTGAAATTAATTCTAGAGCCTTTTACACTCCATGCGGTTGTCATAGTCTTAATCTTACTATAAGATATCAACATTTACAAATAAGAGATACTTTAATTGATGTAGTCAATTCTAATGATGTTCCTAAAGTAATTAGTGAAGTTGTATCATTAGCCAAAATGTAATGGAGAATTTTGAATTTTTATTCGGCACGACTATTTGGCATAATTTATTATTTGCAATCAACTCTGTAAGTAAAATTTTTCAAAGTGAATATATGAATATTGATGCGCCATAGAAGAATTAAAAGGGCTCATTTAATTTTTTGAAAAATATAGAGAAACTGACTTTGATGAAGCAATGGTTGAAGGTAAAGAAATGGCAAAAGAAATGGGCATTAAGACAATATTTTATGAAAAAACAGTTAGTTAAAAGAAAAAAACAATTTGATGAAACTCCTACTGAAGATGTGATACAATCAGCTGAAGAATCCTTTAGAGTTAATTACTTCATATTTATTGTAGATCAAGCTCTTTCTTATCTAAGGAGTAGGTTTGAACAATTTAAAACATTTGAAAAGATATTTGGATTTCTGTTTGATTTGAAAAAGTTAAATTATGCAAGTGATGATAGTTTGAAGAGTGATTGTTTGAATCTTGAAAATTTTTTGAAACAAGACGATGTATCAGATGCCGAGATAGGTATAATCTACTGTGGTATTTTTCAAGAATGTCGAGATAGACCCCCTGAATTTTCGCAGCGAACTATTCAGCGTTTGAATAAAATGCCGGCACAAAATCGGCGGAAAAGCTCATTTATGGTGTAGTGCCCATTATAATATTGTAGATTAGAAATAAAATATTAGAGAATATATAATTTTGGGTTGGGTACTTAGAATACACTGAGATGAAATCCATCTTGAAACCCAAAATCTCCATGAATAAATAACACGTGGTATTATTTTATTTTTTTAGGTTGCTGTGGAACAAAGAGAAACTAAAGGACATCAATTATTATTGCTTTTCAAGTATTTGCTTGTTTGGAAGTATGGACCTGATTGGCACACCAGAATACATTGACGTTTAAACATTATATATATGATTTTATTTTTCTCCATGAATAACACACGTGGTACATGTTATTGTTTTGTGGCTGTGAAACAAAGAGAAACAGAAGGACGTGAATTATTACTAACTTTAGACAGAGGCGGGGCCTTCATTCAATTATCTGCTGGTAGGAAGTATGGACCTCAAGTGTGTTGACATTATCTTTAGTGTGTAGACCGGACTTCATTCAATTATCTGCTTGTAGGAAGTATGGACCTCAAGTGTGTTGACATTATCTTTAGTGTGTAGACGTGAATTATTACTGATATGGGGTAAAGTGGCCCAATCAGGACCACCAGATTTTCTCAGACTTCACCTTCCTGTGATCATCAAGTCAAACGAGTCAAACGAGCTTCAGTCCATTCAGGCCCACAGGCGAACGGGTTCAACCTGGTCCGTTAGGGTCTCAGGCCTGTTTACCCCTGTCTATAAATACCAGACCCCCTCCTCACTTCTGAAGGTAATAAACTTTTTCCCACCTGAATCCTATCAATTGTTACTTTCTCAGTGACTAATTAGATCGTCTGAGGGCCTGTCGTCAGGACTTCTCCCAGTATTTCTAGGCAGTGTGCAGGTACACAAGAGTCCGAGCCGAGCTACTGGATCCGAGCCGAGCGGCCTCCACCTCTCTCCTGATACACCCGAGCCGACCCTACAGGCTAGGATCGAATCAGCGGCAATATCATATCTTCCGCTACACAAATTACAAGAACTCACACCTGTTGCCCTCACACCCCAAAAACAAACAACATCAAGATGACGCCGTCTGTGGGAAGCACAGGTACTGCCGCCAGTCCGAGCCCAGTCAGGAACGTCTCCTCAAGTCTGAGCTCTTCCATGGCTCCCAAAGCCAGAAGGGCCGTCGTCTCGACACGACAGCCAGACCCTCCACATCACAGCCGCGCGGACGCCCAGGGTTCCAACCAACTGCGGGTCAACGGTGCGGCCGGACACGGTCCGGGTGCTTCTCACTCAAATGCAACCAATTTGCGACGAGTCATCCTGGATCGGCAGGCCAGTCGAACTAGGGGAGTGGCTGCTTCCAACTCCGTCTCGAACCATCGCAGACAGTCGTCCATAGAGTGCGATCCGGGACACAACCACATGCCCCGTGAACCTCCAGCCCCGTAGGACCCGGTGGGGCAAGCCCCAGTCACAAGGGTCGAGTTTCAAAATTTTCGGGACGAGGTCCTCCAAGTAATCCGAGGTGGCCATGGAACCGAGGCCCGCAACAACTCTGACCCTCGGTTGGGAGCAAGGGGCAGCGAGTCCTACGGATTGGTCCGTCCCATGGAAGAGGACGCCGTCCTCCGGTGCTTATGGGAGATGGAGAACCGCCTCGCCCATCTCTGCAAGGGCGGGCCAATGCCGGGTCATGGTCATCGGTCAACCCGACCCCCATTCTCCTCCCAAATCTTGGAAGCCGAGATCCCCCGAAATTTCAGGCCTCCCCAATTCGAGACATACGACAGCGAGGATAATCCCGCTGATCACATGGAGGGGTTTAAGACACTCATGATGATTCACAGCGCTGCGGATCTCCTCCTGTGCCATGCCTTCCCCGCTACCCTTCGTGGTTCGGCTCGAGAATGGTTCTCAAAATTCGCCCCCAGCTCAGTCTTCTCGTTCGACCAATTGGAGGCGAACTTCCTAGCCCACTTCGTGACCAGCCGAAAGGTAGAAAAGACTAGCGCGTCCCTTCTGGACCTCGGAGAAAATGAAGGGGAGTCACTTCTCGATTTCGTTCGGAGGTTCACCGCCGAGGCGAGATCAGGCTCCTCTCTGGATGTGGGCGTCGCTTCGGTGGCTTTCTGACACAACGTTCAACACAGTCAGCTGAAGGCTTCATTAGCCAAAAAACCACCCGTCGACTTTTCCGACCTGCTCAACAGGGTCGAGAAGTACATTCAAGCAGAAGAGGCCCTAAATCCGGAGAGCACCAAAAAAGCTAATCCCAAGGGGAAGCAGAAGGCCGACAATGTCGAACCCGTCAAGAAGACCACAAAAGAGACGGCCAATCTCAAGAGTTCCTCCGATCCCCCAATTTGAGAGGTACACGCCGCTGACCCAGAACATCTCGGCAATCCTGATGGAGATTAAGGACAAAGGGTTCGTCCGACTCCCTCCCCGACCGAGAACCAACAAGAAGCTGGTCCAAAAATTCTACTGCCGCTTCCACCGAGACATTGGGCACGAGAAGGACAAATGCTGGGCCCTTAAAAACGAGATCGAGGCCCTCATCCAGCAAGGGTACTTGAGATATTTCACCCGGGATAATCTAAGAAACCTGAGGGATCCGAGGAATCCGAGGCCTTTGCCTCCTACTCGAACGATCAACTGGCGGCCAAAGCGGGACCCCGAGCTTGATGAGACCGGAGGGAGGGTCATACTACATAGCATCCATTATGGACCCATGGGAGGGGAATCTAATACCTCCCATAAGGCCTTCATCCGGGAGGTTAACTCCATCCGGGACCATCCACTCCCCCAGATTCAACAACGGCCGGTGTTCTTTTCCAGAGAAGACCTGGAGGGAATTCGGCTCCCATACTGCGACGCCCTCGTCATCAGCCTCTTCATGGCAAATTTTGAAGTTTGCTGAATACTCGTGGACAACGGAAGCTCAGTCAACATCCTCTTGTTGGAAGAATTTGAGAACCTCAAGCTCCCCCGAGATAAGCTGAAGCCGGCCTGGTACACCTTGCACGGGTTCTCCGGCGTCCCAGTACAAATTGAAGGGATCGTTACGCTGGATGTGATAGCCGGCATAACTCCCATCACACAGACCGAATCGATGGACTTTATGGTGGTCAACGTCAAGGTGGCATACAATGCCATCCTCGGCCGACCCAGCCTCTGCACATTCCAGGTCGTTCCAGGCTGTTCCCTCGGCCTACCACTTGAAGTTGAAATTCCCCACTGACCTTAGAGTCGGTGTTGTTAGAGGAAATCAGGAGTCGGCACGTTCGTGCTACATGACCGCGGTCGAGCTTCCGCCTGCAATAAGCCAGCTCGGTCGGAACCTGTGGATGAATTGGAGGAGGTCTCATTCGAGGCGGAAAACAAATCCAAGTGGTTCCGTGTGAGCCACACCCTTTCTCCCGACCTGAAGCCAGGGCTGATTGATTGTGTTCGCCACAATATCGACCTCTTCGCCTGGACCCCATCCTACATGCCCGGGATTTTCGAGGACCTAATCATGCACAGGCTGAGCATCGCTCCGGGCTCCAAGCCAATCCATCAGAAGCGGCGCAAGTTCGCCCCGGAGAGGCAACAAGCAGTAAAAGCAAAGGTGGACAAACTGTTGTCCGCCCGATTCATTCAGGAGGTTGGCTATCCCGAGTGGCTGGCTAACGTTGTGATGGTCAAGAAGGCCAGCGGGAGCTGGAGGATCTGCATAGACTTTACGGATCTCAATAGGTCGTGCCCCAAAGATCCTTTCCCCTTCCCGAGGATCGATGCTCTGATTGACGCAACGTCGGGTCACGAGCTCCTAATCTTCAGGGTAAAATGTAATCTCATCCACCTAATAACTACCCACTCAATTTTCCACTTTCCCACCACTCCATCTCTCCATCTCCCGGCCTCTTTCTCTCCCATAACCGTTTCTCTCTCTCTCCTAAGACACGTGCACGTGTTGTGCACTAGTGAACACACACACACAAAATTAAATATAAATCCTATAATTCTAATATGTATATTAAAAGTTTTTACATGTCATGTGTGAGTCCATGCACAACCAAAAATTAATGGGCTTGACTTGTGGGTTTGCTTTTATTTAATTTAATTAATTAGTCTAGTGGGCTAGAATCTACTCTTAGGTCCATGAGTTTAATGAAAGACTAAAAAAAAAAGACTCATGCATTCTAAAATAATAAATGAGAGTAAGGAAAAAAAAAATAGAAAAATGAGCACGTGCATCGTACGTGCAAAAATTGAAAAATGTATTTTTAATTAAAAAAATACGGGTTGTTACAAGATTCACAGGTCGGTCTCAGTTCGTCCATCTTGGGGGAGGAGGCCCCTCTGTTTTGGGTTCCTCGCTGACCCTCTATTTGGAGATGGCGAGGCCCGTTGATGCGCAGAGCTCCATTGCTGGGACGTCTACACTAGCGATGTCGGTGGCGCTGGACGAGCACATTAAAGGACGTACCCGCTCGGTGGGGCTCGACATGGTCCGTGTTGGCCGAAAAAGCCCCAAGGGAAACATTTAGGTTGAGGTTAGCGAAAGCGTTGTAATAACTTTCCTTGTACTGTGGCCATTCAAGGCATTTGTGATGAATAAAAATTGATTTTTCCGTCCTTCCTTATTTTGTAAGAGAGATTAGGATGATGTGCGCAGTGCAAGCCGAGTGTCGGGCCCCATCTTGTAAAAAACTTGGTGTGGTTCCGGGTCATTGCCGAGTGCGTAGCCCATAAAGCTTGAGAAAGCTAGGGTATGGATCGAGGTTAATGCCGGATGTCGAGCTCCTGTGCTCTGTCAAAAGAGTTAGGATGTGGTTCGGGATCATTACCGAGCGCCCAGCCCATAAAGCTTGAGAAAGCTAGGGTATGGGTCGAGGTTAATGCCAAATGTCAAGCTCCTGTGCTCTGTAAAAGAGTTAGGATGTGCGCTTGGCAACTCGTCGACCCACAACCCTTTTTGATGAATTATCCAACCGCTTCTTGAGGCCGTCAAGGATTTTAAGGTTCGCATTCTCGACCTGGCTGTTTGACTGGGGGTGACATATCAATGAAAAGCGCTGCTGGACACCGATGTCTTCGCAGAACTTCCGAAAGTTCTAGCCTACGTGTAACCCCTGTTTTCATTAATACGTATTTTTAAAGTATTTTTCCGTATTTAAATTTTCAGTATTTTATAACTATTTCCTCATAATTGATTTTATTGTTTAAACTATTTTTAGAGCCCAATTCTTTATTGTAAACCCAAGTTGTATTTTGGTTTTATTAATTGTTAATATGAGCCCAAGTTTACATTTTGATTTTATTATCTAATTAATGTGAGCCCAAATTCTATTTTGATTTTATTATGTATTAATTCGAAGCCCAACTATTTACTTGTTATTTTAAGCCCAATCCCATATTCTGTTTTATTTTATTATTATATTTAATTTGAGCCCAAAAGATCAGCCCAAAATTCTAATTATTTTATTTAATCATCTCGAGCCCATTTATTAAAGTCCACTAACCCATTACTTCTATTGTACAGAATTATTATACACCTATCCCTATACAATTCTTCACTCCCCACTTTCTGTCCCATACTCCAACTCCTCCCCACTCCTCAATACCCGTACCAGCACTTTCCCCATACTCTCATAACTATCTCCCACTTCTAACCCCATTACTTTTATTATTTTTAAAACCCCACCCCTACCCCGTTCTCCATCTCTCTCTCTGTTCTCTACAAACCAAAACACAAAACAGAACCAATCGAATCACCACTGACTTCCCTCCCATCTCCTTCACCCTCTCTGTTCAAACTCAAAACCAAGAACAGAGGACCCTTCCCTCAACCTCTCTTCCGCTCGAACCACCCCACGCAGCGCCCCGTCTCTACTCCAACTCCCGCTCGTCCGCTCTCCCTCCATCGACAGCCTCAACCACTCCCGCAGCCTCGCCTCTTCTCCGATCGCTACTGCTGTGCCCTCTCCTTCGAACTCCAACCGCCGCGACCACCTCAGATCGCCCGCTCGCCGCCCCATTCCGCCTGCCATTGCCAAAGCTTCACCCCGCCAGCTTCGCCAGACCACCTCGAAGCTCCCTCGCCATTGCTATTGCTCGCCGTCGTCCAGTCGCTCACTGCCCTGAGATCGCCGTCGCCTGAGTCCTCCGCTCCCCCTCCAATCACACGCCGCCGCCTGTGCTTCCAGTCGAGCCGCTCAACCCCGCCAGTGCCATTAGTCTAACCTCCGCCCAGTCGCGCGCCGCCTCAGCCCGTCGCTCTTCCCGTCCGAGCTCTGCCTCCCACTCAACCAGCGCCGCCCTCCGTTCGTCTCCCGCTCTAACTCAGTCGCCGCTCCACAGCTCCCATCGCCGTTCCCCATTTCCCATTCTTCCGCTATCTCTTCTCCCGCCATCTCTCTTTTTTTCTCTCTCTCTCTCTCTGATTGGGAAAAGAGAAGAAGGAGGAGTAGTTTTGGGGATTGCCTATTCGCTGTTTGGGTTTGTTGCTTTGTTGCTGGGGATAGTTACTGTTTGGGAGTATCTTATTTGTGTTTGGTATTTTGTGTGGAGAAGTGAAGTTGGTGTTAGTGTTTGGTGTTATTGGGGACTTGCAAATTGGAGTTGCTGTTTGGACTTGCTATTTTGGATTGCTGATTTGGCGTGGCTGCCACAAACATTTCACACGTATTCTACTGTCCGGGATACTGATCCCGTTATTCTATCTATAAATCCATCATCGTCAAATACCAGGCAAGTGTCTCTTGTACAATTTTATTTGTTCTAGTACAAGCCTTTGTAAAAATACCGCAAGTATATTATTTTTGACTCCAATTCGCATTCATAAGTCGAATTGATACCCGTTTCCATACATAATCCGTATCCCGTATTCGTACAAGATCACGAATACTTTGTTACCATGTCCGTTGCATGAACATGATACACATATATACTACTATACATGATGTTGTGCATGAATTGCTTGTATTAGGTTGCATGTTGTTATAATATATTTTATTCTTGATTAAGTGTTATGCATGTCATTAGTTACATCACATGTTTTATAAGTCCTGAAATATGTTTCCTGCCTTGTATAAGTCTTGATACTTGATCTTGTCATGTTACATTGCCATGTTACCCGTCCTTGTTCTTGCATGTAGTTTTTGTTCATGTTTGATTGTAATAAAAAGATAACAAGCCAGGGTATAAAGGAAAAAGATTTAGTAGTGGACAATATAGAAGAGCGTACTCGGTCGGGGGCTCGTGGTTCCTCGCTGCAAATTTGTAAGTTACAAGTTACAAGTTTGCTAAATTACAGGTTTACATGTGCACATTACAAGACACACTAACTACATGTTCCACATTGCACGTATCTTGATACAAGATATACTTGACTCGACTTAACATGACATGACATGACATGATTCCCGGGTACGTGACCTATAGAATCCACCACTAGTCTAAACGTTCACTTGATTGTGGATAGCAACCATGTGGTATGGGACGCATGAAGTGCTACCTAGTTAGGTTAATAAAAGACATGACATTGACACGTACACTTGCATGATCCGTTTACATGTTACATGGTTATGATGACTTGTTTACTTGTTTACATGTTACTCGTTCATGTTGACACGTTTACTTGTTTACCCGTTTACATGTTACATGTTCCTATGGATTATTTATTTGTTTACATGCACGTTATTTGTTCCATGGGGTCATGTTCTTGATTCGGTCATATGTTGTTTTTGCTCTATTATATAATTCTTGATTCCTTGCTCGTTTTTCTGCTTTTGTTTCATTCTGTTTTTGTCCCGTAGCTTGTACCCTTGTGGCCCGTGACTTGCATTAACGGGTACCACTTGTTTCTTTCCTTATAATAATATACTTGCAGGCCCCGATGGAGAACTACCCGAAGGTGTTGCCGAGCAGAGATTCTAGTCTTGTTTAGTTTCATGTTATTTTAATTCATGTTTATTCATGTAATCTTTGTTGTAATCCGGGCGTGTTTGACCCGTAACTATGTTTCTTTCCAGTTGTTGGTTATGTTCATGTAATATATCATGTACTTGGTTATCCTGTTGTGATTTTATATGCTTTCGTGGTTGAAATTGTTATCTTGTTGTTGAGTTAAATTTACAGCTTATGAATGATGTATCTGCATCATTCGCTGGGCCTCAGTTACGTACCTGTGTTCCTATATTCTGGGAAGCAGGGCGTGACACTACGAATTTGGTCCCGTTGTCTGTGATAAGTACCTTGGGGATCACGAACCGGCAGATGATGTTCTTCTAGAAGAATTGCTGGGTCTGGTGCTCGGTGATCGTGGCTAGGGGATCTGCCTCGATCTATTTGGTAAAGTAGTCGATAGCCACCACAAGGAACTTCCTTTGGCCCATTGCTTTTGAAAAAGGGCCGACCAAATCCATCCCCCACATAGAAAATGGGGTCAGACTCGCCAGGGAGCGGAGGTTCGCTTGTGGAAGCCTCTTTACCGAGGAGAATCTTTGGGAAGGGCTGCATCTTTTGACGAGGTCCTGGGCGTCTTGTAGCATGGTCGACCATTAGTACCTGTGGTTTAGGGATTTTTTTGCGAGCGACCTGCTCCCCATGTGACACCCCCCGATTCCTTTATGTAATTCCTTCAGAGCGTACTTAGCCTCATCGGGGGCCAAACAGCAAAGATAGGGTCCGTCGTCCGTTATTCTGTATTAGTGTTTGAAGAGTGTCTTGTTGATTATGATGAACCTTTCTGAACGTACTCGGGTCCTTCTAACCTCAGCCCGATCTTGAGGAAGCTTGCCCTCGGCCAGAAACTACCTGATGGGAGTCATCTAGTTGTCTGGCTGAGGTTCGGTGGCGAGGCAGAGGACTTCTGGGAGGTCGATGCTAGGACTAGGGAGAACTTTGATTAGATTGGTTCTGTCTAGACCTTCGAAGGAGGACGATGCCAGTTTTGATAGGGAGTCAGCCTGAGCATTTTGCTCCCTAGGGATTCGTTCCACCGAAGAGAAGTTGAAGGTCGCCAGGAGTTGCTGGACTACCATCAAATATCAGACCATCCGAGAGTCACGAGCCTCGTACTCGCTTGTGATCTGGTTGACAATGAGCTGGGAGTCGCTAAAGGCCCTGATTTGTCTGGCCCCCGCCATGTGCGCCAAAGTGAGCCCGACGATCATAGCCTCGTACTTTGCCTCGTTGTTTGAGGCCGAAAAGTTCAGGCAGAGCGAACACTGGAGAATGAAGTTGTCTGGACCTTTGAGGATGACGATCGTGCCACTTCCCACTTTGCAAGACAAGCCATCGACATAAACTTCCCAGATTGGATTTGAATCTTGAGCGTCGGATGGCTCGGAGATAGTGCACTCTATGATAAATTTGGTGAGGGCCTGCCCCTTTATGGCTTTCCTAGGCTGATAGCTGATGTCGTACTGTCTTAGTTCGATCGACCACTTGACTAAGTGGCCTGAACTTTCGGGCTTGTGGAGGACGGCCTTCAAAGGCTGGTCCGTAAGGACCTGGATAGAGTGGGCCTGGAAGTAAGGGCGGTGCTTTCGGGCGGTCATTACCAGGGCGTATGCCACCTTTTCCATCTTCACATATCTTATCTCGGCCAAGAGCAAGACTTTGCTCACATAGTAGAGAGGCTTTTGAACACCCTCTTCTTTCCGGACGAGCATGACACTGAGGGTGCTTTCAGAGGCTGAGGGGTACAAAAAGTGGGGTTCTCCAGGTTCGGGTTTGCTCAGAATCGGGGGGTTGGCGAGGTAGGACTTCAACTTTTCAAACACCTGTTGCTGGGGGTCTCCCCATTCGAAGCCTTTCGCCCCATGCAGGGCCTTGAAGAAGGGGAGGGACTTCTCTCCAGACTTGAAGAGGAAGCGACCGATGGCCGCCAGTCTCCCCGTGAGCCACTAAACCTCCTTAATGCTTTTGGGAGGGGCCATGTCTATTATGGCCTGGATATTCTCGGGATTTGCCTCAATGTTGCTCTGGATGACGACGAATCTAAGAAATTTTCCCGAGGAGACGCCGAAGGCACACTTGGTAGAGTTGAGCCTCGTGTTGTGGGACTGAAGGATGCCAAAGGCTTCCTCAAGGTCGGAAACATGATCCTGCCCCCGTCGGTTCTTGACGAACATGTCATCGACATATACCTCCGTGTTGCGACCGATCTGATTTTTGAAGACTCGGTTGACAAGTCTCTTGTAGGTGGCCCCGGCATTCTTAAGCCCAAAGGGCATGACCCGATTGCAGTAGAGACCCTGGTCGGTGACGAAGGATGTTTTGGAGATGTATGGAGGGAACATCCAGCAGCAGTGGGAAGTGCACTAATGAGCAAAACTCACGAAGCAGCCTATGAACTTTTAGAGGAGATGCCATCTAATAATTACCAGTGGTCTTCAGAGAGTACAATGCCAACAAAAGTGGCTGGAATTTTTGAACTTGATCTTATTACTACTTTAACTGCACAAATTGATATTTTATCTAAAAAATTAGCTAATATGAATGTTAATTTTATTCATACTAATATTATTTGTGATCTTTGTGCAGGAAATCATTCAAGTACAGATAGCCAAGTGGAAAATCCATTTGCTCAACCAATTTCCTATCAATCAAATTACGTGTCCAATTTCCAACATCAAGACAATCCTTATTTAAACACGTATAATCCCGGATGGAGAAACCACCCCAATTGTTCATGGAACAACAAACAAGGAGCATCTAGACCACAACAAAGTTTTCAACAAGAAAAGAAGCCGACACTTGAAGAGATGTTCATGCAACACATGCAGTAGACAGAGCAATGCATATAGAAGATAGATTTGGCAATCCAAAATGTTGCAATTTCAACTTCCGCTTCAATTCGCAATCTTGAGGTTCAAATTGGTCAAATTTCAAATATTTTTAACGAAAGAACGGCAGGAATATTACCTAGCAATACAGTGGTTAATCCTAATGAGCATGTCAAAGCAATAACACTAAGAAGAGGGGGGACAATTGAGCAATCACAATAAGAAAATGGCGAACAAAATGTGGTTGAAAAGGAAGATGAGTACGAACCAATTGTGAAGGAACAAACGCAGCATGGGCAAGTAACGTTTGATGTTTTTAAATTCATGAAGTTTTCTGCCCAAGAACAGTCATGTGTTCAAGTAAGTGGAACTGATCTAATTGTGGGCGAGAAACATAGTGCTGAAATTGAAAAGTTACCTATAAAAGTATGTCCAATAAATTCAACAACTCTTGAAATTGAGAAAGAAAAATTTTCAGAAATGTGTTATGTATTTGGATTGCTGCACCATCTATTCATCCATTTTCTCAGCTGACATTCATGGTGGCTGGGATATCAAAGACTCCATCTTTAAGAAAGAAACGACTGAAATTCAGGCTGCTACCATCAAGCTTGACGGATGCATAGAAAAGATCTAATCCACATATGAAGTGAAATATTGGAAAAGAGGCTCGTATGATGTTGAATCTTGGCATCACATAACCATCTCACTATCAAGTCTGGCTGAAGACTTTAAACTTAGCACTTTTTGGGAGGCAACCTATATTTTCTTTTGCTGCATTTAGATTTTCTTTTTCTTTTAGTTTATTTTAAATTTTAATTTTTGATTTTATTTTATAGGCTTGCATGAGTTTGGAAGTCGGCGGGCACAGCTGTTTTCTACACCTTCATTGATGACTGTTTTTTAGCAGGATGGAGTCAGAATCTGGAAAAGTATTTCAAAGAGCGATTGTAGCCAATTGTCTTAGTTTTCCAGAACAAAAAGAATCAGGCCATTTGGACACCTACAGCTCCATATATCACTGAACAATGAACGTCGAGCGTGCAGAATTTTAAAACGAATTAGGGGAGAAATTTTGAACTTTTCGCATTCTTTTTGTTTTTATTTTTCCTTTCCCATTAAGGAAAATTTGATATTCAAGTTTCTGGGTAGGGTTACAAATTCAGTTTTTATTTATTTATATATATTTGAAAGAAAAACAAAACAAAAAGGAATTTCAATAAGGCTTACCATTACACTTTTGAGTTCTTTATTGTGCTAAAGCATTAATTTTTTTTAGAATAGACAATACCTTATAAAGCAAGATTAAGCATACTTATTTACTTTAGGATTATTGAATTTCAAAATTCCTTACACAATTGTGAGAGTCATATGATAATACATAAAAGAAAAAAAATTGTGATGTTTTTTTGTGATTATGCGCTTTGATCTAGTCCTAAATAGAGTTTAAGTAAATAGAGTGATATATATATATATATATATATATATATATATATATATATATATATATATATATATATATATATATATATATATGAATAAAGTCCAATTACTCCAGTGTTTTGAGTTTCTTAGTAACTAGGGGTATTCATCACCAATGTTTACTTTTACGTCAAACGGCAACTTGAAATACAAGTATGCAAAACACTCTAAGTTTGTGACTTGTTGAGTAACCGGGTGTATTCATCACAAATATTTGCATTCGCGTCCGAAGGCAAGGGACAACTTAGAGAGAGAGAAAGAAAAAAAAAACCTCACAGATGAAGTTGCTGCGTATTATACTTACATTAATTGCATGATAAATATGATTGGGTTTGAAATTTTGAATGAATAATTGCATTGGAGAAAGTGAGTATGCTTGGTTTTACTTTATTTACTATTGTTTATATGTTTAATTGCAATTTTGATGCTTGCATGATAAGACCTTTTAGTGTGATGAGTTGAGCCTACTTATGATTATTATTCATTTATTTATGAGTTTACTTTTTGCTCGAGGACAAGAAAAATTTTAAGTTTACGGGTATTTGATGTGTCAACTTTTATATAAATATTTGTACTCATTTACCCATAAAAATTGTTTGTATTCGTCTATCATGTTAAAAATTTATCTTATTTTCATAGATTTCAGTTAATTAATTATTTTTGAACGAATAAGATTTTTGATGCAAAATGTGAAGATTTTCGGTAAAAATCAACAAACAAAACAAGGAGAGTGATTGGTTAAATTTTATTGATTTGATGAATTTTAATTTTTACAATTTGGCCTTGTGAAAAGAAAAATAGAAATATTATTAACAACTAAGGGTTAGAATAAAATTTTTTAATTAAAAAATAATAAAAATAAAAATAATAAAATATATATATAAGAAAAGAAAGAATGCACTGGTTTTTATTAAATTGGTTATTAGTTTAAGATTAATATTAATCTTAACATTTTAATTAACTATTTAATAATAATTAATCATCCTAATTAACTAATCATATAATCTAACCCTAATATTACATTTCCGATTCACATCCTATATATATATATATATGCGAAAATTTTCCCGTACTGACCCACTTTTTGAAAATATTTGGCGCTCCGACCCACTTCCGAAAATAATTAGCGATCTGCCCCTGTTTAGGACACATCAGCAAGAAACGTTATTGGGAAAAACGGCATAGGTTATTTCGATACCGTTCTTTCCAATAACGACATCTGTTTGAAAAAAAAGTTTCTTGTCGTTATTCCAAATAACGGTATATGTTACTTTTTGTCCAAAAATCTAACAGTCAATTGTGAGCTAAGAGAGAATTGTTAAAGTACATTAACCTATGCCATTCTCTAAGAAAACGGCAACGATTATACTGATGTCGTTATTCAAAATAACGGCATCAGTTAATTTCTTTTTGCACAGTTACTTATATTCAGAAACCCTTCTCCTTCCCCCTTTGTCTTTCGATCTTTTCTCTCTTTCTCTTCACTCCCGTAACCCTAGATCCGTAAATCATAAATTACTAAAATCCCAACTATTGGAGTGATTTGTTAGTTGCCAAACAACAATTAAACATAGACTGTAGTCTTGATTCTCTCATTTATTTTCGAAAGAATCCGGAATCCGAAATTGTGGTAAGTTTTCAAAATCCCTAATTTTTTTTATAATGTTGATTTTGATGTATGAGAGTTGTATACATTGGTAGTATAGTACAAGTGCTGTAGATTTTTTTATCTAAGTAGTAATTGTGGAAATGTACTTATGGATTGTTGTTGATCTAGGGTTTGTGAAATGTTGAGTTGTTGATCTAGGGTTTGTAAAATTTTTGTTGATTAGTAACTGCTATATTGGTAGTATAGTAAAATCGATGTAGATTAGATCCACGTAACTAATAGATATGTGAAGTAATTTTTATAGGAGATTGAGATGTGGACCTATATTGCTATCTTTGCGAACTTAGATTCATCTATTTGTAGTGTGTGGAGATGTGGTGGTGATTGTTTGTTAATATTTAGTAATGTTTAGTAATATTTTAGTACAAATTTTAGTATCTCTAGTCTCATACTGTTTATTAATATTGTAGTTGACTCGTTATATTTAATGTTGACAGACAAATGGATCCTACACAACCATCTTCTTCCCATGATGTGGGTCTTCATCTGGTACTTCACATGGACCACGGGGACATCTGAGTCCTTTAGATCCTACCGTGCTTTATCTGCAAGAAGATCATAAGTTGCAGGTAGTTTGGACTGAAGATGTCAAAAAAATGAGTTTCCGAATGCACACCATCTTGCCGACGCACCCTCGTATTCAAAATTATTTGGTAAGTAGCGGATTTTATGGAATGTCGAAGTTGGCAAAAGTAAAATATGACCATGCACTACTTACCGCTCTTGTGGAGCGATGGAGGCCGGAGACACACACGTTTCACTTACCAGTTGGGGAGATGACGGTCACCCTAAAAGATATAGCCGTCATATCGGGTCTTCCAATTGATGGGGTGGCCGTCACCGGCAACTTGATGTTCAATAAAGTGGCATTGTTAAGAAATTATCTTGGGCACGAGGTGGATGAAGATGATAAGGGTATATTCGTTGGGGAATCAGTCCGACGTTGTTGGCTGTATACGGAGTTCAATAATAGTCTGCTAGACGTACCGAAGGACTTCCAACTCCAATGTTATACGCGGACTTATCTTTTGTCGATGATTGGAGGTATTCTATTCCCTAATTCTTCTAGTGATGTAGTGCATTTGACGTACCTTCCATTGATCTCCGATATACAAAGAGCCGACCGATATAGTTGGGAAAGTGCGGCTCTGGCCTCCCTCTACCGTGCCCTGTGCATTCGATGGGATCGATCCAAATGACCGGGCCGATAGGGATATTGCAAATATGGTGTTGGGAACGAATACATCTTGGCCGGCCCCAGGTAACAGTACTTTCAAATAGTTGGAGTGTGCAACATAAAAATCCAGTGTTGAGAGCTCCTCTTGGTGCGTACTGGATGGGTAAGCTCACGTGGAGAGATAACCCACCCGGTGTGCTCACATATTACAGGGATGAACTCGATCAGCTGAGGAAAGAATACGTCCACTGGACACCGTATACGGACGATAGGCTACATCGTCTACCCCCCATTTGCACCACCAATAATCAACTATGGATGACATTAGCTCCACTTATAAATTTCTCAATTGTGGAGTTCTATTACCCCGGCCGCGTCCTCCGTCAATTCAATGCACAGCAGCCCATCCCCAAAAACTCAATGTAAGACCTAGACTTCACAATATTACCGGTCAAGGTCGTTTACCGAATATGGATTGGGCCGATCACAACCATGCTCATGTAGCATGTTGGAATGAGAAGAAGTACTACTTGGTTGTAGAAGAGATTGTGCCGTACGACGGATCGTTGCAAACCGAGTACATGACATGGTACCGTCGTATCACACGGTTGTATATAGCACCAAGAACGGATCTCCCTGCGGGTATCCAACAACCGATACCTAGGCACCAAGTGGAACCACCACCCGCACATTCCACATCGCAACCCATGTATCAACCAAAAGCTTCCTCCTATCATTTAATGGTAAAGTAATGTTAGTGTTAATAAATTTTATTCCTAATATAGATTGACAGCACATGGGACATTGCAAGGAAATGTGCTCATGTCTTGAAGAGCAACACTTCGAAGGCATGCAAGGAATTGGCGAGAGAACTCCTACTTCCATGTCGTACTTCTCTTGAAGAAGTTGGTGACGGTTCGCGCTTTGATGCCCTTCACGCTCAACCGAAATACCAACTCAAACGGCCGGACCAAATGTAAGTCAAGCACCACATCCACCCTAACAAACAGTTGAAGCAGAACCCCCCGCCCCACTTCGAAGTCAACCACAAACTTCTTCACATCCTCCGAGAAGGGGTAAGAGTGTTCGCTTTCCTCCTACACACAGTGAATTGGCAACCCCTGAGATTGAAGTAGTTGGAGGTGGGTAAGAAAGAGATGTTGGTCCAAGTGCTCCTACGACACAAGAGATTGGGGATCGTAGGAGGAAAGTCCCGGCTCGAAAGAGGAGGAAGCCACAACAATATATGCCTAGTTAGTTTTTTTCATGAATCAACTTTAGGCGTAGGTTGTTGTACTTTTAATAGAGTTTTCATCTAATTCTAGGAAAATGTTGATAAATACTAGTTTGATGTTTTGTAAATGTATGTTTTTGAAAAAATTGAATTAACTTGATGAGTATTTGGATTGTATGAATTCTGTGCTTGAATTTGAAGTGCACGGGGAAATTGTGTAATGGTAGTCTGTGCTTGAATTTGATGTATTGAATTTGATGTATGAATTCTGTGCTTGAAGTTGTTGAATTGCTGAGTTGAGGAGTTGAAGAGTTCAAAAAAATTTGAAGCGAAGTGATGAACTGATGAGTTGAAATGTGGGGAAAATGTTAACGAAACTATGTAATGTGCATGTATTGAAGTGGAGTAGGAGTTCTGTGCATGTTTGTGCATGTTTTAAGTGGAAAACAGCAATACCAGAAGCCGTTATTGCAAATAACGGCATGTGAATCCTGTAACATTCTTTAAGATAACGGCATTAGTGTCCTGACTTGGCAACACGCGGGCATTGTTAACTGGCACATCAACATTGACATCAACAACCGGAGCTTCAACGGCAACCTCCTCATCATCATTTTCAAGACCGCGTTCCTCATCTTCTTACTCTTCCACCAAATCGTTATTTACAACGACATTGTCAAAGTCTTCTATTGCCATGCCGGCTACCAAAATATTTTGTGACAATATCAGTGGATGTACCTGCTCGTATTCGGAGGAAACAGGTTCTGTTGGAGTTGTGCTAGTATCTTCTTTTGTATTTGAAATTCTAGCATATGACTCGGTAGATGGTTTCAATGTCCGTGCGGGCCTTGGACTTTCAATAACAACCCGTCTAGTATTTGGAAGCCTCGTTTGGTCGATATATAACTCAACTGCATTCCAACTATAATTTGGATCAAGTGTCCTACCCATCATGGACCTCAGAGAATTGTCATTGTCTACGGGTACCAACATAAAATACTGCACATCCCCTTTACCAGCAGCATAACGGGCTCTGATTTTCACACTCATTTCACTTCTATCCCAATTTGTGACTTCATTTATCTTATCTATTAATTCTGAGCACATAAAGTGGCGGGGAGTCCAAATAATTACCGGTTCAACATCACTATAAGAATATACAATCTTGGGATCTTTAATTACTTCACCTCCAAAATATAACCAAATAGGGATATCAAATTCCATACCTAACCATAAAAATTCAAACATGTTCAAGTCATTCATTACTCATAATAAGCATAACATGGGAATACATATCAAACATAGGGTTAAGATAATAATACCTTCAAATTAGACCGTACCGCCGCTAGCTTGAAAAATCGTTGTAGATGAAGAATGAAATGAGAGTGGGAGTAAGGAGGTTGAAATTTTTTGATTTAGGGACCTAGGGTTTGTGAGTTACGGGAGTGAAGAGAGAGAGAAAAAAAAACGAATGACAAGAAGTAGGAGAAAGCTTTGGGGGAATATGAGTATAGGTAACTGTGCAAATTAGAAACTAACTGATGTCGTTATTCAAGATAACGGCAACAATATAAACCTTGTCGTTCTCTCAGAGAACGGCATAGGTTAATTTACTTTAACATTTCTCTCTCAGCTCACAATTGAGACTGTTTTCTCTTTGGACAAAAAGTAACAGATGCCGTTATTTGGAATAACGGCATGAAACCTTTTTTCAAACAAATGCCGTTATTGGGAAGAACGGCATCGAAATGACCTATGTCATTCTCTCCAATAACGTTTGTTGCCGACGTGTCCTTAACAGGAGCAGATCGCTAATTGTTTTCGGAAGTGGGTCAAGGCGCCAAATATTTTCAAAAAATGGGTCAGTACGGAAAAAATTTCTATATATGCAGGGGGAGGCGTAAAGACAGGGTGTGGTAGGTGGCGTGAACAGCGGAGGTAGGTAGGCGTGTGGCGACTCGGGATTTCAAAAGAAAAAAAAAGAAAAGAAAAAAAAACAAAAAACAAAGACATCCAGAACGAAGGAGAGAGAAGGTGGGCACGAGATTTCATGGCCACGTCAGTGAGACACACAGAGAGAAAGGGACGTCATCGGGCGCTGACGAGGCAGCGCGCTACTCGAGATAGAGACGGGACAGAGTCAAGAGAGAGAAAGAGAAGTATTGATTTCGAGGAGTTCGGTTTGCAATTTTTCTTTTACAAAAACAGTCTTTCTGTATCCTCTCTTTTATCTTCTAATTTTTATTATGCAATCCAATACAGTATTTGTTAGTTGCAATTTTATTATAAAATAAATTTATTTTTCTAGGGCTTTGATGTAGCCTAGTTTTGAGAATACAATTTTAATTCCATATTATTTTTCTATTTTTTCATGGCTGTGTGTTTGAATTTTGTTCTTAATACTTACAATTGGTTGACCAACTTTTGTATGATCTATTAAATTATAAAGAGACTGAACTGGTAATTTGTGATTTTGAATTAATAAAATTAAACACCGTTACAAGAGCGCACCGCTGTTAATGTGACCGTTAGGAAATCCACAGATCTTAATAAATTTTCAATTAGTAATTTGTGCATGAACTATGACAAATAATTAGTTGAGAATATTTTTGATATTGCTTAAGAGAGAATATTGAATTCTTTTGGGATTTTGGTCTACAACATGGAAAAATAATCTTTTTATTCACATGGAGTTATAAATTGTGTGGGATTAACTAGGTGAAATCGAAAGCCCTAGAATTAATTTTGCCATTAACAAATCACAAAAATTTCAGATTCCGCATCTTTTAATTAATTTAGTTAGTTCTTTATTTAATTTAATTTAGTTTCTTTCTTTATTAAATTACGATTTTCCAAATAGTATTAATCAAGTAAATTTTGGTACTCAGTAAAATAATTAGTCCATGTGGGTTCGACACTCTTTTCACTTAACTATACTTTTTGTTGCGATTTTGTACACTTGCAAATAATCACATCAGTGCTCCCCCCCTCGTGAGAAACCAAAGATGCTCCTCCGCAGATGAGCTACCTCTAAACTCTTCTCGAGCACAACGTTCTTTTGCTCGTACCTTACCAACGTCATCTCGAACAAAGAATTCTTTAGCTCGTCCCTCTCGTTCATCACCACAAATAAAGAGTGCGGAAGGAACTTTTGCCTTGAAGCTTTGCCGGCAGCCATCGAGGGACCGACCTCCCTTCCCTTGGGGAGTACTTCTCGAAGAATCTCCTCAAGATGCCTCGTCTCGATATCTTAGCGAGCCAAGGCCAATCTTAATTGGCAGAGCTCCAAATCCGTCTTTGAGAGCCTCTCTTGGGATTCAGCGAGTCCCAACTTAGTAATACGGATTTGGACGCGAAGATGTGATGCTTCACTACCCTGGGGAAGACAACCAAAAAGAAAAGCATAAATCACTCTAAGTCTAAAAGAGCTACAAGATAGTTCTTTGGCTAAATAGAGCTACTACAAGATGCTTCTAAGGTAAAGCCGGCCTACAAGAAGTTCAAAATCTCACACAACACTTGTCTCCAAAAGAGATATTTCATTAACTCCAACAAAAGTACAAGAGCGGTAATCAGTCCGCTATTAGGCATCGATACAAAATACCTAGACTAAAAAGGAAATGAAAATACAACTAAGTCAGGGGTCAACCTCTTTCGAATGATCTGTGGCCACAGAAGGCTCGACATCTCGTGCTTCGGTGGTGACCATTGACGACAAGGAGCTTGAAGTTGTGTATGCCTCCGTCTCGCCGCCTTCGACCTCTTCCCCATGGTCCTCTTCTCGTATTTCGTTGCCTTCTTCGAAGACGTCGTTGAATCCGATGACCAGATTAAGGAACAATCACCAGTCGGCACAGTTGATGTCAGGAAACTTCGTCGTGACTTCGTCTATGGCCCGGGCGTAGGCCTTCGCCATGTTAACATAGAGAAACCCCTTGGCCTTCTCTATCGCCTGATTCTCGGTCTCCTTCGCCGCAGCTATCTTCGCAGTCGCAACCGCCTCCACCTTCTCCTTTGCAGCGAGCTCCTGCTCCTTCACCAACCGAGCGTTATCCGCCTCTAGCTTGGCGACAATGGCCTCGAGGTGCTCTACCCTCAAAGTCTTCATCTCGGCCTAAATCCTCGACTGCTCGAGGTCTTTGCCGATCCTAGCTTTGTCAGCCCGAGCTCTCTCATACTCGAGCTTCAACTCCTTCTTTTGCTCAGTCATCTTCTCCATCAGATGCCCGAAGTGGTAAGTGATCTGCAAGAAAAGCAGAACCCGGTAATTCTAGCTAGAAGAACACCCACACTTAGAAAAAATGAAAGGTTCGAAGATGATAGAAGACTTACCGACTTGGCAGCTCGAGCTATTTCGAGTGCATCGTCGCCAATGGTCCTCGCCTCCATGGTGGCCTTTTCCTTCGGCATGGCAAGATGCCGAACCGCTTGTATGCAAGAAGAAGAATCGCCGAGGAATCCGTCGAGCTTCCTGACTTGCCAGTCAGGGATAAAAATCTTCTTATGCTCCTCGGTCAGGAAATCCTCGGCTTTGACAGTTAGAGGGGGACCTCCAAAGCCAAGGCCGCCGATATGGGGAAGGCCTCCGCATCAACGGAGGCTGACGGAGCTACCGAAGTTGCTAGCTAAAAAACCACCGCAGCCTCCTTTGAGGAGTGCTCCGCGGCGATAGCAGCTATCTTCACCTTCGGCGAAGAAGAAATCTTTGTGGCCACCCTCTTCCTCTTCCTATTGGTGGGGGCCTTGCTGATCAGAACCCCATGCCCCGCAAGCATCTCGTCAAAGTCCATCGATTTTGCAAAGACAGAAATGTGCCGAGGATAAGAGCAAATAAAGATTCAACTTAGTCAAAAGAAAAAAAAGGGGGAGAAGAAGGGGGTGTTGAACTAAAAGAATACAGGCATACTGTGGTTTATTAGACTAAGACCCCCCTGAAGAGAACCTCCTCTATCAAGTCCTTCCAATCGAGCTTCGGTCGATCAAGAAGCATCTGAACCATCTCTGTTTCCTCAGGGCTAAGAACAGGACTCACCTTCGCCCATTTCAGAATCTCCTCGACCCAAGTAGTCGAAATGTTCCAGCTCTGGACTTCAGAACATAAAGAATTTGTCCCTCCAATTCTTGATCAAGTCTGGACAGCTGAAGAGCTTTGCCCCATGCCTCAGAGACAGATAGTACCTGAACTCCGTCTTGTGCTGCTAATGTATCCGGTACACAGTCCGCAGCACACTCAACCGTGGCTCGAAGTTTACTGTTTGACAATGGAGGATGAATCCGTTGATAAGCCTCCATACGTTCGGCATATACTGGACTAGGCTGACCTGGTACCATTGCAACACTTCGGCAACAAAAGGGTGGAGCGGTAGTCGAACGCCGGCTAAGAAAGCATCGACGGGCTAAAAACACATATCCATAGGCATCGTTGATTTGGCCCTCACCCCGAGTCCAGGCAACATCTGCTCGCATTCACCCTGGATTAGAAAACACTCCCGAATTAACTTCAATTCCTTTTCATTGAGTATGGAGATGGTGTCGTCGACCTCTAAAGTCTCCCGAGCTGCGTTCTCCTCGAAGTCCCGGCCCCGACCATACACGATACATTTGGCTAGATCATCCGGAAGCTCTCGAACTTGATGAAGCCCTATTAGGGCCCCAGGCAATCTTCCGAACTCCCCTATTCTTTGTTCTCTCTCTACGATAGTCTCCACCACTGCCGAAGACATCCCTACTATGGCCTTGCCTTTGTCGACTGTAGGATATTGACTAGAGGTCGGCTCAATGGCGACGATGGGGGAGGTCCCTTGCCCCGAAAAAACTCTAGACATTCTCTAAAAGTAAATTAAGTTATCTAAGAATTATCTTGATTTGACAGCAACGGTCGTAAAAGATCACCAAAAATAGAAAACCTTCACTGGAAGCTCCTATTAGAAAATAAAAATTGCCTGAGTAAAAATTTACAGAATGAGCAAATGAAGAGGGGGGTCCAGATTTATAGAGAGAAGGGTAGTTGGCACATTCACCAAGGTTAAAAGGCTCCCAAAAATGAAAAGGTCTGACCCATTTAGCGCAAAACGACAAAAAGCATGGGGAACCCAAAAGACTCTTAACTGGTCAACGGTCAATGGTCAACAACTCCACGTGTCGTCTCCTCGAAGTCTCTTCAGACTTTGGCAGCTCATTCCGAGCATTCTTATCACCGACGGGCAGTGGCGGAGGGAGTGAAGGGCGAGGGGGAGCAGCCGCTCCCCTTGAATTTCGTCATCTCTTTAAAAATTCCAGTACATAAAAAAATCTGCTCCCCCTCACTCTGCCCAAATCGCTCCCCTCCTAGGCCCAAGCCCAAATTTGCTCCCACTCAGCCCAAAATGAATATCCGCTCCCACTTGAATTTCCCTCTCCGACTTTGACAGTTCAACGCCTCCTCTTCTTTCTTCTATTCTTTCTTTCTTTCTTTCAGTGCTTCAAAATCTGAATCCCTAGCTCTCAGCCTCTCTCAATCTCTCCTTCCTTCTAGCCTCCAGGCCCTCCACCGAAACCTTAGGCTCCCTACCTCTCTCTTCTTTCTTCTTTTCTTTCTTTCTTTCTATGCACCAATCTCCATCATCTACCGAACCGAAACCCTAGTTCATAAATCATAATCCATCATCATTCGAAATTTCAAAGCCCAGGCCATGTTGTCGTCACTCGTCGGATTCTGAGAATCTCAAAGGTCAGTGAATTTTTTTTGTAAGAATTTTTGTTATGTTGTTTGAGTTTGACCATGGTTTGTTGCACTGTTATTTTATTTGAGAAAAATTGGTTGAATTTTGACATGGGCATAGTTGATAGTTCATTAGTTTGCTATGAAAATTGAGATGGGTGCCGTTCAAGATGGCCAAAAGAGTTGCTATTTTTTTATGGATTTTGTTTAAACCTCTAAGTGAGCAAAATTTTGAGATGGGTTTTGTAGAAAGTGGTGAATGTTCTGATTGTTAGTGTTTAAAATCCCCAAATGAGCTGAATTTGGGATGGGTCTTGATTGGAGTTTGCACAATCATCTGCTTCATACTCTGTTACATGTGAGCTCACTGAACTGAATTTTGAGATTGGTATTGCTATGATGGCAGTTCAACACTTTGCAATTGTTCTTTAGGGAAAGTATTCAGTAATTTTGATTGTTACATCACTAGCCAGTTCATCAATACCATATATGATTGATTGCCCATGTGAAATATCTGTCCATAAAGATATTACTATACATCTTATATGAAAAAAATACTCCCTCCCTCCCAAAATCCTGGATGAAAATCCTCGCTCCCGCTGGATGAAAATCCTGGCTCCGCCACCGCCGATGGGGAAATTGGAGAAATAGCATTGAATGGTCAACGGTCAACGGTCAAACATATCCACGTGTCGCCTTCTCGAAGCCTCTTCAGGCTTCGGTAGCTCATTTCGAGCATTCTTGTCACCGACGTCAAAATTGGAGAAATAGCGTTGACTGGTCAACAGTCAACTGTCAAATATCTCCACGTGTCGCCTTTTCGAAGCCTATTCAGACTTCAGCAACTCACTACGAGCATTCTTGTCACTGAATTCGAAATTGGAGAAATGGCGTTGACTGGTCAGCGGTCAATGGTCAACAACTCTATGTGTCATCTCCTCGAAGTCCCTCTCTACTTTGGCAGCTCACTCCGAGCATTCTTGTCACCGACGTCGAAAATGGAGAAATGGCATTGACTGGTCAACGGTCAACGGTCAACAACTCCATGTGTCGTCTCCTCGAAGTCCTTCTAGGCTTCAGCAGCTCACTCCGAACATTCTTATCACCGACGTCGAAATTGGAGAAATAGAATTGAGTGGTCAACGGTCAACGGTCAAACATCTCCACGTGTTGCCTTCTCGAAGCCTTTTCAGACATCAGTAACTCATTCCGAGCATTTTTCTCACCGACGTCGAAATTGGAGAAATGGCGTTGACTAGTCAATGGTCAAACATCTCCACGTGTCGCCTTCTCGAAGCCTCTTCAGACTTCGGCAGCTCACTCCGATCATTCCTGTCACCGACGTCGAAATTGAAGAAATGGCGTTGACTGGTCAACGGTCAACGGTCAAACATCTCCACGTGTCACCTTCTCGAAGTCTCTTCAGACTTCGGCAGCTCACTCCGAGCATTCTAGTCACCGACGTCGAAATTTGAGAAATTGTGTTGACTCGTCAACGGTCAAACATTTCCACGTGTTGCCTTCTCAAAGCCTCTTCAAACTTCGGCAGCTCATTCCGAGCTTTCTTGTTACCGACGTCGAAATTGGAGAAATGGTGTTGACTGGTCAATGGTCAACAGTCAAACATCTCCACGTGTTGCCTTCTCGAAGCCTCTTCAGACTTCGGCACCTCACTCCGAGCATTCTAGTCACTGACGTCGAAATTGTAGAAATTATGTTGACTGGTCAACGGTCAACAACTCCACGGGTCGTCTCCTCAAAGTCCCTCTCTACTTTGGCAGCTCACTCTGAGCATTCTTGTCATCGACGTCGAAATTAGAGAAATGGAATTGACTGATCAATGGTCAGCAGTCAAACAACTCCACGTGTCGTCTTCTCGAAGTCCCTCTAGGCTTCGGCAGCTCACTCTGAGCATTCTTGTCACCGACATCAAAATTGGAGAAATGGCATTGACTAGTCAATAGTCAAACATCGCCACATGTCAACTTCTCGTAGCCTCTTCAGAATTTGGCAGCTCATTCCGAGCATTCTTATCACCGACGTCGAAATTGGAGAAATTGTGTTGACTAGTCAACGGCCAAACATCTCCACGTGGCGCCTTCTTGAAGCCTCTTTTGACTTCGACAGCTCATTCCGAGCATTCTTGTCACCGACGTCGAAATTCATCATCTTCGAGACGCTAAACGAGATAATGACCAGTATTTTATAATTCCATTTTGCACACATAGTGCAACGAACGTGAAAGAACAAATGCAACTAATGAAGTCATATTCTGCATTACAAGATGCTCTTATCTAAGTTACAGACATTTATTATAGATCTTCTACATCAAATTTTTATTATTATTATTAGAGAAGCAAATATATAATCTCATACAAACTGCGAATAATAAATTTGTCAAAATATCTATACACATAGTATGATAAAGCACTTAACAATCCTAAACATGCTAGTTTTAAGGCGATACTAACTATGATCTAAAACTCCTAATCATGTGATTAAACACACAAAACGTTAACACATTCATCACATGAAAATACTAAGAAAAATTAGAGTAGATCATACCGACACTCCAAGTTAGAAGTGTTTTCCAAATTCGATGGAGAAGCCTGCGTAGTTTAGACTTATTCAACCGTGATGCATATCTATCATCTCCAACACACACAATCTGCAAGTAACTTTGAAGTTCCTACATCAACAAATTGTTAAAAATTAGCTAATTAAACGAATTATTAGCACTATTCTATTCTAACAATAATTTAATTTGGAGATACAAATTTACAATCAAAATCTATAATTTAACTTATCAAAATGGATATTTGATTCTTAGCACATAGCTAAAACAATTATTGAAACTTGTGTTTAATTAAACAATGGTTAACACAGTTTTAAACTTTGGCACTTAGCAACAACAAATAATTAAAATATATATGCATGTAAAGAACTTATTTTTAATTTAAATCTGATCCAGTCAAATCATACTTGGATCTATTCAAAACAATGTACTACAAAAATTTTATCCACATCTAGTATTGTGCTTTCTTCTTTCATTTGTTAAATTCAAAAATATTGAACGTCTCTAGTTTCGAAATCTTGTATGCACAATTAAGTTTTTCCATCTTGAAATAATAAACAATAAATTCCAAAATCTATAAGGTTTATTCTGAATAATTACTACTAGCATAATTTCACTAAAATGAAGGGTTTTTCTGTAAAACTGCGTAATAAACAATTAGTAGAAAAATAAATCAAATAGAATAGCACAGATTGTAAAGTTTATAGTGGACCATATCTCGATAAGATCAAAGGGTGGTGGAGCACAACACATGTTGCGGATCGGGTCAAGTTTGAATGAAGGTCGGGTTGCAGAATAGATCCACAAAACCATACCCATCACACACAAAAATCTGCCAAGTAATTAACTTGCACATGGGAGCACCAACCAAGTGATCATGTCCTTGGGGCCGAACACCAAACACCAATCAAACACACCAGATTCAATCCATACAAAACAAACAAAACACCAAGCACCGAATTTAACCTCCACACCAAATCCAAACAGCTAACCCGTGAATGATCCTTTGGTATTAATTGGATTTGGATCAAGTCCAAGATTCCAAACACCAAACATCAAGATCTACCAATGGGGACTTTGGATCTTACGTACCCCCACCCGTTCTCTGTTTGCACTCGGGAAGAGAGAGAAAAACAAGGGCTGAGCGGGGTAGTGGCTGGAGGTGGCTTGCGACTGCACCAATGATGGCGGCAGCGGTGCCAGCGATGGCGGTGTCGATGCTGGCGATTATGGCGGTTGGCAATAACGACGACGACGACGACGACGAGATCCTGACGAATGGTGATTTCGACGACCAAGACAATCTCTCTCTCTCTCAATCTCAAAAAATTAATACTAATATCTTAAGATTGTTAGACCAAGACGAGTAATTAGGGTTAGGATTTATATCTCATAGCCGCTTAAGATATTATACCCTGCTTATCAGTATTGGAATATCACAGAGCACTACCTCTAGACCAGCTTTTATATGAGATGAACTGAGTTTAGGGTACTGGGCTTCATGCCAGTCAACCTGGTCCAATAATTAGCATACAACACGTGAAAATCACGTGTTGCCCCCATAGAACATTATACACAATAATATTCTATTATATTGAGAATATACCTATATATCCAACAAAATCATGGTTAACTTAGTGATATCTAACATAGGAGTAAATATGAAATGAAGTCCAAATTGTTATGACCCATATACGAAAATACATATTTGTTAAGGGCATATATATAATACTAGTTGAAATTTACCGTGCACCAAGTGCACGTGGCTTGGTGCACATGACTGTTGAATATTTTAACTATTCTAGTTAACAAGTTAGATAGATAAAACAGAGTTGCATTTAGCAAACCTATATTCTTCAAACTACATATTCGACTTCGTCAATTATCTTAATAAGCATACCATGAATTTCAAAATTACTCTAACGACAACAAGCTCATTGAAATCAGATTTCAAGCAAGTATCAAGAACCCAAATTTAATCAATTATAGCACAATTCCAATAAAAGAAAGCACAAATCGATCAAAATTCATACGATGTAAGAGAGTTATATCCGTGATAGTTTCATGTAAAACATAAAGATATAATTATTGTATTTTTCATAAGATTAATCATCATTTTTTACTTTAACTTTCTTGAACTTAAAACTGACATTAATAAAAGATATTAAAAAAGAACAAATTAGTAAATCCTAAACTGATATCAAACTCAATAAATGTATGTTTTCTTTGAACTACTTATTTAGACATTTTTTCTCATGCACTGAGTAGAGAGTAGATCTTAAAATTTGTATCATCACATTCCTCAGTAGGTAAATCATCCTATTGGACTTAAAATTTTTCGAACTAAAACTGCTTACAGCTTCATATTTACCCTTTCTTATCTTACACTCAGTCAAAGTTCGTGTACTTATATTTCCATACATGTTGTCTTGTGATTTGATTAAAAGAGTATACTCCTTGACGTATTTCTTGATGCATCTACCAAATTCTCCAACATTGTAATCCTGCATATAAAATTAATTAATTAATTTTTGCAGTGCAATCAATGATGCACCTTGCTTCCTCATCTAATAAAGTTAAATATGCCTCAGCACTTGTATATTTTATTTTGACACGGTTAGGAAGAAAGGAAAGTATCAGCATCTTTAAACTGTAATTCACCCTAGGGGGGGTGAATAGGGTGACCGTGCGGAATTAAAAAAAATTAAAATAAGTAAAGTAAATGCAAGAGTGATAAGAAAAGCAAATACAGATGACGCAGCGATATAACGTGGTTCGACCTTTAGGTCTACGTCCACACCACCTACTTGTAGCAATTCTCCGCCACAAGTGTTCCACTATACTCAAAACCCTTGTACAATGATCCTCGGATTCGGGCTGAGAGACCTATTACACCCACAGGACTTCTAATCCAAGTCCCGTCAATCTCACTGAAGTGGAAAAGAAATGAAAAGAAAACTCAAGACTGTTAATGATCTTGACTGAAGAATACAACCAAATAAACGCTCACACTCGGATTGATTAAATGAAGGATTAGTTCAGAAATTTTTTCAGAAGTAATTAGGTGAAGAAGACACAGTGGATTCGTCAATATTAATAGACGGGGAAGAGTATCGATCCAAAAATAGAAACGATACTTTCCAAGAATATACACAGCGCAAAGTGCGGTCGACCGTCATATTGGTGTGGTCGACCGTTCAACTCTCTGATGTAATGTAGAGAAGTGAAAGGTCGACTGCTTCTCAAACAACTCATGGTTGCGGTCGACTATGATGCGGTCAACCGGTCACGCGTTGTTTATTCCGAATCCACCCTATTTTCTTATCATAAACTAATCCCTCTTTAATCAATCTTATACAATTATAATCTCACGAAAATAGAAAGAAAATTTCAGATCTTGATATCTTCCTCTTTTGCTTGTGGACCAATTAATCAGGAATTGTTTTTGAATATCTTCCTCTTTTGCTTGTGTTTGCCATTATTCTTTATTGCTTTCCTTGTTTGTATATTTGTGAATCTCTCTTGGATCTCTTTTTGATGTTATTTGATCCTGAAAATCTGACACACTAAATTCAAACTTATTAGTATGAGTGAGCACGTTTTGTACACACCAAACTAAGAGTCAACATAAACTATCTTAAAAACTTGCAAATGCAATAATACAGGTACCGACTAAAACATTCCCTAAACCTTTAACAATAACTCATTTATGAGAGATACTGAATAATAGTTGGTTCACATTGTGGAAACAGAGTATAGGGATAGTTCATCAATTTGTATATCAATTTGTATATTATATAGCCACTGATTCAGATTCTTCACTAAAATAAAACAAATTACAGTTTTGAGTACAATTAACTTTTCAATTCTAAACGTGCTCGAACAAATAGAATCAAGAAGACATAATTAAGATAATAAATCAAATACATTGGGAAAAAAGAGAAAGAGACGCATAAATAAACTTGCTCTGCGGGGAGAACTCTGGTAATATGAGAATGAACCTAACCAATGAACATAGCTCGTATTCTATAAAACCAGTGCACTCAACTTTGAGGTTTTTTGTTCTTGTTTTGGGAGTAGCTAATTAGATGTTTGTTGACTTGTTTTGGGAGTAGCTAGCTTCATAATTGGGCGGCTAAAATTTCTCAATGGACACTTCAACTTAAGTTTAATTTGTTCATATGGGAACTTTGAGAGTTCTTCAAAACTATGTAAGTTTTATTGCATTAACTTGTCTTTTAGTCGCCTGAACGAGGCCCACACTGTCGTGGTCAGTGGCTGCAATTCTAGCTACAATGCTTCAACTTATCTCAGCTATAACGTTTGATTTATATATTACTGATATTATGTATGTTTTCATAGATGACCAGTGAATAAATTATATGTACCAACACTTAAAATATTAAATATTAAAGATACAAAATACTATGGTTAGTCTAGGAAGCAAAAAGAAAAAAATAAAATTATATATATATATATATATATATATATATATATATATATATATATATATAAGGCTAAATTACTCCTATCCAAGTAACGCCTACTTTTATCCCATGTAAATCTTAGTATAAAAGGTTGTATCTGAGAAGAGCAAGAGCACAAAAGAATACCACCTTGTAGAGGACTTGCAAACACCAGTTGACCCTACTTTGTTGAGCCTCTCTATTATGCTCTATGTTTATATGAACCACTCTAATGAATAGTTAAGTAGCGATTTGATGGTGTCTCTAGCCTCCATTGGATGTTTGAATTTGACAGCGAATTAATCCATTGTACCATATCTCCTGCATCACAACATAAATTAATTAGGTTGAGGCTGTGTTTAGAAATTTAGGAAGAACAAAAAATATTGGTGTTAGTTAAATAATTGCCTACAACTTACACAATCCAAGTGGAATCGTATAACCCCATAAGCGCAAGAAACATGATAGCATTTAAATTTGGCGTACCCTATGTCAAAACCAATGAAATATTTCTATCTTAGAGACTAAAAAAATACTGAAATATGAAATAATCACACAGATAAAGATACGTGCACGAAAAAGAAGAACTGAAATCAAACTGTGGCCTCTAATGAAGACTAAGAATTAGAGCTAAGAAATTAATTAATAAAACATCTACCAAATAATCCTAGGAAAGCAACTGATTACACAAACTGCATGTCATTGTATTAAATTCTCTCTCTGCCTGACATTTCTAAAATAAATGATACATGCCAAAGACATCATGCTTATTGTATTCTTATGGATTAATACAGACCATTAGGTGAGTTTATTTCTTTTACAAAAGTGTCTTACCACATAAGAAACATGAAGAACGATGTCGATCAGCCATAATGGACCCCATCATGTGTGTATACCCCGTCATGTGTGTATAACTACTCTATATGAGGAAACTTTCCTCCAATAAATATGAGGCTCCTTTCTCTTAATAGAAAGGATTAGAGTGACACCAAAGATCAAAAAAGAAAATAAAGAAACAAATGTTCATGATAGAAATACATACAAGTTTTTTTAATTGAGAGCTTAGTTTAACCACATGATTCCATCCATGCAGGAAACCTTTGTCCAAGTTTCTGTGGATATTCTTCAGCATTAAGCTGATATATACACAGGAATTAGTAGTTGGAGTAAAAAACGAAAGGTTAATAACTATCTGTAAAAGCTTCAACCTTGTAAAGAAGTTGTAAACATTTAGACAATAAAGGACTTGTACTTCAGGACCCTCAATTGCATTTCTTTCCACCTTTTGACGCTTAAGAGTCTCCTTGCAAGCTTCATGCAAGGATTTCTCTGCCGTACAATAGTGAGCCTGCCCTCAACTCCATACTTGTGAATTAAGTTTTCCACAATATGTTTTCTTTGCTCACTGATGTCCAAACAGACTCTCAATTAAACAGCAGTTATTAGAAGTGCTTCTCACTCATGAAATTCCACTAATATGTTGGCAGCTCACTTAATAGACAACATCAATCAACACAAGCAACTTCAGAACTCAATTAGAATCTAGTTTTCATTTATTAAGTTTTCAATAGTTTTCATTTATTAAGTTTTCAATGATTTATCGGATTTTAAAAAATTCCAGCCTTTTGTTTCGTTCTCAAAATAATTCCAAGAAGTATGCTTCTCCGCCACCTGAACATAATGAGTGCATATTAGGAGAACTTTAGAAACCTCACACGCAGCTGTGGTTTTTAAGAACTACCAAATGACAAGTCATTTGTAGTGATATAGATGGAAATCACATGTAACACACGCCTCGTACCCTTATTGGATTGAAACCATCCAGTGGGCATTCCATTAAAAGGCAGACAGAGGAAGTTGAGTTTTTCCAGCTGTTGTTTTCGATAGAGTATTATGGCATGCAAAAGGGTGGTAGCACGCAGAAAGTACGAACATGCAATCCACAACTAAATTTCGTTTTATATAACTTCCTCTACTCTTGGAAACGAATATATTTAAAAGGTACTAAGTTACTGAAGAAAACCAAGAAAACTGCATGGAAACAGATATATTTAAAATGTACTAAGTTATCATAAGTGACACAAGACTATGGTTCTAATTGAATTTCTCAATGAACTATCATTTAGATATGTTCTTTATATTCTAATCCACACCGACTAAACAGAATGTACACCTTGTTCAAGTTCTTGGCATATACAGTCACATGAGCCTTGAAACATATTCATGACTATCAAAACCCCAATTTCTTTCAACATGTAACGTGCTTATGGTCAATGATCAACTACAGTAATAGAAAATCTTCCTCATGATTATAAAAGGACGTGAGAAGGGAAATTTGAAAGATGTCGTTCCCTATATGATATCTTATATAACGATTAAATTATAAGATTTTGAGATTATGTACTTGTGCAATAATGATGGTGTAGCACAAAGACTTTAAGTTGAAATCATACCATATTGGACACAAGTCTCGGATGTGAAGCTTCTTTCCTATTGTAGTTCTTTTGTTTGCACCGTCTAAAATTAATAATGAAATTTTCAGCGGACATCGCAATAGTAGCATATCCATGTCTACTTTCTTAGTTCATCCCTAACCATTCAGGACAATGTCATAAATCCAAAAAAAAACACTAAATAAAATTGCTGTGTGAATACATATATATGCTAGAACAGAGAATATTAAGTTACTAACCATCGAATGGCCTCAGCAGTATAATATACTAAGGTTCAAAGGACATTTGCCAAGAAACAACTTGCCATGAAACCCTATGGATCAATTTGCATAATATACAACAAAGGTGACCATAATTCTTGCAAACATAACATTGTATTTCCTGTTCAATCCATAACAATCAATGTCTACAGCATGGCACCTCTGGCGCTAATCCAAGTAGATTCCATCCATTGTAATAATCTAACAATACCTTAAACAAAATGCTTGCCAGTTAAAGTTATTGTCCTAGAATTACAGCCAAAGGAAATAAAAGAATGTATATAGAGAGAAACATCATAAACCTTCAAATCATCAAGTGCATAGTCATTTTTACATGCTAGCAAATCATATCCATAATCTTCACATCATAAGCAGATAACAGAATCTTGAGGAGTACGTTGGTGCTTCTCCGGGCAATTTTTTGCAATATGGCATCTTCTTTTGCATGTAAAACAATCTTGACCCTATGATAGATAAATGAACATGAAATTGTTGAGAATAGCCACCAAATGATAGAACAGAGAATAAATTCATTTAATGAGTAAAACCAGAGAAACTTCACCAAAGCAATTCAAGGGCTTGAAGTTAAACATGATGAGAAGGCTATGCTTGTGTATTACCTAGATATGCCAATTAGAAACAATATTTCCTTTCAAATTGATACTTTTTTCTCATCATTTCATTCAGATGAAATAGGAAAAAGGTAGCCCCGCACTGTGAGCAATCATGACACACATTTCCATCTCTCTACACAAGTATATGGAACAGTGAACTTATTAGATATACAAACATTATACCCCCCAAGGAAATGAGTGATATTAGTTATTAATTTTTGAGATTTGATAGAGTGCAACTCTATTTGCAACTCTCCCTCATGACTGGTCCATGAATAATTTTTAAGGTAAAAATAGAACTGTAGTTAGTTGGGACCACTTACTTTTGTATTGTAAGTGCAGTTAGTTGGGACCCACTTACTTTTGTAAGTGAACCAATCAAAGAGAGTTGCAAATGGAATTGCACATTTTGAGTGGCATGCTATCATTTTTATTAATTGATTTTTTTATACCAATGTGCTGCCTACAGTTCTCTGAGCCAAATTTTGCAGTTATTGATCAGTGTAACATTCATTTAACTGTGTTGAGCAAATAATGTAGATCCCCTTTTAGTTAGTTATGAAATGCAAAATATTCATGGAAAGAGGGAAAAGTACAAATTAGGTAGAGAGATCTCCTATCTCATCTCGCTATCCTCGAAAATTACAGGTTACTACTTTTCTCTCACAATTAATGACTGAACATGTATGTTTCAAGTCTATTCAGACTTCAAATAATCTACCATAGTTCTAAGTCAGGCTAAGTTAATCCAAACCAATTTATTTAGCTATAGTCAAGTAATATTTACACAAGGTAATGAAAGAACTGCCTTATTCCAGTCATGTGGGCACCATGTATAGTACTCAGGAACCTAACGCACATGTCTTCAATACATCTTACCTTGAGAAAACTAAGGATTTCTTTCTCAAAATTCCAAGGCTTACTAAAGCCACGTTTTAGTGAGAATAAAACTGACTGATACAAGATAATTCTACCTAGAATGTGACAGTTAAAAAGATAATTCCACATCTCATACCACAAAAAAAGTAAATGCAGCTCACCTGTGTACAATGTTTAGCAAAGTGTCCAAACATCCCACACACGAAGCACGGTTTCTTCCTTCTCTCTGTGGTGCAGTCTGCAGTAGTATGAACTTCCTCGCCAAAATTAAAGCAAGCTTCTGAATTTTTGTCAACAGGATCAAAGTACATTGGCACACGCTGGTCAGTAAAGCCAATAAAGATATTAGAATAAACAAAAAAAAGATAGCAAATTAATCTCTTTAATTTTGAAATATTTATTTGAGAAAATACTCCTAAGTGGTAAAAAAGATAGATATATTTCTAACAATTGACCATTTATTATTCTCTACTTTAGAGATTTATGGTTTATGTTGAAAATTTTAAAACATCGTGTAACCTTGGATAATGTAAAGACTTAGCCAAGCTTTTAGCAGGACATATGTCCGAGTTTTATGAAAATTTAAGTTTTAATAAATAAAACCAAAAGCCAGAAAACATTAAAGCACTTAAGCCATACCAGAAACCTTCTCAAAACTACATTGTCAGATATATCATTCACTTCTGTGACCACAGAATCAGTCATTCCTGCATGTTCCGCTTCCTTAACAGAAGCATCCACCTATATAACAAACATAGGAATTGACTTTTAAGAAGGCCTCATCAACATCAAATTCTTTCAAACATCAAAGTTAAACATTAACTAATAAATGAAAATCTGTGAATATTATAGAAGTTATCCCCCTCCAAAGGACTGCATACAAATTTAGCTAATTAAAAAGCAAATGAAATAACATTATAGATCTAGAAATTCAAGAAAATAGAAAATGATTTTAAAAAATAAAAACAAATAAACAAAGCACTAAACCCACAATAGTTTACTTATAAAAACAACAAAAAGATGTAAATTGATATCTATGATTAGCTCCCAAAAATTCCTAATTCAGCTTGTTAAATGTCAAATAACATCATAAGGTGCTTAATCATCTATAACCATATTTGTTACTACTAACCGTAGACCTTATTCCTTCAACATTCCTTTTTAACTTCTTCTGTTGGTGCATTTTCCACACCATTTCAACGGGCTTCCTTAGTTTTATCCTAAATTGAAGCCATCTCTATCTCTAACTCATTATGAATGCACCTGAATGCATCCATTTCTTATCCTACATCCACTCATCCATCTCTACTTTCTCATTTATGCTATGCAAAATTTCCAGACAGTCCACTGATAAAGCCACAGAAAGCACAACCAATCATATAACTACACAAACTTCTCACCTCAGGTCCTCACTATTAACACACTACACAGTTATTCCATTATAAACGGCCAAATAACATCAATACAACATTCATATCTACAATATTTTCTCAAATCAACTTCATGAATTCCATAAACTTATAAGGTTAATCGCACAAGCAATACAATGTATCTAAGAAAGATAAATGCGATTGTAATGTTCAATTTCTCGTCAAAGTAGAATCTCTATAGCAGATTGATGCTCATGGGACTTCATCAAGACAAAGCAAGTGCAAAAAAAAAGTGTCCTAACCACATCATTACATATACTCTATCTTCTCTCCACGATCCATCTTTAAAATTTGTATAACAAGTTCCTCAAATTTGGGTCATAATCACATCAGTTAAGTCTACTACATAAACAAAAATGGATTCTTACTGCTACAAATTCCAAAACAAACAACCATACTTTGTCTCATAAAAACCACACTGTGTGGATATCTCCATCAAATTTGATTACAAGACTCCAACCCAAAGATCCAATCTTTACCAACCAAACTCAACCGAAATTCCCAAAAAATGACACATTACCTGTGAATGTGATGAGCCTCTTGAGCGAGATCAGCGGCTTGTTGGTCCTACTCATGAACAACCGCTTCAGAATTAGTGAATTACCGCATTGAACTTGCTGCCAGTCCTCACCATAAACGAGTAGCTGTCGGAAAAATCACAAGTTTCGATCATATGGGGTTACAAAACTCCAACTTTTCAACAGTTTCAACAAAAAAGATTCTAGAAATTTGGGTACCTTGTAGATGAGTTTGAGGTAGATGTCATCGAAGCTCGAGGCGATGCACTTGGTATTCTTTCTGCGGCCTCTGACGATGAGATCGATACCCTGCGAAAAGAGATAAGAAGGGGGTGAGAAATGGGACGGTTTAGGGTTAAGATTTGAGAAGCGAGGAGGAAAAAGAAGGGAATTTTTTGCCGTACTAGGCCACTTTTTGATAGTATTTGCGTTTTTAGACCAGGTCCCAAACTATTAGCGTTCGTGGGCTAGCCTCTGCCACGTCAGCAGCGGCCGCTATTGGAAATAGCGGCCTCTTCATAGATACCAATTTTGTGCCCCCACACTTGGCTGTGTACGAAGGGGATCAGGAAATGAAGAGGTCGCTATTGGCACTAGCGACCTCTTCTAACTGAGGTCGCTAGTGGCAATCGTGACCTCAGATGGGCCCCCGAATTCTTCTAACTATGAGTCTTGGATGTTTATACTAAGGTCGCGATTATCAATCGCGACCACAGGTATGATAGGTCGCGATTGACATTAGCAATTATGCTGTTTGCCAAATCAGCTTATCATCTGTGATGTTTATACTAAGGTCGCGATTACCAATCGCGACCACAGTTATGATAGGTCGCGATTGACATTAGCGATTATGCTATTTGCCAAATCAGCTTATCCTCTGTGATGTTTATACTAAGGTCGCGATTACCAATCGCGACCACAGGTATGATAGGTCGCGATTGACATTAGCGATTATGCTGTTTGCCAAATCAGCTTATGTGAATGTGACTCATAATAGCCTATCACTGTGGTCGCTATTGGGAATAGCGACCTCAGTTGGAGGAGGTCGCTAGTGGCATTAGCGACCTTCTTTACACATACTCAGCCCAATCCCCCCGTACTCTACCAAGTGTGGGAGTACAAATTTGGTGGATATGAAGAGGCCGCTATTCCCAATAGCGGCCGCTGCTGACGTAGCAGTGGCTAGCCCACGAACGCTAATAGATTGGGACCTGGCCTAAAAACGCAAATACTATCAAAAAATTGCCTAGTACGGCAAAAAATTCAAAAAGAAGAGGAACGAACCATGGTGGCTAGGGTTAGGGTTTTGGTATTACAATTTGGTGATGATTTCTACTGAATTTTTTTCCTTTTCACTACAAGACTAACAGTCTTTACCGGCGTTTTTTTTCACATTCACCGGCGTTTTAAAACTCCGCTGTAGGTACCACCGGCGTTTTATAAATCGCCAGTGCAAGTGTCGCTAAATCGTGTGTCGCTGTAGCTTAGGGACATTCCTCGGCGTTTTTTATGAACACCGATATATGTTAAAACTACATCGGCGGTTAAAAAATGCCACCCAAAGGGTGGTTTCGTTTGGAAGTACTGTTTTCGGCCAACACCTACACCAGCATTTTTAAAATGCCGGTATAGACTGCCAGTTTTTGCTGAAAGCTACACCGGCGCTTGTAAAAACGCCGGTGTAGATATATTTTTTTTTTTAATTTTTTTTTAATTTAAAAAAAAAAGAAACCCTTCAAGAATCTTATCATCAAAACCAATTGCAAAACTAAAAGAGACCCATTATAATATATATGAATGAAGCATAATAGTATAATATCATCAAATTGTAATCTCATAAACATAATAATGTGATCTCACCACATTCATAATCAAAATATGGAGTTCAAAATATTGAGTTACAAAGAGTGAAAAAGATTATTATCACTGTCAAGATACTAACTGAGATGAAACTTATACTTTTATAAAACTCATGAGATAACTGTCAATTGAAACCACAACATAAGTTCAAACAGGATTATTTCATCACTAGTCACTCCTCTGTAAATCATAGTATGCAACTTCAGTTACATAATCCATCTCATCATCACTTAAAACCAATGAGAAAGAACAATCTCATTTTCAAACCCAAGCATCAAGCATGAACATTATCTTAGAAACTGATACTCATCTAGACATCATGATATAATTGTATATAAAGTTTATATAAAAAAAATTCCATCACTAGTCACTCCTATATAAAAAAATCATAGTGTGCAACTTCATATACATTATCCATCTCATCTCTAAATTCAGACAAAAAAGCAACTCAGTAACTGAGACAAAAATTTATTAGGTACCAAGTTTCAGATTGCATACCCCAGACATCATCCAATTTGATGAACACTTCATTTAAGAAAGGAGATAGTGGATGGTCGATCACCCTTACACTGATACAGTATGTAACGCCCCGGATCCCCGTCATAGGACATCCGTGACACAACCAGAATCTTTGCCTTCAAATGCATCTCAACACAGTAAATAGTACGGAAATTTAAAACACTTCTATTGCCATCAGAGTTAATACATTAATTCTTACGAATATCAATTTATCCTGTCGAACTGTAACGCCTCCATTTTGACTCCAAACCCAATTCTTTCAATTTCTATATCACTTTAATCATAAACTAAGATAGCTATATTTCAAAGAAAAATCGGGCAGAGTCTTCCCTGAAATTTCTGCCCCGAAACACAAAAAGCTTACGGAATTCTGCTCTAAATTCCGTAGCTCACATCACAGGCAATTATATCACGGGCTCCCCAGGCCAAAATGAGCAGAATCATACAGGCAATATATATATATGCTCTGGGGGCCAAACTCATAATAGAATATCAAATATCAATTAAAAACCATAAATTCCTTTGAAAACGCAGTAAGGTTTTTAGAAAATAATTTGTAAATCATACCACACGACCCGGTACTCCACAACGAGATGGGTACGGGTCAGCAACATAACATGTCACTCCACACTATACTTATCATCATCATCCACATACTTATACATCACAATTATAGTTTAAAGCATAAAATTCACTATTCACCCAATTAAACCTTTAAGCAACAAATAGTAAAATGAAGCTCCATCCACAGAACCATGAATCAACACCTCACATCTGCACCGCTGAGGACCTGTAACAGTAGGGGCCTAGGTAGTCCAGAGACTCCTTAACCCTCCAAACACTAAGGGGTTAGCCATTTCTGGTGTGAGTATAATTTATTAATAAGCAACTAAATTAAACTTTATAGGTAAACAGAACGAACTTACAAATACCAAGATAAACCTGAACATGTAAATATCATAAATGGAATTTCACATCAAATACTCAATGCATCACTTCCTGTATGCATATCCATACCTGCTCACAGCATACTTATCATAAGTTTGGAAACCATTCCAATTTGTCGCTTAAGGCCCATCACTTTACGCCTTAAGCAACCATTCCTATAGCTTTATTTTTTTCATAAAGCTTTACATTCACAAATACTCTACTATCACATAACTGCACCATATTTACCATTCATTGCAATTACAGACTCACGACTTATCTTCTTTCCCAATCTCATATCACATAACACCGCATTCATTCATTTCTTACAACATATATCATCACGTCTCGTAATACATCACTTCCACACTCATACTTCATCTTAAATGGAAAATAAACGTGTATCCTAATTTCCTAGTGTTTGTGTATGCCATGAAATGCAACAATACAGAATATAGAACAGATGCACTTAATCTAATGTCAGCAAGATTCTGGATGCACATGTATCCCATACTACATGTGACCCAGGTCAAGCCAACATACTTAGTCTATTGCAAGCGAGACTTTGGAAATGTATGCATCCCATACTACATACTTTCCAAATTAAGCCGTTGTCTCTAAGTTTAGGGATTCGAACCCTCGCTATGCAATGCATTCTAATTTGGTCTACTTCCTGTTCCTGATAGTATGACATGGTTGGGTTCAAAACCGTGACGAACTTAAAGATATACCGCAGTATACCTATAGCATCGTATTTCACCGGACCGCAGTCCGTACGACCCGTTCGTGTCCACTAGCATATACCTGGATCCCATTCAACAGCCGTGACGAACTTAAAGATATACCGCAGTATACCTATAGCATCGTATTTCACCGGACTGCAGTCCGTACGACCCGTTCGTGTCCACTAGCATATACCTGGATCCCATTTAACAGCCATGACGAACTTAAAGATATACTGCAGTATACCTATAGCATCGTATTTCACCGGATCGCAGTCCGTACGACCCGTTCGTATCCACTAGCATATACCTGGATCCCATTTAACAGCCGTGACGAACTTAAAGATATACCGCAGTATACCTATAGCATCGTATTTCACCGGACCGCAGTCTGTACGACCCGTTCGTGTCCACTAGCATATACCTGAATCCCATTTAACAACCGTGACGAACTTAAAGATATACCGCAGTATACCTATAGCATCGTATTTGACCGGACCGCAGTCTGTACGACCCGTTCGTGTCCACGATGAGTACTAAGTACAGGAACTTATCTAGGTCCCAAATAAAATGCTAAAACATCATTAAAACCCGATAGCGCATAATCACCACACTGCGATATGCAAAGGGCTCCTTATCAATTATCCGATGAAATAATTCAAGAAGTAGCAGTAGCTGTAACCCAGGCTACGCTCATCGGAATTTAACACAATCAGACTTCTAGAAGGGTGGGGAGATCCCCAGCAATCCCCTAGTGGGCGACTCTCAGCTATTTAAGAGCTCAAGCCCCCAAGCTAACTTAATCTTGAAGTCAATCTCAACAATAGGGTGCCAAACTTACAACAACCACAACTTCCAACATAGCACACAAATTCCGCCACTCCTTCAGCAGAGCGTTTACTACCCTTGACCAAACGAACTCTAGAATTTCTAAAACTTGAGAATCATCAAATAAACCCATACCAAAAACTACTCTCAAGGTTCATAGCAAGATCATACCTACACAATTGGTTATGACCCTTCGGACTTCGGTCCAAAAGCAATCGGCTTCAGCTCTGTCCTTTCAGACCAGCTGCACTCCACAATTTATTTTGAGGTATCAACCAACCTCGATAATTTATGAAATTTAACCTGTAGTTGTGGACACATAAAAGAGTGTCCACACCAATCCTTAACTCAAAACATCCATGCTACACTAAGATACAAAAACGGAAATACACGGCAATTCATAATTTAAAATCTTCATAACACACCACATGCGTAAAAATAACGTATATCATACTCACAAATTGTCCCGCAAAGACTCGAAGCGCCACCACATCCAAAGCCGCTAGTATATCCTATCATCAAAGTTCAAAGCAATCAAGGCTCAAGCATCCAAAAATAGTTACGGGAAAATAATAATACTAACTCCAATATCACACAGGCATTCTATTGAACGCCTAGGATGCACACGAGCTTTGCACGTAATCACTCAAATTCCAACGAGATTCTTATTTTCACACAATTACTAAAGCACTCCAAATTATTCTAATAGTCCTACTACAATTTCTACTACCATACGAAAATTAATTCATATCCATATAATTCTCTTTTACAAACCCAAAACCCTATTTTACTAACAACTTGAAATCTCTCTAAAATCCGCTAATTTCTCACATCTACAATTTCTAATATCTCTAAATCTCTCTACCCTAACATTCCAACTCAATAAAAATTAACCTAACTAAATTTTATAAAATAAAATAGTTAGGGTTTTACCTTCCCGAAATCCAATTGAAAATCCGACGCTACTACGATGTAGAGAATCCATCATTTATTCTACTCCTCAATTTAATTTAGATTTGACGAAGAAATGAGATGGATTTGAGGTGGGGGAAAGTATCGTTCGATGGGTTCTTTTGGGCGTCGTGATGGAGATCGGAAGGGAAAGAAGAAGGAGAAGAAGAAGGGAACGGGGGTGGGTTTCTTCACATCCAGCTGGGCGCGAACGGAGAAGAAGGAAGGGAGGAGAGGACCGGGGGGTTTTCATCGGGTTTGGGAAAAGAAAGGAACGGGAAGAAGGAAGGAGATAGAGAAGAAGGAGAGAGGTGGGAGGGGGTTTTATAAATAAATAAATAAATAATAGATAAATAATTAATATAAGGGGAATATTACATATAAGCCCCAAAGTCCCAATACATTTCAAATAAATCCCAACTCTCACTCTTTAAAATACTAACAATCAAAATACATAAAATTGTCTCATAATAACCCTCCAAAAGTATAAAATAAGATAGACAGTATATCTGATATTTCTCAATAACAATCAATTATTATTAGAAAATACATAATTGTGTGCAATTCTCAATTGCGCACGGATTACGATGCAAAATAGCCATATGCTATTTTTGCGGGGTATTACACAGTACTCAGTAACTCAGAAGACAATTAAATTCAAGCAACTTCAAAACCACAACTAGAAAGCTTTTCAATTTCTGGGTGGACACTAAGTAGAAAAGAGAAGTTTTGAAACAAAATTAGATACCACCACAAGAGTTAATAGCATCAAGTGCTACCCCTTCATTTTAGATGGGTATCCTTCATTTTATAATTAATGAACTCTTTATGGATTAATATTATATCTAGTATTCTTATAGCAAAAGAAGTATGCAACCCAATTGAAACATGGCATGCCATACAATATAGAGGTGATTGAATGAAGGAACACATATAAATCAGGATAGGAATTCTAATGACATTTTAATGCATTATTTCTTTATATGTCAAGTCCAGAGCACACATAAAGTGTGACTTTAGAATAAAAATGGTAACATAATGGGTATGTGTTTACTAATTCAGGTTATATATTTGATTAATTCACTACCAGAACAAGATAGCGACCCTGATCTCAAGGATTTACCTAATATACATTTTTTTCAAAAGTCAAATTCAAGGTAGAGAGATATTGTATGCAGTAAAAGTCAGTTCAACTGGTGTCATGCATTGACTCATAATTGCTTGTGCAAATGAAATATAATTCAATAGTTGAATCTCATGGAAATTAACCAGGGACCATGTACCACTCCAAACTTTACTTGAATCTCAAGTTTTAAGAAATGACAAAGGACATAACAGAAGCTGCAATTATGTCAAAACTAGTATTATACACGTGCTTTGCACGTGGGGTAATTTTTTTTTGGGAGGGGGGGGAATGAAAAGGGCAAAAAAAAAAAAATTTACCAACACGTGCATTGCACGGGTTGGGTTATGGACTAAGGCCTTCTCCCATTATAGTAGTAGAGATGAGTAAAAGAGGTTCGTAAAAGCTATTAAGGAAAAGGGAAGAATCCAAGTTAATACCAATTAGATGCAAACATACAGCAATATGGAAATGGCGGGCATGTTTCAATAATCCACCTTCAGTGGTTGCACACAAAAAAAAAGGGACAAAGAAAAATTAGGTCTAATCTGAATAAGCTGTTAGCAGAAGTCTGAGGCTGAGAGCTCACTGATTTTGAAACAAATCCAACAGAGCCAGGTCTGTAAAGCTTGCATTAAACTATATTGTCAATAGTTCCTGCAGTGTATCCAAACTATATTACCAAAGATTATCAAATGAAGCAGTGGAGCATATATCATACAGAAAGTGCTCGTAAACAACAATTTATGGAAATATATTTGCTGAAGGAAAGAAGAGGTACTGGAAGTTGATTATATTTGGTATTTCGAAGTTTACAAAACAAGTAAAGAACTCAACAACAGTAGTTCTCATCTCCTAAATCAAAACCATAATCTTATCACGCCCATTCAAAATCTCAACCAAACTTCAAATTAACCCACATAACACAGGCATACACCCTTCTTCCACTACTGGTCATTTTGAAGTTAAATAAAATCCCACTCTAACACCTAATTTTCCATAAGGGGAAATTTGAGACTAACTAATGGCAAGCATTTAAAGATGTACTTCACTCCATCCGGCGTAAAGTATAACCCAAATTCATGAGATGGGTAAGTCCAAAAATTTGAAATTGCAAGATATAGGACCATAAACTTGGGTGGGGAAAAAAGAGCATACCTGATGGTTGAGAGTGGGGCAACCGGTGGTGACAGTGCGAGTGAGAGAGGGAGAGAGAGGACGACGGACGACGACGGACGGCGGAGAGAGAGGGCACAGCGATGGCGGCCAAGGCAGAGGCGGGAGAGCGCAGGAGAGAGGGAAAAAAATTGGGATTTTTTTTTTTTTGGATCTAAGGAGGAATTGCTGTAGGGTTTGGGGGAAATTTATTCCAAACCCTATACCGGCGTTTTAACTAAAAAACGCCGGTGAATGGGAGAAGATTTTTTGGTACATTTTTTATCTGTATATTTGCCGGCGTGTTTTATTAAAACGCCGGTGAATATGGCCTTCACCGGCGTTTTAATAAAAAACGCCGGTGAATATCATAATTCCCCGGCGTTTTATAGAGGCCGCCGGCGTATAACCATCCATTTTGACGCCCCATTCCTGGTCTCTTCCTACCCCGGCGTGACTGGTAAAACGTCGGGAAATATACGCCGGTAAATCCATCGTGTGTTGTAGTGTTTTTAGAGGGATATAGGGTTTTTTTAATGCGAGTTGGGTTTCGGGTTTTGGCCCAGTTGCTACGGGCCCCAATAACGGTTAACAATCTATAACTTGCTATAACTGATGTATGGCTGTGATTGAATCTCATATATAATCAATCAGATTCGATTGACGGTCCAGATATACTCTGGACAGATTTATTGTGGCTTTTATAATAGAAAATAGATTATCATATTTGTTAGACATATACATCTTAAAAACCCTATTCAATTTCATAGTTTTGCTATTCTCATTTCCTAATAAGTTTAAATTTCACTGATGTGCTGCCGTACTGATACAACAGCTCACTTATAAATGAAAAGTCCAAAGTTCGATTTGGCATAAATTGAGATTAATTGAGATGTTGAAATTTCTTACGGCCTTGTACTCTCCACATAACCTGCCATGCATATATGACTAAATTATAAATAAAACGACAAATTGTTGTCTAATTATATATGGACTAGGTTTGCCCGTTGACACGTGCCTATGGCACGTCTTCGGAATGGTGCATCTGGTTTGATTATATAAAATAGTTTTGGAGGTCCAACAAATTAATTGAAGTAGCAAACATATTATATGAGAAAGCAGTATATCTACCTTTAAGCTCAACCATCACCTTCTTGATCATTAGCTTGAACTTACCTGGAATGCATATAGTTTGTTAGAAACACTGCATAGAGTTTTTTTTTAACTTCAACATCACTTTTAGATGCTTGTAATAGTTATGCAAGGACAATATCATATAGGTTTTATAGAACTTACTCTAATCCCATAACCATTATGAGCATGTCTAAATACAATGGTAACACAAGTGCATGTGTGAAGGTATCTACAATACCAATAATCTAAATATTTGTTTGTCTGAGACTCAATTTTGCAATTGAAATACCTCTTATTATTATTTCAACCAAAATGAAATACATGAAGTTCTCAAAACTCTAATCCAAGCTAATCATTTCTTTTATATCCACTTTGTCTCCCCATTGCACCTTTATAAAAAAAAATCAAAATGGATAAATAATAAATTTACTTTAGCTGTTTTTCTTGAGTGGAGAGTTTGCACCCTTCACTGGTAAACTCCAGTCATCCAAATCCTATATATCTTAAAATACACTAAAAGTTCTTATATGTTATGTTATCCATGGTTTCTAATAACAAGTGAAGGGAACATTTCACGATAGTATTTTCTCTTATAGTAAAGAAATTAATGTTGCATATTTGCCAAGTTATTTTAGGTTGCTAGTCAGCTTACCTGTCCAACTATGGTTTGGAAGCCCAAATTGAGGTCACCAAATAATCCATCTCTCACTTGCGTACACCTTAAATCAGAACCAATAAAAAAATTATCAAATAAATCACCAAATTAAAAATTTTTAAACCCAAAAATAAAACAATCATGCCTCTCTGAACTTAAATTCCATGCACACACAAAATTCGAGTTAGCAAAAAATGAGTAATCCCTTGCACACAAAAAAATTAAAAATTAGAATGAGAATTCGGTTATGAGATGAAATTAGAGTCGTTGGTCGCATCGCATATAGAGGCTCTTGATTCGGTGGAGGAGAGTCACCGAAACGGATTCGCTTGATATTCGGGCTCGATTTGGAGGAGGGGAGTCACCGATACGGAATCAGCAGCTGATCAGATTTCAGCGACGACCTCTTGATTGTTGTTCGACATTGGATTTGGATTTGAATTTGCTTTGAGATTTTCAAATTTTCAAATTTTCAAATTTTTAAATTTTCAAACTTTAAAAAAATATTATTTTTATAAATTTTTTATTTTTTATTTTTTTTAATTTTTAAATATTTAAAATATATATATATATTTTAAACTTTTTTATATTTTTTATAAGTTTTGATTTCTTTGAATTATTTTTAAGGTTTTTAAAGTTTTTAAATTTTTTAGTTTTTTTATTTTTAAATTTTTTAAAAATTTATTTTCTTAATTTTTTGAATAGAAGAGATATATATATATATATATATATATATATATATATATATATATATATATATATATATATATATATATATATATATAGTAAGTTTATTAAGAGCTCGGAAGCTGAATGCCTTATCGGGAGCTGGAGCTAACAGCCATCCGATCTGGTTTGATTCAGATCGAATGGCTGAGATCAGATCCCGTTCTCCATGCTTTTTGTTGAGGGTAAAATGGTCGTTTACTCTCTCCTCTCCTTCTATCACCCCGCTCACTCTCCCGTTCTCTGTTCTCTCTCTCCCCACTCCCCAAATCAACACCAAACCCTAGCTCCAAATCCGACGCTCTCTCCTCCCGGCGCTCCTCCTCTCTCGCCCCCTTCGACTTTCGAAACCCATCAACTTTCGTCATCTCTCTACCTCTCTCAATCGTCATCTCTCTCCCTCTCTCAATCTCATCTCTCTCCCTATCTCTCCAGACCCTTGACCCCAAATCCGTCGCCCCTCTCTCGCCCCCTTCGACTTTCGAAACCCTAGACGGGTTCGAAATCCCCTTAAGCCCCCATCGTCCTTCGTCAGCCCCATTCCACCGCTTGTTCTCTCGACCACCACTCAGACCTTCGAAAACATGGAGAACTGATCTCCATCTCCATCTCCAACTTGGGTAGAGGTAAAATTTCAACTTGGGTAGAGGTAAAGTTGATATCTTTGCTATGGCAGTGATGAAATCACACTATTATGCTTCATTATGAGATTACAATGTGGTGATATTACACTAATGCACCTAATTTGGTTATGACTGTGATGATATTACACTGTTATGCTTCATTCATAATTTAGGGATTGAAGATTTTCTAAATTTGGGCAATGATGAACATGCTCATGTGAACGGTATATGATATGTAAAATTGGTTTATGGAAATGCTTAAGAAACTAACTCAAAATAAGCTAGTAATAGTATACATGTGTCCTCCTTATGATGTATATGTGTCTGAGCATGAAATCGTTTCAACATAGAGGTATTCATGCTTAATGATGTGGGCTAGATACCATGTAACATTTGGCAAGTGTAATTTAAGAACCATATTATTTGAGATCTTTATCATCTATTCTGTATCTGTGAAAAGTTTGTTTATTAATTTGTGAATTCTTTCACTTGTTAGATAGTTTTGTGAACCATACTGTATTGTTATGCCATGTTGCTATTATTTATGAATACATTGTTATGCCATGTTGCATCTTCTGCTTGCCTGTGCATTGATATAGAACTTTAGGAAATTGTGAGATTTATGACTTAAGTTACTGAGATGTGTTTACTGACTGTAGCTTTAGTCAGTTGTTCACCTAAATATCTCATTATAAGTAAACTGTTGTCCTAGATTTAATGAATCAGTTAAAAGTGCTTTACTGATTTGCTCCTAGTCTTCTCCAAAGTGAAATGTAAAGGGTGTTTGTCGCTAAAACTATTTTCTTTATAAAACAATCTTTTAACTCAAAAACCTGTTATTTGTTCTTGTCCTTAGCCTTTAAGAAAAATGCAGTCAACATTTCAAGGAATTCTGTTCAAAATCAGACTTATTTTAATCAATGTAGCATATTATTTGTTAGGGATGTGCTAATCACTTAAATGAAAGAGTTTGGGAAGACAAAAAAGAGTATTAGCGGCATAGAAATATCTTATCTTTTATTTTGTTAGTTTGCTTTTGTAACACTGAAATGCTTCTTAGGATATCACAAAATTTGTACATGTACTGATTTTGTTAATTTATAACTTGCATGCTAGGTTGAGCACTTGGAGCAGTTGGAAATGCAAAAAATTTGAACAAGGTGTTTGCATCTCAAGAATAGTGTGTGGAACAAGATGATCAGCTACAATATGTCAGGGAAGTATTCGATTCCCCAAACAGTCTGTTACATTCATGTGATTGTGAGTTTGCTTCCTCTTTGGATAACTTGGATTCTAGTTTTACAAGTAATGATGAGATGGATTATGTTTTTGAAGTTGCACACTATGAATCATTTATTTAATGATTTGTAGGAGTGACTAGTGATGAATTAATCCTATCTGAGCTTTATTTTTCCTCGTTGGTTATAAGTGATGATGAGATCGATTATGTTTCTGAAGTTGCACACTATGATTTAATGATTAATAGGAGTGACTAGTGATGAAATAATCCTATCTGAGCTTTACGATTGTCACTTCACTGAATGTTGCCAAATTCCCTGACTCATATATAGCTAGTCTATTAAGAGCTGGGAAGCTGAGATCCTTATTGGGAGCTGGAGTTTTCAGTTATTCGATATTCACACCATTATGGTTGGCATGACATATTTTATTTCTGAGCGATATTTTATTTCTGAGCATTCTAAGTTGGCATTTGGGTGTGTGTGTGTGTGTGTGTGTGTGTGTATAGGGGGGCACGGTTGAAACTAGTTGGCATGACATAATAATGCAGCCCTAGAAAAATAAGTTTGCTTGATTTACAACAAACACTGAAATAGAAGTGTGTTCTGAGCCTACAACAACTTCAAAGACCTGTATTTGTTGCTCGTGTACAATTAAGAAAATAACTTTTTCAGAGTAATGACTGATTAATGATGCGGTAGTTCTCGGCTTGTTCATTTTGAGCATTTATGTGTTTTATGCTTAGTAGCTAATATTAATAGCACTATCTGGCATGTTTGGTTTTTTTTTGAAGATGGAATATGCACTTAGTCATCTCCTATTGAATGCAATAATTTTATGTGTGTACTTTTCCCAGTAAAATAGTTAAAATTTTGAAACTTGTAATTGATATTTGTATATGAAATCAAGATATTTAGAATTTTGTAAATTTTTTATTTCTCATTCATATCCAAAATGTTCTTATATTTTCTGCAGCTATTTGGTTGCCCTGGACCTCTTGCTAATCGTAAGCCTGGAAATGCCTTCATTGATGCTGTTGCGTCTACTTAAAGCGGCTTTCCTGTTTTCTTTACTGCTCATTTGACTAAGTGGTCAACAAAATACTGTAGTTCTGCTGACAGTTTGCTTGTTTTCTTTACTACATTTTCTATTCGTTCTGGGCTTACTTCAAGTTGACAAAATTGAATACTTCATGATCTGCACTTGGCATAATTTTGTACTTCAAGTTCTATTTGTCTTTGTTCTGAGATTACAAAAATTGATACTTCATGATCTGTATCTGATTGTTTTGAGCTAACAAAATTTGTACACTTCAAGCTCTGTTTGTGTTAGCTCTGGACTCGCAAAAATTGATACTTTATGTTATGTTTGTGTTATTTATGAGCTTACAAATTTTGCATAATTCATGATCTGTATGAGTTAGTTATGGACTGGCAAATTTTGCCATACTACATGTTCTGTCTGTGTTACTTCTAGAATAGCAAATTTTGCATACTTCATGATATGTGTGTGTTATCTCTGGACTGGCAAATTATTTGATACTTCATGTTCTGTTTGTGTAATTTCTGAGCTTCCAAAATTTGCATACTTCATGCTCTGTTGGTGTTAGCTCTGAACTGTCAAAATTGGATACTTCAAGTTCTGTATGTGTTAGTCCTGAGCTTACAAAAATTGTATACTTCATGCTCTGTTTGTGTTAGATCTGGATATGCAAAATTTGTATACTTCATTTTCTGTTTGTGTTAGTTCTGAGCTTACAAAAATTGTATACTTCATGCTCTGTCTGTGTTAGCTCTGGGCTGTCAAAATTTGATACTTCATGTTCTGTTTGTGTTAGTTCTGAGCTTACAAATTTTGCATACTTCATGATCTGTGTGTGTTATCTCTGGACTGGCAAATTTTTGATACTTCATGTTCTGTTTGTGTTAATTCTGAGCTTACAAATTTTGTATACATCATGATCTGTCTGTGTTAGCTCTGGACTGGCAAAATTTGATACTTCATGTTCTGTTTGTGTTATTTCTGAGTTTACAAATTTTGTATACTTCATGCTCTGTTTGTGTTAGCTCTGGACCGGCAAATTTTGCATACTTCATGTTATGTTTGTGTTAATTCTGAGTTTACAAATTTTTCATACTTCATCCTCTGTTTGTGTTGGTTCTGAACGGTCAAATTTTGAGGCTTCCATGATCTGTTTGTGTTAGTTCTGAGCTTACAAAATTGGTTACTTCATGCTCTGTCTGTGTTAGTTCGGAATTTTCATTCATGATATCAAAAAAATAATGAACTGAATATGTGGAAGAAATTCAATCTTCATAGAATTGCAAGATAATACTTTACAAAAACTTTACAGCGTCATAAATGTACTTGACATCTAACATTTTACAAAGAACTGAAATATAACAAACACTTTATAGCATAGTACAATGTTTAATAACATACAGGTACATGACCAAAATTTACAAATACTGAAAGTGTACAACAACAACAACAACAACAACAACAACAATTTAAACAACAACAACAACAACAACAACAACAACAACAACAACAATTTAAACAACCACAATTTAAACAACAACAACAACAACAATTTAAACAACAACAACAACAACAACAACAACAACAACAACAACAATTTAAACAACAACAACAACAACAACAACAACAACTTAAACAACAACAACAACAACAACAACTTAAACAACAACAACAACAACAACAACTTAAACAACAACAACTTAAACAACAACAACAACAACAACTTAAACAACAACAACAACAACTTAAAATTTCAACTTGGATAGAGCCTGAGAAACACAACTCGTATTCAAAGAAGCAGCAGAAGTGTAATGCACCATGACAAAACAAAGTGCAAAACTAAAAGAGACCCAAATTAAGTTCATCATTGCCCAAATTCAGAAAATCTTCAATCCCTAAATTATGAATAAAGCATAACAGTGTAATATCATCACAGTCATAACCAAATTAGGTGCATTAGTGTAATATCACCACACACTACAAGAAATTTGCCATATACCAACGGACACCTATAGCGATGGATCACTAAAACCGTGGGTATAGGCATCATATACCTACTGACATGTAGTAAACCATGGGTATAGGTATCCTATAGCTTTAGAATAATTTCCCCCCCAAATTTTTCATTTTCCCCCCAAATCAGAAATCCCCCAATTTATACACACTCTCTGTCTCTCTCTCTGCCTCTTTATTTTCATCCAATCATCCTCTTCACCCGCAACTACACTCTCTGTCTCTCTCTCCCTCTTTATTTTCATCCAATCCGTCATCCTCTTCACCCGCAACTGCAAAAACCACGCCGCCACGTCAGCATCGCCGCTGTCCTCACCCCGTCAGCGGCGATTCCGAAGGAGGGCAGATTCCGAAGGTGTACGAAGGAGGAGGAGGACGTACGATGGAGGAGGTTTTTGGCGGAGGCGGCGGAATCGGACGGTGGAGAGAGCTTCTTGATCGACGGGAGGAGAAGAAACCTCATATTTTGTCGGAAGTGGGGCCCGATCACCGGTGGTGACGTCAGGTGAGCTTTCGATTTGGTTGGTTTCTTGTTAGGGTTAAGGTTTGAAATGGTCAAGAGCTATTTTTGGTAGTAAATAAATGAACTTTATGGGTAATTATGTTGATTGCAATTTAAAAGTTTGAATTTTGATGAATGAGATCTAGAAATAATTGAGAGAAAATTTTGAATTTTGATGAATGAGATCTGGAAATAATTGACGATAAGCTTTAACCTTGAACTGTTTCTTAATTGAGAGAAAATTTTGATTGTACTGAATACTGAATCACAACTTGTGCTATTAACATTCCTAACTTGCCTTTATTTTTCTTGTGCTGAATCACATTCCTAGATTCAATCTTGTTGTGTATTGAATCTGGAAATACCCAACTTGCCCAATTTTTATTTTTCTTGTGCTGAATACTGAATCACGTTATTTTTGTAGACAATTTAACAGACCGTCTTACAACTTACCCAATTTTTATTTTTCTTGTGCTGGATACTGAATCACAATATTTTTTGTAGACAATTTAACAGACCATCTTATTGAATCAAAAGATATTTGTGATGCAGATTTCAGATACTTAAGAGAACTCATACCAAATAATGACCAAAAGAGAGATAAGGCATCATTCCTCTTGGAGGTATACACATATGCATCATGCTAGGAGCTTAAACCTTTTCTCTTCTTTCCATCCTGTGGTTCAGGTGATGACATGTAGGGAACTCCTTGCTGTTATACAGGTTATTGAATATATTCAGTTTTTACAAGAGAAGGTGCACAAGTATGAATCGTCGTCATACCCAGGATTTGGTGAAGAAAATGCTAAACTAATGCCATGGGTAATTCTTGAAGCTTACTTTTAATGGAAATTCTTACCTGATTATATATATTTCACTATTATTGCAAAAGCGATTTGATTAACTTTATGGTTATTGATTCTCTACTAGTTTGTTTAAATCAAATCATCTAACTAAACGTAGATTAGTTTTTTTAGATCAAATCATCTTGATTTTTCTACCTTTGAACCTCATTCAACTTTTATCACATCCATATTGATTTGTATCTGTGTGGTAATTTCTAGTGTATGTGTGCGAAAAAGTGTGACATACTACTTCCAAAAATGCTAGGAGCATTTTGAGCTGGCCCTACAAATAGTCGATCTCGTTACAAAAAACAAAACTAAGCAAATATCAAATAGTGGATCTTGGTCATTTCCATGAAGGAATGGTTTTTATTGATTATCACTTTGGTTTTCTCTTTGGCAGGTAAAGGTCTATTTTAGATAATTCTGGAAAAATGCATGGGTATCTGTCAATTTGTTTTTGATATATTTGTTGCGCGTTGTATCTTCAATAAATTTCCATGTTACTTTTGATTGAACATACTTTTAATTAAGTTTGTCAAATAGCTATTTTGAGCCTAAAAGAGCTTTCAAACCCAAAAGCACTCTCCAAAAGCGATCCCAAACAGAGCTTAAATATTTTGCATTCTAACGCGTGCCGTCAAATTGGACATATTTGCCTTTTGAGCTGAAATTTGGTGGGTTGGATATTTTATTAACTTAATTGTATATTGTATTATCTTTGTGAAATTTACTTTATTATAATATACTAACTTTATTACCATAGCAAGTGAAATTAAACTCATTTCACAAGATTGAATGGTGTGACATCAAATTGTATGATCCACTTATGAGGTTTTGATTAAGACATTCTAATCTGCATATATTAAATGGTCTATAGAAATATATTTATGCATCTTAAATAGTAATTATTCGTACCCGTGTCTTAAAATATATGTATTGAGTGTGAGATAGTGTAAAATCATGTATTATGAGGTCTTTATTAGTGCATTATTGTGAAGTTACCGCTATGACCACATGATGTAGTATCCTCAGCATACATTATTTGTTGTTGCTAGTCGTTTTATTGCATGTAAATATAATTAGTAATGCCTCAATGAGATTATTAAATTCATGAGGGTGTCAATGAGACGATATGTTTGTTCTGGGGAATAGGTGTACAGGAACCTACAACAGTTTCGCATTCATGGCTGTTCCTTTTCTATATCTGTCCTTTTATAAATCTAATCCAATGCTATAGAGAATGATATCACTGCTTTTTTGGTAATTTAATTTAGATATTCGTCTTTCCTTTGTCTTCATCAATAAGCTTATCTGTAATGCTAGGTCTTTATTATACTGCCTAACTAGTTTACTTACTATACTGTATATTAACTTTATTGAAAGGTGTGGGCCATTTCTGATTCTAAAAGGCAGGGTTATCTTGATCTTCAAGAATTCATCAACGCAATGCAGGTAGTATTAACAATGTTCAATTATCTCAAACTTCTAATGACAAAGTTGTACTTAAGTGCCAATTTTGTGAACTGTACAGCTCATATCATTGGCACAAGCAGGTCATGAGGTTACTCAGGATGTACTTAAACATGCAGGTGAATGAACTGAAAATTTCCTATTTAGTATTTTAAATTGCATTGTGGTGAATCCTTTCTTTTTTCACTCTGTTGTGATGGATAAATTCTATTGTCAGTTGCATCCGACTCAGGGAATTTAAGGCTCCCAGAGATGGAAGGTTTGGACATACTATTATCTGTAGGTCTATTTTCCTTTTTTTGCTTAGGTAAACTGAATTTCTTAACTGTGGATTTGATGATTTTATTATTGTTCTGAATGATCATTTTTCAGAAAGCTAAACTTTCACCTTGTAGAAGTGACTCTTCCTTTGGCGGTAACTGGTGCTGGTCCTTTTTATCGTGCTATTCATACTTGAGTTTATATTACCATTTACTTTATTATCTAACTGTTCTTTTGCGATGATGCAGGATCTTTGAAGCTTGAGTCACCATCATCTTGCATTTTTTCTTTTACTAAACAAAACAACAAATGGAATACCTTCTTTGAAGATTTTTTGCTGAAAAAACTAAATGATGAAAAAAAACATAACGAAAGAACATAATTAAGTGACCCCCAAGAAAAGGAATAATGAAGATTCAGATGTACATTTCTGTAGTATAATTACTAAACTGAAGGATCCATGCGTCTTCATTATCATTCCTGGTGAACTTACAGCTTGAACTGTGATGAAGTTTTCATTTACAAGTGCTTTCTGACTTCCAATTCTTATAGGAAAGGCCTTTAGCATATATTACTTCATATACCTATTGTCAGTCTGTCTACTTGATGTCTCCATTGCCCAAAATTGTAACTTAGAAACTAACTATGTTTAAGTTTCCAGTTCCAGTTGAACCTTGTCTGTGTGGATACCTTCGACAGAAACACAACATGTTCTACATCTTGTTTTTTATATATTTTATATTCTCATCCTAAGGTGCATTGATGTTACTCTTGGGCAGAACTTGCGTTTTTATTATATTTTCACTTATATTTTGCCTTCAGTGGCCGATGTGGCGTTTTTCAATGTTTAAATCCTGGTTATTAGTTCCGCACGAGATCAGTACACCTTCATCAGTGACGAAACTGAGGACTTCGCCTTTCCATTTGATGTTCAAATATGCTGAGGATACACCTCATAATTAAACTAGTGGTGAATCATCATGACAAATGCCATAGCTTTACGCTTTGTTGTATGATATTGTGTATGAGGAGATTAATTATTTTTCTATGAAATATTAGTCTTTTGTTCTGCGTCCATGTCACTTTTTTAATTTTTAACTTGTGACGTATTCACCTTGGGCTTTTTGAAAGTGCTGTTTTTTAGAAACCTATCTTACTGCTGCTTCCCTAGAGATCTAGTGTGGGGAAATTAATTATATCGGGTGTTCGTATTATGCTTCTCATTTTATGTCACTCTAAGCTAGTTTTTTAAGCGTCCATTTGGTAAACTCTTGTGGTAGTTTAAACTTCAAACATTCTGCACTAACAAATCCAACTTTCACTATTCCTTTTAGTGAATTTGTCTCACTAGGATTAATAGCATCTGATGATGATACTACTAATTGTGGCATTGTACATCAGGGATAAGAAGAAAGAGTTTGCTCCAAATCATGCAGCATATTGTCCATTTGGTGTTGATGTATACTTATCTCAACAGAAAATTAGTCACATTGCTAGATTTGTCGAACTTCCCACTGTCAATTCATCATCAAAGCTCCCACAACTTCTTGTTGTGAATGTGCAGGTACTTATACTCTCAGTTTCCTTTGCAATTTTGATAAATTTCAAAGTTCTTTGCGTCCATCGTAACATTTGGTTTCTAGAATCAAGAAAAGATACAATGAAAAGAAGCACTCAGAATTAATGGTTAAATCCTCCTACTTAAGGAGTTAATTAGGAGTTATTTACTCTTAATGCATGTTGCTATGGTAGCTACAATGAATGAAGCTACCTGCTTACTATCTGTTGTAGAAAGACTAGTGAAGTAGAAAATAGTAGTTATTTGGTAGTGTTAAAAGGCTATGCATTCTTTTGTAATACTTGGTTGATTTTATAAATGAAAGTTTGAGTATTCGAGTGCACCATGACAGGTGGTGCATTATCCACTTCCTCTCTTCCCTTCTCTCTAATTTACCTTATTTTCCAAATTCTGCAGTTTCCCTTTTTATCTTCTTTGTTCTTAAACCTAGCCTTGATTATAGCTCACTATAAGTTTTAGGAACTCAAGATAGATATAGCAGGGCGGAAGAGCACTACAGAAATGCTCATATCTTGGCTAATCAATACAATTTTGTCAAAAACCTAGAGCACTAGAGAAGGAAGCATGTAACTTCATTTAAGCAATATAGTGGTAGGCACTGATAAAATTCCTTGACATCAGATTAGCATTTCAGGTAAGGGTTCATATTTAAGTCAAGCCTAGATTAGTAGCAGCAGGAGGACCTAAAAATATGCAAACATAAACAAATTTCAACAACTCTTCTGATTTGAGAAAACTATTCACAAAAGGATTTTCGAGGTTGTCATCCTCTAAATTATCTCAACTGTAGTAAAACATCCAGGAGAAGGGGAAAGACAATCTGCTAACTAGATCAGCAATGAACTTTGATACACATGGAAAGCCAATGCTTAACAGATGATATTCCAATTACAAGTAATATATAGATCTCTGCTAATAAAATCAGCATTGAACTTTGATACACGGAGAAAGCCAAAGCTTAACAGATGATATTCCAACTACAAGTGATATATAGATCAACATTATCAGCAAAAACAATACCATTTTAGCCTTTTGCCATCAAAACAAGGCAAGTTATGAGGAATAAATCTTAACTAAATATTTTTCAAAAATGTCAGGTAGCTACAACAGATAGTAAGCAGGTAGCTACAACAGATAACAAGAAGAGATGCTTTGATACAATGAATGAAGCCCAGACAAGTAGGGGGGAGGGATGATTCCATAAGAGAAACAACATATTGTTTTGTATCTTTTCCTTCTTCATTTTTCTACTTTAACCTATAATGCTGAATTGTTATTGTTGCATTCTTTTTCAGGCTCTTATTAGGGTCCGCTTCCCTGACAATTATCATGTTCTCCAGATTACGTTTCACCCATCAGAGAAAATCCAAAGTTTAGTGGATTTTCTTATGATAGTAGTTGTTCAACCAGACTTGCCATTTTATCTATGTAAGTACTACCATTATATAATATTATTTTATCTTGGAGGAATTACTTTTATGTTGATTTATCATCATATCTTAGCCGTTATGTGTTTTCTAACTGGAAGAATTACACTCAATAAAATTTATGTTAAATGGGACAATCACATAAGGTAATGGATGTGCATACCCTCAGTTCAAAATTGTCAGTTAGCTCGAATTAATGGATTGTTACTGCTGAATTTAGGGTATAATATTCCTTTTTAATTATTGCAGATTGAGGAGGGGTTTTCCATGACTGTGAAGGATATTGTGAAGAAGCTAAACATGGCTTTCAGGCAGTTCAAGTGAAGAATGGTGTCGAAGAGGGAGTTTTTTAATTTTTGATGGTACAGGAACTTGCTGAGATGATTTTTCAGTCAGCATTATAGATCAGAGTTATTTATTGGCGAGTTGTAGATGTACATTATTTACTGGCAATGGAAGCTAATTTTCTGTTGATGGAGCAAACCTAGAAATTAAGTGAATGAGATTGTTATAAGACTTTATATGCATATTATATGTCAGTATGGTACTCTTAGGTTGACATTTTAACTATTTTGTAATTTGAATTTGACATGCTTGTAATACTTCATTAATTTTTAATATGATTGAAGTTTAATTTTATTTAATTTTGTTTCATAAACACATGTATTTATTTCATTGTGTATTTGGTTTATAATTGAATTAATATTATAAAAGAAAATATTAAATTATCATAAGCGTAATTAATAAGAAAAAAATGTGTATAGAGCGATGGGTATATATTAAAATAATTGGATGCGAAAACCATCGCTAAAATCTATAGCAATGGAGCTTCAACCGTGGGTATAGGAAAGCAAAATGTGTCTTTAAAACCTATACCAACGGATACGAAACCGTGGGTATAACACCGAGGTTTTGTCCAACGGGTGAAAAAACCGTCGCTATAGGCTATAGTGACGGCATTTTGCCGTGGGTATAGCTAATTAAAAACGACGGAAAAATATGTCCGTTGGTATAGGTTTTACGGGCTATACCTACGGTTTTTCGCCTTTTACCTACGGATTTTTGCTGTCACTATATGTCAAATTCCTTGTAGTGACATTGTAATCTCATAATGAAGCATAATAGTGTGATTTCATCACTGCCATAGCAAAAATATTGACATCAAAGCATGAGCATCAAATCAGCAGTCATCTTAGCCCAGATTCAGGAAAAAAAATGCATCAGAACACTTCTGAGCATGAAAATTTAACACAAACAGATCATGAAGTGTTAAATTTTGCCCTCGCTCAGAATCAACACTAAAATAGCATGAAGTATCAAATTTTGCCAGCACAGAACTAACACCAACTGATCATGAAGTATCAAATTTTGTCAAGTGCTCACAACTAACACAAACACAGCATGTATACTTCAAAATTTTGTAAGCTTAGAACCAATACAAACAGATCAAGACGTATGCAAAAATTTGACAGTCCAGAACTAACACAGACAGATCATGAAGTATGCAAAATTTGTAAGCTCAGAAATAACACAAACAGAACATCAAGTATCAACTTGGGTTTTCAGCTTTATTAAAATTAATGGGGTAATTCTAATAAAGATATCAACTTTACCTCTACCCAAGTTGAAATTTTACCTCTACCCAAGTTGGAGATGGAGATGGAGATTAGTTCTCCATGTTTTCGAAGGTCTGAGTGGTGGTCGAGAGAACAAGCGGTGGAATGGGGCTGACGAAGGTCGATGGGGGCTTAAGGGGATTTCGAACCCGTCTAGGGTTTCGAAAGTCGAAGGGGGCGAGAGAGAGGCGACGGATTTGGGGTCAAGGGTCTGGAGAGATAGGGAGAGAGATGAGATTGAGAGAGGGAGAGAGATGACAATTGAGAGAGGTAGAGAGATGACGAAAGTTGATGGGTTTTGAAAGTCGAAGGGGGCGAGAGAGGAGGAGCACCGGGAGGAGAGAGCGTCGGATTTGGAGCTAGGGTTTGGTGTTGATTTGGGGAGTGGGGAGAGAGAGAACAGAGAATGGGAGAGTGAGCGGGGTGATAGAAGGAGAGGAGAGAGTAAACGACCATTTTACCCTCAACAAAAAGCATGGAGAACGGGATCTGATCTCAGCCATTCGATCTGAATCAAACCAGATCGGATGGCTGTTAGCTCCAGCTCCCGATAAGGCATTCAGCTTCCGAGCTCTTAATAGACTTACTCTATATATATATATATATCTAATCTAATATTATAATGGGAGAAGGCCTTAGTGTCATTTGTAAATATTTTGTCATTCTACCAACCCGTGCAATACACGTGCATAACTATTATAAAGGAGGTTTTAAGTTCAAATCCAGACTATGTCTAAATTTTTATTTTAAAAAGACTATATTTATTAAGACGTGCATCGCACGTGTAAATTGCTAGTATATATATATATATATATATATATATATAGAGAGAGAGAGAGAGAGAGAGAGAGAGAGAGAGAGAGAGAGAGAAATAATTAAATAAATAAATGAATTGTTTTGGGTGGGAAATTTGAATTTGAGTTTTGGGAAGAAACTTTTGGGAAGAAAAATATGTTTTGTAAAATTAGATCTGAGCCTTTGAATTTTAAAGAAAATAAAGAAGAGCAACTTGATAGCTTACTTTGTATTTTATTATATAGATTTTGCCTACAAAAGTTCTAGCCTTTTCTAATTCTAAAAGTAAAGGAAAAATTCTCTCATGCCTAGCAGCTAGCACAATAGCACATATGAAAGGTGGGGTGGAGATTTTTTTAGATTTTTCTACGTCTTTGTCAAATGGTTGCTTTGATTACCGTGCTCTGGCTATTATATTTATCACACGTTTTCCGCGTTTCATGTCTATTTCATGGCCCTCAACAATCAATAATCAAGTTATGGATATAGATTAAGAATTAATTAACCATCTAATTCGATAGCAATGTTGCAGACTTGCAGTAATACTTTATACCTAAAGGTTAAGGGAATTTTCTCATACACCCTTCATCCTTCATTATACCGTAATTTTCCATAAGCCGTTTTGTATATTATGCTCTTACATTTTCACCATTTATATCTATATAATAAATTACAAAGAAAGCTATTAAGTGGCTAACAATCAATTCCCCCAAAATCAAAGGCCCATATCAAACCTTACAAAACACATTTTCTTTCCAAAATTTCAAACCCCAAAACCAAATTTTTCTCCCTAAAAAACTCATTACTTTATTATTATTTCTCTCTTCTCTCTTTACCTTTTCATATTTCTATCTTTCTCTCTCTCTATCTCTCTCTCCCATTCTTTCTTTATTTACTTAGAAATTTTGATTTTAAGATTTCGGTTTTTTTTTTTTTTTTTTTTCCGGGCTGGAGTCTTGCGACTCTATCCGCTTACATCAAAAAAAAGATTTCGGTTTTTTAAAATTTCAGAATTTTTAATAGCAAATATCTCTTCAATAGCAAATATCATTATTTTTCACACTTAAAATTCTAAAAAGTTAGATTTTATACCCCATTTATAATTATTTTTCAACATATACTAATGGAAACATAGACTTTTATTTATAACTAATTATTGTCATATTATTCAAACTTGAGCTACATAATTATTAGTTTACTGTTTATATGGCTTTCCGTATTTTGTATCGTTTCGAAGACATGCCGTAGGCACGTGCCCACGGGCAAATCTAGTTATGATATAATTTTCATGAAATTGTTAAATTTATTCGGAATTTGGGAAAAGAATTGAATTGTATGAATATCATTCTACGTACATCTGGTTCTATGATTTCTTTAGAATCTTGTTAATGCGCAATACATCCTCACCTTCTTACGGGAAAAGAAAGACTTTGAGGAAAGAACCCTAGTTAGTAATTAATTAGATGTAATCATGTAAATTAATTTTTCACCGTTAACATACTTGTTTTGATGAAAGTGAATTATTTTTGGATAAAAAAATAAATATATTTTTTATATAGTAAAGGTACTTATAGAAAATTCAGGTCAAATGATAGGCTTAGAAAAAATTTCCCTTAAAACGTGGAAGAAGAAAATTAAGTTTGGAAATGACCCAGAGCATCCACAATGGTTTGCTTCAAATACAGTAAAATGACCAATGAGAAATAGAAATTTAGAAGAAACTTTGCAACTGTTCTTTGTTATAATTTTCTTAAATTTTCCTTTTAAACGGACGGGATAACTCCCGTCTCACTTCAATTTTTTTATTTTTAAAATCTTAATTTTACATTAGATTCAGTTAGTTAGTAATTAGTAGTAGATTTAGAGTATTAAATTACTAAGTAGGTAATTAATTAGGATAACTAGTGATTAATTAAAGAAAAATAAGAATTAACTACAAAAAACCTCCTTCGATTCACGGATGGCACATGTCTCATCTAAGCATTTTTTTAGCTTTGGACGCGATAACATGTTTCGTCCGAGGTTTTTTTTTTTTTTTAATTTATTTATTTATTTTTGGACGGTACAACATGTACCATCCGATCATTTAAAAAAATATTTTAAAAAATTCTTTGGACGAAACAACTTGTTTCGTCCGATGCCATTAAAAAAAATTGTGACGGAACAACATGTTCTGTTCCCTATAATTTGAAAATCCTCATTTTGTTTGTTAAATATGTATGAGAAGCGACTGTAGCTGCTTTCTTAAAATATGGCAAAATAGCAAACCGTTGCAGACGATTATTTCTATAAAAAAATGGCAAAATGATAATTTTAGCAAACCATTGTGGATGCTCTTAGAGGTAAGCCTTTTTGCTCATCTATATATACATGAGTTAGATGAAGCTCATATTGTATCCTATGCCCACAATTAGCTTAATATAATCAACAAACTAAAAGAGGTAGGCATGTTTGGTAATTGAGGCATTTTTTTTTCTCTATCTTTTTCCTAAGAATTTAGTACTGAATTGTTACATATTAATTTCTCTCTTGTAAATAATTTGTTTTATAATTGTTTATCTAATTTAATTAGAGTTTAGTTGAATTCAATGAAGGTCAAGATATAAACGTTGAACTATCTATGATATGCACGAACAATACCTGCAGGCACAAAAAATGAAGTTATCCACAATCTTAAGCATCTTCTTGTTCATTTCCATCTTCTCAATTACTACACGTGCACATCATGTAAACCGCCGTGGTGGCCTCCCTCTTCCCGACTATCTTCTCCGCCCTGACCACCCGGCGAAGGGCACCTCATGTGCCAACTGGCGATTCGGAGTGGAAACCAACAATGTTAGGGATTGGTCTCCTGCTCCCTCATCTTGCAAGGACTACCTTGGCAACTACATGCTCGGGGAAGAATACCGTAAAGATTCAATCACGGTCATCTCGGAGGCCATCGCTTATGCCAAAACAGTGGAGGTGAAAGGCGACGGGAAGGATGTGTGGGTGTTTGATATAGATGATACCGCGGTCTCCACCCTACCATACGTTTCTCAAGCCGGATTCGGGTATGTAGTATGTTACCACTCTCAAATACGTAACGAAAATTTACTTCTTGTTCGACGAAACTGAGATAAAATAAAATTATTTGCTTTATTTATGTCTCTACTGTTTTTTTTTTCTTTCTTTTTTTCCCTGCGCGAATTAAGTATATTTTGTTTTAATTTGTATTTGAGCAGAGCTGATGAGTTCAACTCCACATCCTACGAGGAGTGGGAGGCAGAGGGGAGTGCACCTGCACTACCCGGGACATTGAAGTTGTATCACAAATTGGGTGCATTGGGTATCAAGGCAGTATTCATCACAGGCAGAAAAGAAAGGCCTGCTCTTAGGAGTTCAACAGAGAAAAATCTCATCAATGCTGGATACAAGACTTGGGAGAAACTCATTTTGAAGTATATATCCTCTCTTTCCTTTGATTCTTTCATTATTAATTGGATAAATTTTACTTGACCCTACCGAGGATTCACCCATATGCACCTCATCTGACCCAATTTTTTTGGGTGGCACATTACCTTACTGCTGTATAGCTGTTAGTTTTGCTAGGCGTTTTGCCCTAATCTGTCTATTTCATCATAACATGATGTTACGTGACTTAATATTTATTTTTTTGATGACTAAACTACCCTGCACGGATCCCTGCACGGATCTCAAAATGTCTACAGACAGATTAGGCATCACAGAGCCAGTTAAACCTAATTAAAGCTAATATATATACTAATTATCCAGTGCATGTATTATGAATCACACTATGCTTGAAATCATATACTATGAAATCCCCAATCATCTAAAGGTTTGAAAATTAATTAATCGATCTCCTTTTAACTTTTGTGCTCAATTACTCTTGGCAGACCAATAAGTTTGACTGGCTCAAGAGTATCATACAAATCAGGGGTGAGACAAAAGCTAGTCGAGGAAGGATACAGGATTGTCGGAAACATTGGCGACCAATGGGGCGATCTCTTAGGCTCGCCGGAGGGTGACCGAACTTTCAAGCTGCCGAATCCAATGTACTAT